>OX031071.1:42972618-43522708 GCA_943736015.1 Tridacna crocea | reverse complement strand
ATTTTCCAGGGCCTTTCGTCTTTTAAGAAATATCTGAAGTTCTCAATAACTAACCATCGTGTGTACTCGAGTATATGTAGTCTTAAGGTAACCTGCACACTCTACTTAGTAGGATAAGACCACTTTCAGATGTCAATCTTGACTGCAAAGCATTAACCCAATCAAGGCCTTCTATAAGATTTTAAGGCCATTCGCATGGCCTTTTGTCATTTTCCCAGGGCCTTTCGTAATTTTCCAGGGCCTTTCGTCTTTTAAGAAATGTCTGAAGTTCTCGATAGCCAACCATCGTGTGTACTGGAGTATATGTAGTCTTCAGTTAATCGTCACACTCTACTGAGTAGGATACGACCACCTGCAGGTGTCAATTTGGACTGCAAAGCATTAACCCGATCATAAGATTTCAGGGCCTTTCGCAGAGCCTTTGGTCATTTTCCCAGGGCCTTTCGTAATTTTCCAGGGCCTTTCGTCTTTTATGAAATATCTTAAGTTCTCGATAGCCAACCATCGTGTGTACTCGAGTATATGTAGTCTTAAGTTAAGCGTCACACTCCACTGAGTAGGATAAGACCACCAGCAGATGTCAATATTGACTGCAAAGCATTAACCCAATCAAAAGATTTCAGGGCCTTTCGCAGGGCCTTTGGTCATTTTCCAGGGCCTTTCCTAATTTTCCAGGGCCTTTCGTCTTTTAAGAAATATCTTAAATTCTCGATAGCCAACCATCGTGTGTACTCGAGTATATGTAGTCTTAACTTCACTGTCACACTCTACTGAGTAGGATAAGACCACATGCAGATGTCAATTTTGACTGCAAAGCATTAACCCCATCATAAGATTTCAGGGCCTTTCAAAGGGCCTTTGGTCATATTCCAGGGCCTTTCTTAATTTTCCAGAGCCTTTCGTCTTCTAACAAATATCTGACCTTCTCAATAACCCGACATCATGTGTACTCGAGTATATGTAGTCTTAACTTAACTGTCACACTCTACTGAGTAGGATAAGACCACTTGCAGATGTCAATTTGGACTGGAAAGCATTAACCCTATAATAAGATTTCAGGGCCTTTCGTAGGGCCTTTGGTCATTTTCCAGGCCTTTGGTCTTTTAAGAAATATCTTAAGTTCTTAATAACCCGACATCGTGTGTACTCGAGTATATGTAGTCTTAACTTAACTGTCACACTCTACTGAGTAGGATAAGACCACTTGCATATGTCAATTTGGACTGGAAAGCATTAACCCAATCATAAGATTTCAGGGCCTTTCGTAGGGCCTTTGGTCATTTTCCAGGGCCTTTGGTCATTTTCCAGGGCCTTTGGTCTTTTAAGAAATATCTTAAGTTCTCAATAAGCCGACATCGTGTGTACTCGAGTATATGTAGTCTTAACTTAACTGTCACATTCTACAGAGTAGGATAAGACCTCTTGCAGATGTCAATTTGGACTGGAAAGCATTAACCCAATCATAAGATTTCAGGGCCTTTCATAGGGCCTTTGGTCATTTTCCAGGGCCTTTCGTCTTCTAACAAATATCTGAACTTCTCAATAACCCGACATCGTGTGTACTCGAGTATATGTAGTCTTAACTTAACTGTCACACTCTACTGAGTAGGATAAGACCACTTGCAGATGTCAATTTGGACTGGAAAGCATTAACCCTATCATAAGATTTCAGGGCCTTTCGTAGGGCCTTTGGTCATTTTCCAGGCCTTTGGTCTTTTAAGAAATATCTTAAGTTCTTAATAACCCGACATCGTGTGTACTCGAGTATAAGTAGTCTTAACTTAACTGTCACACTCTACTGAGTAGGATAAGACCACTTGCATATGTCAATTTGGACTGGAAAGGATTAACCCAATCGTAAGATTTCAGGGCCTTTCGTAGGGCCTTTGGTCATTTTCCAGGGCCTTTGGTCATTTTCCAGGGCCTTTGGTCTTTTAAGAAATATCTTAAGTTCTCAATAAGCCGACATCGTGTGTACTCGAGTATATGTAGTCTTAACTTAACTGTCACATTCTACAGAGTAGGATAAGACCACTTGCAGATGTCAATTTGGACTGGAAAGCATTAACCCAATCATAAGATTTCAGGGCCTTTCGTAGGGCCTTTGGTCATTTTCCAGGGCCTTTGGTCATTAGAACCGGTTTGAACCGGATAGAACCGGATAAAACCCGATAGAACCGGTTAGAACGGGTTAGAACCAGTTTGAACCGGATTAAATCGGTTTGAACCGGATTAAACGAACCGGTTTGAACCGGTTTTAACCGGAGAGACCCGGATAGAACCGGTTTAAACCGGATTAGACCGGTTTGAACCGCCGGATTAGACCGGATTGACCCGGATAGAACCGGTTTGAACCGGATTAAACCGGATAGAACCGGTTTGAAACGGATAGAACCAGTTTTGACCGGATTAAACCGGATAGAACCGGATTGAACCGGAAAGAACCAGTTTTGACCGGATTGAACCGGATTGAACCGGTTAGGACTGCAAAGCATTAACCCGTTCATAAGATTTCAGGGCCTTTCATAGGGCCTTTGGTCATTTTCCAGGGCCTTTGGTCATTTTCCAGGGCCTTTGGTTTTTAAGAAATATCTTAAGTTCTCAATAACCCGACATCGTGTGTACTCGAGTATATGTAGTCTTAATTTAACTGTCACACTCTAGTGAGTAGGATAAGACCACTTGCAGATGTCAATTTGGACTGCAAAGCATTAACCCGTTCATAAGATTTCAGGGCCTTTCGTAGGGCCTTTGGTCATTTTCCAGGGCCTTTGGCCATTTTCCAGGGCCTTTGGTCTTTTAAGAAATATCTTAAGTTCTCAATAACCCGACATCATGTGTACTCGGGTATATGTAGTCTTAACTTAACTGTCACATTCTACTGAGTAGGATAAGACCACTTGCAGATGTCAATTTGGACTGGAAAGCATTAACCCAATCAAAAGATTTCAGGGCCTTTCGTAGGGCCTTTGGTCATTTTCCAGGGCCTTTGGTCATTAGAACCGGTTTGAACCGGATAGAACCGGATAAAACCCGATAGAACCGGTTAGAACGGGTTGGAACGAGTTTGAACCGGATTAAATTGGTTTGAACCGGATTAAACGAACCGGTTTTAACCGGAGAGACCCGGATAGAACCGGTTAAAACCGGGTTAGACCGGTTTGAACCGGATTGAACCGGATAGAACCGGTTTGAACAGGATTGAACCGGATTAAACCGGTTTGAACCGGATTAGACCGGTTTGAACCGGATTAAACCGGATAGAACCGGTTTATAACGGATAGAACCAGTCTTGACCGGATTAAACCGGATAGAACCGGATAAAAACGGTTTGAACAGGATAGAACCAGTTTTGACTTGATTGAACCGGATAGGACTACAAAACATTAACCCGTTCATAAGATTTCAGGGCCTTTCGTAGGGCCTTTCGTCATTTTCCAGGGCCTTTGGTCTTTTAAGAAATATCTTAAGTTCTCAATAAGCCGACATCGTGTGTACTCGAGTATATGTAGTCTTAACTTAACTGTCACACTCTAGTGAGTAGGATAAGACCTCTTGCAGATGTCAATTTGGACTGCAAAGCATTAACCCGTTCATAAGATTTCAGGGCCTTTCGTAGGGCCTTTGGTCATTTTCCAGGGCCTTTGGTCATTTTCCAGGGCCTTTGGTCTTTTAAGAAATATCTTAAGTTCTCAATAACCCGACATCGTGTGTACTCGAGTATATGTAGTCTTAACTTAACTGTCACACTCTACTGAGTAGGATAAGACCACTTGCAGATGTCAATTTGGACTGGAAAGCATTAACCCAATCATAAGATTTCAGGGCCTTTCGTAGGGCCTTTGGTCATTTTCCAGGGCCTTTGGTCATTTTCCAGGGCCTTTGGTCATTTTCCAGGGCCTATGGTCTTTTAATAACTATCTTAAGTTCTCAATAACCTGACATCGTGTGTACTCGAGTATATGTAATCTTAACTTAACTGTCACACTCTACTGAGTAGGATAAGACCACTTGCAGATGTCAATTTGGACTGGAAAGGATTAACCCAATCATAAGATTTCAGGGCCTTTCGTAGGGCCTTTGGTCATTTTCCAGGGCCTTTGGTCATTTTCCAGGGCCTTTCGTCTTTTAAGAAATATCTTAAGTTCTCAATAACCCGACATCGTGTGTACTCGAGTATATGTAGTCTTAACTTTACTGTCACACTCTACTGAGTAGGATAAGACCACTTGCAGATGTCAATTTGGACTGGAAAGCATTAACCCAATCATAAGATTTCAGAGCCTTTCGTAGGGCCTTTGGTCATTTTCCAGGGCCTTTGGTCATTAGAACCGGTTTGAACCAGATAGAACCGGATAAAACCCGATAGAACCGGTTAGAACGGGTTAGAACCGGATTAAATCGGTTTGAACCGGATTAAACGAACCGGTTTGAACCGGATTGAACCGGATTAAACCGGATAGAACCGGAAAAAAGCAGTTTGAACCGGATTAGACCGGTTTGAACCGGATTGAACCGGATAGAACCGGTTTAAACCGGATAGAACCAGTTTTGACCGGATTGAACCGGTTAGGACTGCAAAGCATTAACCCGTTCATAAGATTTCAGGGCCTTTCGTACGGCCTTTGGTCATTTTCCAGGGTCTTTGGTCTTTTAAGAAATATCTTAAATTCTCAATAACCCGACATCGTGTGTACTCGAGTATATGTAGTCTTAACTTAACTGTCACACTCTACTTAGTAGGATAAGACCACTTGCAGATGTCAATTTCGACTGGAAAGCATTAACCCAATCATAAGATTTCAGGGCCTTTCGTAGGGCCTTTGGTCATTTTCCAGGGCCTTTGGTCATTAGAACCGGTTTGAACCAGATAGAACCGGATAAAACACGATAGAACCGGTTAGAACGGGTTAGAACCGGATTAAATCGGTTTGAACCGGATTAAACGAACCGGTTTGAACCGGATTGAACCGGATTAAACCGAATAGAACCGGATAAAAGCAGTTTGAACCGGATTAGACCGGATTGAACCGGATAGAACCGGTTTGAACCGGATAGAACCAGTTTTGACCGGATTGAACCGGTTAGGACTGCAAAGCATTAACCCGTTCATAAGATTTTAGGGCCTTTCGTACGGCCTTTGGTCATTTTCCAGGGCCTTTGGTCTTTTAAGAAATATCTTAAGTTCTCAATAACCCGACATCGTGTGTACTCGAGTATATGTAGTCTTAACTTAACTGTCACACTCTACTGAGTAGGATAAGACCTCTTGCAGATGTCAATTTGGACTGGAAAGCATTAACCCAATCATAAGATTTCAGGGCCTTTCGTAGGGCCTTTGGTCATTTTCCAGGGCCTTTGGTCATTTTCCAGGGCCTATGGTCTTTTAATAAATATCTGAAGTTCTCAATAACCTGACATCGTGTGTAATCGAGTATATGTAGTCTTAACTTAACTGTCACACTCTACTGAGTAGGATAAGACCACTTGCAGATGTCAATTTGGACTGGAAAGCATTAACCCAATCATAAGATTTCAGGGCCTTTCGAAGGCCTTTGGTCATTTTCCAGGGCCTTTGGTCATTTTCCAGGGCCTTTGGTCTTTTAAGAAATATCTTAAGTTCTCAATAACCCGACATCGTGTGTACTCGAGTATATGTAGTCTTAACTTAACTGTCACACTCTACTGAGTAGGATAAGACCTCTTGCAGATGTCAATTTGGACTGGAAAGCATTAACCCAATCATAAGATTTCAGGGCCTTTCGTAGGGCCTTTGGTCATTTTCCAGGGCCTTTGGTCATTTTCCAGAGCCTATGGTCTTTTAATAAATATCTTAAGTTCTCAATAACCTGACATCGTGTGTAATCGAGTATATGTAGTCTTAACTTAACTGTCACACTCTACTGAGTAGGATAAGACCACTTGCAGATGTCAATTTGGACTGGAAAGCATTAACCCAATCATAAGATTTCAGGGCCTTTCGAAGGCCTTTGGTCATTTTCCAGGGCCTTTGGTCATTTTCCAGGGCCTTTGGTCTTTTAAGAAATATCTTAAGTTCTCAATAACCCGACATCGTGTGTACTCGAGTATATGTAGTCTTAACTTAACTGTCACACTCTACTGAGTAGGATAAGACCTCTTGCAGATGTCAATTTGGACTGGAAAGCATTAACCCAATCATAAGATTTCAGGGCCTTTCGTAGGGCCTTTGGTCATTTTCCAGGGCCTTTGGTCATTTTCCAGAGCCTATGGTCTTTTAATAAATATCTTAAGTTCTCAATAACCTGACATCGTGTGTAATCGAGTATATGTAGTCTTAACTTAACTGTCACACTCTACTGAGTAGGATAAGACCACTTGCAGATGTCAATTTGGACTGGAAAGCATTAACCCAATCATAAGATTTCAGGGCCTTTCGAAGGCCTTTGGTCATTTTCCAGGGCCTTTGATCTTTTAAGAAATATCTTAAGTTCTCAATAACCCGACATCGTGTGTACTCGAGTATATGTAGTCTTAACTTAACTGTCACACTCTACTGAGTAGGATAAGACCACTTGCAGATGTCAATTTGGACTGGAAAGCATTAACCCAATCATAAGATTTCAGGGCCTTTCGTAGGGCCTTTGGTCATTTTCCAGGGCCTTTGGTCATTTTCCAGGGCCTTTGGTCTTTAAATAAATATCTTAAGTTCTCAATAACCTGACATCGTGTGTACTCGAGTATATGTAGTCCTAACTTAACTGTCACACTCTACTGAGTAGGATAAGACCACTTGCAGATGTCAATTTGGACTGGAAAGCATTAACCCAATCATAAGATTTCAGGGCCTTTCGTAGGGCCTTTGGTCATTTTCCAGGGCCTTTGGTCATTTTCCAGGGCCTATCGTCTTTTAATAAATATCTTAAGTTCACAATAACCCGACATCGTGTGTACTCGAGTATATGTAGTCTTAACTTAACTGTCACACTCTACTGAGTAGGATAAGACCACTTGCAGATGTCAATTTGGACTGGAAAGCATTAACCCAATCATAAGATTTCAGGGCCTTTCGAAGGCCTTTGGTCATTTTCCAGGGCCTTTGGTCATTTTCCAGGGCCTTTGGTCTTTTAAGAAATATCTTAAGTTCTCAATAACCCGACATCGTGTGTACTCGAGTATATGTAGTCTTAACTTAACCGTCACACTCTACTGTGTAGGCTAAGACCTTAACCAAAATTCTGGGTAAGGGGGAGGTCATTTCAAAGTTAAGCAAATAAGATCAATGACTCTTAAAAAATTAATTAGGGCCTTTGGTCATTTTCCAGGGCCTTTGGTCTTTTAAGATATATCTTAAGTTCTCAATAACCCGACATCGTGTGTACTCGAGTATATGTAGTCTTAACTTAACTGTCACACTATACTGAGTAGGATAAGACCACTTGCAGATGTCAATTTGGACTGGAAAGCATTAACCCAATCATAAGATTTCAGGGCCTTTCGTAGGGCCTTTGGTCATTTTCCAGGGCCTTTCGTCTTCTAAGAAATATCTGAAGTTCTCAATAACCCGACATCGTGTGTACTCGAGTATATGTAGTCTTAACTTAACCGTCACACTCTACTGTGTAGGCTAAGACCTTAACCAAAATTCTGGGTAAGGGGGAGGTCACTTTCAAGTTAAGTAAATAAAATCAATGACTCTTAAAAAATTAATTAGAGCCTTTGGTCATTTTCCAGGGCCTTTGGTCTTTTAAGAAATATCTTAAGTTCTCAATAACCCGACATGGTGTGTACTCGAGTATATATAGTCTTAACTTAACCGTCACACTCTACTGTGTAGGGTAAGACCTTAACCAAAATTCTGGGGTAAGGGGGAGGTCACTTTCAAGTTAAGCAAATAAAATCAATGAGGGCCTTTGGTACACATGACCAGGGTTTGTGGTAAGGCCAAGTCACTCTAAAAATATCAGTTGGGGGCCTTTGCGCATTAGGGCCTTTGGTAGACATTGGGGTAAGGGCAAGTCACTCTTAAAAATTTAATTAGGGCCTTTGGTCAGGGTTTAGGGCCTTTGGTACACATTGGGGTAAGGGCATGTCACTCTTAAAAAATTAATTGGGGCCTTTGGTCATTAGGGCCTCTGGTACACATTGGGGTAAGGGCAAGTAACTCTATTTTTTTCAACATGGCCTTTCGTTTTTTTTAAAGGCCTTCCGGTAAGGTTTTTCTGTCTACACCTGGGTATAAATCGGCTGAAATTCTTGGGAAAACACTACCGGCAGGATTTCCTTAAGGCCCGCGTGAAAGGCCCTGGCTAAGGGCCTTTGACCATGTTTTTAGGGCCTCTCGTTAATAAATAGGGCCTTTGGGAGGGCCTTTCGTCTCGCCAAGTCCTTTGGAAGGGGGCCTCCCGCACACGTATCCCCAACCCAAACCCTAACCCTAACCCTAAACCCTAACCCTAACCCTAACCCTAACCCTAACCCTATGGGGAATTCTTTGATTATAAGTATATGATCAAATATTTGTGAATAACACAGTAACATTTTTTCTTACAGAGAAAGGCTGGAAAATACAGTATGAAAAAACAAAGGATAGTTGTGTTCATGACACTCATTGTATAAACAAGGGATGTTGCAAAGGTATGAAATATACATATTTCTAACGGTGCTCTGGCATAAAGAGAATGCGTCATTGAGAAATATTATAGCAAACAAGTTGTCACATGATATGAGTATAGTTTTGTGTAAAATCTGGTTTGAATTATGAGGTAGTATAGTTCTTTAATATGCAGAAAATTTAAATGGAAAGAAAAGTTTGGATCAGCCTGTGAGGACTGTTAGGCTGACCGCTGTCATTACTTTCTGAGGATGCATTCAATCTTTCCCCAAATGACAAAATACTAGTCTGAATTCAAAGTAGTTACAGATGACATTAAGTGTTGGTCAAAAGGTAGAATTTGTCCCTGGAGGATAGAAAACACTGGGGGAAATTTAGAAATTGCTGGCAATTTTATGCCTGTTTTAGTCCATTCTATCCCTGTTTTGTGACACAATCATTTGTATATCTTTGTGCCAAATGTTGCCCCTGATGGCAGCCGGACTACTGCATACCTTCGTGCCAAATGTTGCCCCTGATGGCAGCCGGACTACTGCATACCTTCGTGCCAAATGTAGCCCCTGATGGCAGCAGGACTACACAGATTAGGACGGATAGAACGTTGATGTTGAGTTTTTGAAGCCTTCTAAACAATCACTGTTGTCGTTTAACCCTTTACCACACAATGACCACCTTTAACATCCCTGAAGAAGAAGCCTTCTGAAAACATTGTGGGAAAAGGAGAAACTGCTGGTAACCAACATTTTCTCCTTTTCCCACAAAGTTTTCGACCTTATCAAAGCAAAATTGCACCATTTCAGCCACTTTGAAATTGTCGTCTGCAAATGCTTTCAATTTGAATAGTTAAAGTTTGCTGTTGGTAACGTGTTAAGATTTAGAATGAGGACAAATTCTTACTGTTTTGCTATGCTGTACAGACGATCACTGAATAAAACGATCAAAGAATAAAACCTTGTGACTTCAAACTTCATATACAGATAGGCCACATTAACGAGAAGTGTGGTGTACAAGAAATATAACTCTATTCCCACTAGTTATAGGGTTATTTTACTTCGTAAATTTTTATTTTTGTTTTTGGTCTGGAGCGTAACAGTTACTCATAAAATGACACCTGTTCCATGACACAGTGCTTTTACATGACACAGTGCTGAATTTTAGACGTTGTCGAAATTTAAAAAAAAAATGCAGATGACATATTAGAATTTAGTCGAAAAGATGGTAGTTGTTGGTGAAAGTGTAGAAAACCTTGTGGAAAAAAAAAAAAAAAAGAAAATGCTGGTTACCAGTACTTTCTCTTTTTTCAGCAAAGTTTTCAAAACACCTTTTCCTTAGATTTGTTGAAACTCTTAAAAACCCAGATAAAAAGTAAACTATTTTCCCATATAACAAAATGTTAACCTTTTCAAAATTAAAATATTTGCAGACTACATCTTCACTATGGCTCAAATCATGCTATTTTTTTGCATAAGGGTAAAAGAAATTGTTGGAAAAGGAGAAAATGCTGGTAACTAGCAATTTCTCCTTTTCCCACAATAGTTTTCTATCCTATGAAGGTCAGAAACAATAATATTTACAAGATTTAATTTGTTGTCTGCAGATGCTTTGAATTTGACCCTGTCCAAAAATGTGTCATTTGATAAAGAGTTAAGCAGCATTCTTGGTCGAATTCTAGATTCAGTCAGTTACACTGATTGGATATATGGTATGATTAAGATAATTGCAGTACTTTGAAATATTGAAAATTCTTCACAACAAGACTTATAGAGGATGCCATTAAGAAAGGTTAGTGAATACCTGTAATGGTTTGTTTTACTGATGAAAAATGTCAATTGTTTGTGTCTACGGTGTTGAAAGGGCAAGAGTTTATGAAAGTGCACTGATGATAATGAAATCTTTTTTTGCTTGTCAAATTTTTAGGGTCTTTTTGTAGTAATTTAGATTTAAACTGAATAATTGGAGGTCAACCTTTACCACAAATCTCAAATGACCATGAAGGAAACACCTTTTTCTCCTTTTAATATTTTTTGCAAGAAAACAAACTTTGTCTCCTTTTTCCATTTTTTTATATCCTTTCATAGACAAACTGAATTGTGTTTTCCACATTTAATTTGTTGTCTCGAAACACTTAAATTTGGACAAGTCTAAAATTTTATTGTAGGAAAAAAAGTTAATTAATTACCATTTATTCAACATTCATCATAGATGATTACATGTTGCAAAACATAATTTCAAGAATCACTTGTATTAAAGTCCCAGCAGTGGCTTAAAGTACATAATGCAGGCATGAATATGCATTTAAAGTTGGTTCAAATATAAAGATTATTGTGAAGATGGCAATCTGTCATTATACAGTTGGTTGAAGTGGTAATTGCTGGGAAAGAAATAAATAATAAAACCAGATTAAAATGGAAACACATTCTAGAGTAACCAGGCACCTTTCTACCTAGTTTTGAATTGCATTTTTCCTACAAGCAACTAAGCTTGAACCTACAGCACAATTACAGATTGTCATCGTCACAAAACTCTCTGTACTTTTAAAAGTTAGGATTTATATCTATATGCATTTTAACTCTTTCCCACACAGTTCCGACTTTAATTGATATAGTTTGATATAGTTATAATTAACTTTGGCAGCCAGTGGGTATTTAAATGATGTGTGGTAGGAATTTTCTTCCTTCAAATTGTTGTAGAAGGCTATCACTTTTAATAATCCATACATGTATTACATTATTCTAGTTGACAGCTCTTGATGTTTGCCCAGTAATTGGAGTACTGCTGCCTGTAGGTCAAGGTGGACATGTCAAGGTATAATAGTTAAACAGAGCTCCAGATAAGAGGAAGTGAAGGTATTCTAAATCCATTATTTCATTATTTCTCTTCCAAACTCTATGTTGAGTGCCTACATTGGGTTTATTGGAGAATTATGTATATGTTCAATTTTGATATAAAAATTACTCCCTCTGTTTGGAGCTCTGGTTAAATATATTGTTGCATTCCAATTTGTTTGCCGACCCAGTTTCATGTGACTGTTATTTTGCCCGACAAGTTGCTCAAATTCTACTAAATCATCAGTGCACAAACATTGAGTAAGGGGTTGTTACTCAAATGGTCTGTTTTAGTCAACCATGATAGCCATGCTATGTGAGAACTGGGTTTAATGCATCTGCAAAAAGTTTCGACTCTTTTCAGTTTGCACATACTGTGCAAGCTTACATGAACTGAACATTTTTGTTTTGACTAAGTTTTCTCTATGTCAAGAGATCATTCTACCTTGTGATCCATTGGTTTGTGGACAAAATTATTTCTATGGAACCATTATTATGTGATAACTTGCTAGGTATTATGCTTGGTATGATGTATTACAGAAATGTTTCAAACACTTTTTTGCCAGAGTGATGCTCTTATGTACATCATTAACCCTTTCCCAAACAAGCCCTGGTTTTTACGTGTCTGCTGTAAAAGTCTTTTGAAAACACTGTGGGAAAAGGAAAAATTGCTCGTAACAAGCAATTTTTCCTTTTCCCAAAGTGTTTTCTACCCTTTTTTGAGAACTTTTTGCCATTTTTTTAAAATCTAAATTTGTCGTCTGCAAACTCTTTCAGTTTGGAAGAGTCAAAAATTTGTCGCTTGGGAAAGGGTTGAATATATAGAGAAAGTAATTATTTCAAACTGTATATGTTCTAAGAAAGCACCTGTTTTAACATTTTACCAGACACAATTCTAGACTGATCCATATTAAAAGCATTTGCATGGTTAGTTCACTTGTTGTGCATGTCATGCTATTGTAAGGGTATTATTGCATAAGTTGCACTATTTCAGGTGTGGAACTTTAAGAATATTATAATATTCTTGTCTGTTTTATTATGGAAGTGTCTAGGGGTACGGATCCGTGCCTCTAGCCTCTGGGTCTAGCCTGCCAGGTTATGGGTAAGGATGTGTGTCCCTAGCATTTCCAGTTAGGCCAGGCTAGGGATACAGAACTTATTACAAGGTTTGATAGAATCTTGTTTTAACCATCCTGATTATCGTATAGAAGAAATACGAAACAAAAGTTGTTGCTATACAGAAATTAGTCCTGCCAGGTGTTTTCCATTTAAATCCTTATGGAATATGACAATCATAAGTTACCCCATTAATATATAATGACTCAATCTGTGGCAAATAGGGGTTTAATGCTTCGGTGTACAATGCTTTGTACATAATGAAATACTTACGCAGTTATCATGTACCTTTTGTAACAACATAATACCCGGATTTTTTTTTTCTTGATTTGAACACTGAACAGTACATGTAGGTCTGGTCGATTACCATAAAAAAAAAGCCAACGATGGGAAAATGGCAGGAAAAGCCAGAAAATACCTGAAAAATAGCAAAAATAGGAGAGGGGATCGAATGCCCAGCACTTTTTACTCAACTGACCTAAAAAGTTGTCAGAATGTTTGTCACATGAGTCTGAATTTGGGTGAGCTGGGGTCATAAACTGGCTCACTAGGTCAAATTAAAGAAATTAAACTTTAGGGTTTTCTGAGCCACATTTATTGTCTCTTGATTTGAAAATCGGTTAAAGTGTTATTCTTCATGAAACCTAAAATGAGTTTGAAATAGGGTCACCTGGGCTCGTAATCTAGGTCACTTGGTCAAATTAAGGAAATACCTCAATGACACTACAGAAGCCACAATTCTTGCTCAATTTACTTGAAAATTGTTAAAATGTTTGTCTTGATCAATATTTGATGAGTTCTAAATTGGTTCACCTATGGGTATAAAGTAATTCACTATGGTAACTTAGGGAAATTCTTTGTGGACGCCCTAGAGGCCAATTTTAGGCTCAATTGATCTGACAATTGTTCAGAAATTGAACTATGCACTTGGAGTGAAATTTTGCCTATTGACTCAGATGAGCGATCCAGGGCCATCATGGCCCTCTTGTTTTTCTTTTGTGTTGTGAAAGTTTTTTTTTTATTTATTTTGCAGGTTAGAAAAAGGAATGGAAGATGTTTTGGGTGATGTTTCAATGACAGAGAACGCTTAAAAAAATTAACCTTTTAAATTAGCTGAAGAAATCAGTAAGTACTGTAGGTAAACCTGTAATTTTTAGACTTGTTTTTATTGAAAACATTTGCAGATCATTATGTTAATGTGACCCTAAAATTGAATATTGTTTATTTGAAGATGTATCGGCACTTTCTCATGTTCCACAATGTTTTCAAAAGTCTTCGTCCTTATGATCATTAAAACTCAGGATTGTGCTGTAACATTTTAAACATTGCATGTTGTTCAACACTTTTGAGTCCTGTATGGCCAAATATATTCGATGAGAAATTCAAATGGAAACATCAAGTTCAGATCTGTAGTAAGCACATTACTATGACTAACCTCAATTTTAAAGCAATGTCAATCACCAATCTATAAGTACAATGAAGATAACTTTCTAGCATGTGACAAAATTTTAGGCTTTGTTCATAATATTTCAATCTGAATAATTGGTTTTGTATTTGAAAGCATTGAAAACACTGTGATATAAGAAGAGTATTATGGTCACCATTTTTCCCTTTTCTCCAATGTTTTCTTAATTCTTCCTCTTGGTTGAAAAATAGGATTGTTTGGTATAGAGTGCAGGATTGGAATGAAAGTTTTTATGTTCAGTGTGTTTGTTGCTAACCCTGCTTGCATGATTACAATAGTACTGAAATACTGAATGTTTTAACATGTGACAGCTTTTCTAATATTAGCAAAATGTGTGTATAATTTTAAGTATTTAGAGTCTCTTCTCTTTGTTACAGGAACAGTAAGACAGATTCAAGAACAGTATGAAGAATTCATAGAGGCCTGAAAATAGAATAGAAATAAGTATCATGGAAATTACAGCTTGTGTTAACTGTTAGACTGTTAGAACTGATGTAATGTACGTATATTGTCGATCACCAAAGTGAATAAAGAATGACTTCAATTAGTGAGAATATTTCACAAAATGGCAGAGTGTGTAAATCTAAGTGTGCAGCCGGATCTAAACCTATTCTGTCTGCAAAAAGCAGTTTGTTCTTAATTTGTAGACAACACAGTTTTAGAGTTGAGTTTTTAAAGCTCTTAATGGAGGTCAAAATCTAATGTTGCTGAAAGTATTACATATTTTCTCCCATCTTCGCAAGCCAAGGCTGATGATTCACGACACTACTCTACCCTTTGCGGATCAAACTTGATTTTTTACATTCCCCCAATACTCTTTTTCACTGGATGCAGCCAGCTCTAACTGCAACAAATTAAATCGCTAGTAGCATTTCATCTTTGATAAAAATAGAATAAGGTCGATACCTTTCGAATAGAAGGTAAACATGGAAACCCATGTGGATGTCTGCTAATCGCTTCACGTGTATTCGTAAGCGGTTTGTAAAACGATATTTCATTGGCTTTTATAAATATGATGTAAAGGGGGGTAATAACCAGCATCCAGTAAAGGGCGCATCGCAGGAACCTCCAAAGCAGGCTCAATCAGCCAAGATAAGATCCACGTAGTGATCGTAACCATGGCTTGCGAAGATGATTTTCTCCAAAAAAGCAGGAAAAACAGATGAATTAGGAGGTAAAGGAAAACTAGCATCTATTTATGTGATGTATGTATATTGTCAATCACAAAAGTGAATAAAGAACGACTCAAACTAGTGAGAATATTTCACAAAATGGCAGAGTGTGTAAATCTAAGTGTGCAGCCTGATCTTAACCTACACTGTCTGCAAAAATGTGTTTTTTCTTAATTTGTCTACAGGAAAAAGTTAACACTTCTCCAGACTACACAGATTTAGAGTCGAGTTTTTAAAGCTCTTAATGGAGGTCAAAATTTAATGCTGCTAAGATTATGACCTATTTTCTCAAAAAAAGTAGGAAGAACATAGAAAAGGAATTTGCAGACAAAGGAAAAAGGAAAACTAGCATCTTCGCCTTTTTGCTGCTAAGATTATGACCTATTTTCTCAAAAAAAGTAGGAAGAACATAGAAAAGGAATTTGCAGACAAAGGAAAAAGGAAAACTAGCATCTTCGCCTTTTTTGCAATGTTTTCGAAAGCTATTGTGTGCCAGATTCAAAACTCAGAATTGCTTGGTAAGAGATCAAGCATAAGAATTGCAATGCGTTGGTTCTTGCTTTTGGTAGTTTATCAGGAAATAATGCTGACATTTTCTGTAATCATAATTTCAAAGACCTACACCTGTACTGTAGAATTCAAAGTTTATCTTTTTAGAAAATGTTTGCTAGTGATCAGGTCTCAAACATAGGGATCCGTAGTTTGACTACTGTCACCCATAGAGTAAAACATATGGTGTATGGGTACCAGGAATCAAACTACGGACCTCTATGGTTTCAAATACTTTGTACTCTAATCTTGATTTCCATTCTATTCATTTATGTTGTACAATATGTGTGTGTGTTTGAGTTGTATTTTATCCTATTTTGAACAATATTTAAGTTATATCACGATAACAGCCCACTTATTTATGATTTTGTGTCCGGGGTTTCTCAAGTACTAGGCTGATGCTTTGCGGTGTATTGCCCAGGGACACTCGTATGTCAACAATGCCTTGAGCTGGAATCAATCTCAGGCTTATCTCAGTTGTGTCACAGTAACCGTTGCACCTAGTCATGTGTATCATGTGAAAGTCATTGGTTGCTTTTGGATATTATCTAAGTCGATATAATAGCCAAAGAGAGGCTCACACAGAAAATATTTTGGAAGTTAGAAGTGTGAAATATAAAGTATTTTAGTTTGCCTTTGAAGACTATGTTGTTGGTATGATTATTTTTCTTATATTTCAGTGACGTCAAAAAGACAGATGGCCAAATATTGTTTTTAACAGATTTACAGGTGATAGGCAGGAACTCTGTAGTTACTTGTCCAAGGACATTATCGCTTAATTTGCTTCACCAGAAGTAATGGAACCCAAGACATGTTGGTTACAGTACCAACACTAACCACTCTAGCACAAAGGACCTAGACGGATTCATTGTTTGGTGATTTAGGCCACTTTAAACATTATTTCAGTGTTATAGCTACATGTACCTAAGTCATGTTTTCTGGTATTCAACATCGCTTGACTGGGGCATTTAGGTGCCTTGTCAAAGGACAATCCCACTTGAAAGTCAGAGGTCAGCCTGCGTGGACTGCGCAGACTGACCGGAGTTGATACTTCTCCAAAATGCATCAAACAGTTTTTTCCACTTGTCTGGTTCTTTGAAACGGGATTGTAATCAGCTCTTTGGCAGACAAGTGCACTTTTAAGTGTACTTTTTCATGCAGTGTTGATTTGAGATCAGATTTCATGTTCTGTACAGTCTGATCTTGATTTACACTCTTGATATTGTAACTTAATTTCTCCACAAAAATAACTTTTAAATCGAAACAGTTACTGAGTTGTTCACTCATTATCGATGGATTTATGTCACAGTTTAACACAATGTGGCCTGCAACACGCAAAAAGGGACTTTCGGACGTTTGAGTAAAGTGTTGTCCAGGATCAGCCTGTGCAGTCCACACAGGCTCACCCACAACGATACTTTCCATTCTAATGGTATTGTCGGTTTTGGACAAGTCTACTGTAGCACAAAAGCTATTGAAGTCGTAAAGTGTCGTCTCGGATCAGCCTGCGCTGTCCGCAGACAGCGCAGGCTGATCGGAGATGACACCTAACGCAAATGTAGCAATATTATGGTATTTTCTGTTTTGCACAAGTCTACTGTAGCACAAAATCTTTTGTAGTCGTAAAGTGCCGTCTCCAATTAGCCTGTGTGGACGGCGTAGGCTGATGCGAGACGAGACATAAAGCAAATGCTCGAATGCGCCTTTTCAGGTGTATAGGGTTTTGGAGAAAAGGGGTCTAATAGTCTTTAAGCGACCAAACAGGTCCTAGCCATGAAACAAAATTTCAGGGTCCTGCATGGATTGAAGTGTTAAGGTGTAAGCTCGTAACCTAAAGGTCTTGGGTTGGAGCCTAGCTGTACTGTTCTTGGACAATACATTTCCAGAGCCTTTACCTTGTTCTAGTGAATTTCTTGACATACATTGAATATATAAGCTGTAGTCATGACAGGACTGAAATAATGTTGAAAGCGGTGCTCAACGCCATTCAATGAACAAAATATTAGACTGATCCGTACTGAAACTTGGCAGATAACAAATCAAGTGTGGCTTGAAGCCTGGTAATGGTCTTTGAAAAGTCTGAAAACTACCGTGGGCAAGAGAAAAAACTGTCTTTCAACATTACTCCCTTTTCCAAAATCATATGGTTCTTTTTTTGTGCAGGCGTGTCCTGTAATCCAAGGGTAGCCTGTTGGGGTCTCGGCTCGACCAAATTTTGTCTTCAAGAATTAATAACAGCCAATGGTACAGGATTCAGTTGTCTTTTATAATGTCTATGTAAGGAAAGCAGTGAGCAGCCAGTGGCTTGTAAAAAATGTGAATTGCTGATGTAAGAAACTTCTGCAAAGCCTGGATAGTTGTACTAGTTGGTACGACATAACTGAAATATTGTTGAGAACGGCATCAAAACACAAAAAAAACAAAACACTAAAACAATGCATAGGTAGACAGCCGATGTTGAGGTTCTAACCCGCAAATCATCAAAGATGTGTTTTTATACTCAATTACCTGTGATAAGGCCTTTGGGTAATACATGTATATAACTGGAAGCTTTCAATGATATTTTTGTGTAGAAATAACAACAAAACAACGAGTTTACATAAATACAAATGTTGAACATTTATTCAAAACTTATTTAATAGAGTATGTTCGAAATTACGAAATACATTAAATCAGAAGGAAAAGAAGAGAATGTTGGAGAAATTGTTGACTTGAAAACATATCTAGTATTTTAAAAGGAAGCTATTGGAATTATTATGACAAAATTAAACATCAAAGTATGGTTTGTCATTGAACTACATGTAAGTATTGAAATAGGTGACAAAAGCACAAGACGTACATTTTTTGTTATTTTCCTAATGTAATACGTAGTCTATTATTGAATAAATACATGATATATACAAATACGCAACCAAAAATGTACACAAAGAATGGACGTACTTTTTTTTAAAATCAAAAATAGCTATCTAGACTACAGGTAATAAATATGACAAAAAAAACATTCATAAAATTCCAATCATCTCTCTCTCTCTCTCTCTTGTAAAGCACGAATTGGACCGGAAAAGGAACAAATGCAAACCCGTAATTATCGATAAAAAAACACAACCACATGTGAATTATGGGGACTAAATAGGGAGAAGGGTAGTCTGTGATTTGACAGCAGTTTTTGTGGAGAGAAAACATTCAAAACGGCGATAATGATGCATATAGAAAAAACACTGCTGCCACGTTGTTTTTCCGGATAAACAATGTTTGATAGAATCACGCTTAGAAGTCAATTAATGAAATTTTTCAAACGGGGGGGGGGGGTAAAGTTAAATTCATGAATTCATAGCAAATGATTCTGAGAGTGGGTGGGGAAAGTTCGATTAAAATTGGCGGAAAAAAATAAATTACTTGATCAAATATAAATAAAGCCAAATAAATAAATGATGACAAGATTTCCAACGACAGCTAGCTTACTAAACAAAGTACAACGAAATGTTGAGAAACAAATTATTTATTCCACGTCCTGCCGAATGTCTGTTAAAATAAATTATCACAAAAATAGATTTCGTGAAATTTATCGGCAGGAAATGGCAATTGTTTAATAAACTTATTTATACAAAAGCGGAGAATGTAGGCAAAGATCAGGCTGCACGTATGTGCAGCCTGATCTTTGTCTACAATCTCTGCGAAAAAAAAAACACCTTCAAAGTCATATATGGGTTGAAAAGGAGGTAACACGGTAACCATGGTAACAATGGAATACATTGTGGTGCAGATTTAAATGTCCGATGACTAAAGTCCACAATGATATACAATGTCCAGGTTGAGGTGTCGTTACAGCAGTCGGACCACAGTAACAAAGTTACGTAAAGATGGCGGCCCGGCATGGCTGATAAATAATTTGTCTCTGTAATAACACAGAGCGCGGGGTTTCTCTATATAATCTGTAGTCTGATCTAACACCGACTTGTATCGAGTCAGATCAGCATCCAGTTTATAAACTTTGTTGTGTTCCCGTGCACATACATAAACGTTGTTATCTGGGTCTACACTGATTCCTGCAGGCCTCGACCCTTCAATTGTTATTTCTGAGATAAGTTGACCCTCAACATTTCTACATTGTACTTTGTTATTGCGCCTATCCGTTATATAGACTCGTCCAGAAACAACGGCGAGATAAGGATCAGTGTAACCATAGATACCAGTGTCAAACTTGTTTAGCGTGTCTCCGTCTGTAGAGTAAATATAAACAGAACAGCGAGAGTCACGATCTTCACTACAGACGGTAAAAATCTTGTCATCATAAAACTGTATAGTCCAACATGCTTTCTCTGTTTTTATTGTTTTTTGTGCTTTAGCGGGTTTTTTGCTTAAATCTATAAACATTATTTGACGTTTCCATGGTAACGTTACTGCTATCAAACATTGTTTATCCGGATCAGCCCGTTCTGTTACAGAAATATCAGAACTACTGCCGGACACTAAGTTCGGTTCAGTAGAATTCTGTTTTAGATCTATTTCTGTAACATCACAAGGTTGAGAGTCAAACCGCCGAGACCGTACAGACTCTACAAACCGTATATAACGTTGTAGCACGTGACTTCCCAGTTTAAATATTTTAATACAAGAATTATGCAAATCACATACTACCAACCTTTTGTTCTCCAGTCCACACAATCCACTTATACAACAATCCTTCTGATCCAATTCGTGTTTTACTTCAACTCGATCACAAATAACGGCGTGGCTGCTGAACAATTTTTCTGTTCTCTCTGTTTCATTCTCACTTTGAAAAAACTTTTCAATATAAACCCTTCGCTTTCTTTCTCTTTCTGTCTTTTCTCTCATTCTGTCACTCTCATTTCCCTCTTTCTCCTTCTTTCTCTCGCTCTCTGTTTCCAATCGAATTCTCTTAGTTTCTTTACCAAGTCCCTTTCCCTTATTTCTCTCTCTTTCTCTCTGTTCTTCCATTCCCTCACTCTCCTCTCTCTCCACTTTCTTTCCTTCATGCCACTGATGTTTGGGCAAGCATTCCGCACACACAAAAATCTTACAAAGAAAACAGAAAAAAACAGCCACCCTTCCATACAGCTCTCTCGCTCGCTCATTCCACTCACGCGACCAACTCTCAATAGACTCATCAGAGTCATCAGACTCATCAGACAGCTCTCTCGCTCGCTCAGACTCCGGACACTCCTCTCGCACACAACTCTCGCACTTCGCTCCTTTTCTCCCACTCTCTTTCACGCTCAATTCTTCCAATCGTACATTCAATTCTTGCGATATTTCTGTGTCTTCGTCGCTGTTATCCGGTAAGCTGTTCGACTGTTCGCCACTCTCCGACCTATTGTATATAATGTTCTCGGCCATTGTGTGTCTGCAATAGATAAAGATCATTTGGTCAACTAAACTCTGTATCAAACAAGTTACAATACCGTGTTATGAAGGTAATGAAGAAAAAGGCTTAGGGAAACATTGAGGAAAAAGGAGAAAATGCTGGTTACGAGCATTTTCTCCTTTTTCCACAATATTTTCTTAAAGCAAGGTAAAAAAAATCCGGGAGAGCCCTGACAGGTGCCCTGGCCTCTACGATTTAGTCTGATTAAAAGTTTAAAACGTAGTAAAAACATAGTTCTAACCAAAATGAAGATAACCTGATTTACCTGTGTTTTAAATTTCAATTTTTCTTTTTTTCGTGGAATAGCCTTAAGATCTTAACTTCTCCGATTTAACCGTGTCTTAAATTTTAATTTCTTTTTTTTATTCTGAGAATAGCCTTAAGTTACACTCAGATATTTTTGCTCAGCCAATCAACAGACAGGTCTTAATTAACTTCTTACATTAATTCCAGAATTGATGAATAAGCTAAGGCAACTAGATCAAGATCTAGATCTATAAATTTCGTCCTATAACCTAAAAAAATGTTAGACTAGATCTATTTACCTTAAATATTTTTACCAAGCTCTCAACAAACTCAGTGTGCCTCAAATGTGACCTGTGTCTAGTCTTTCGATGGAATCTAAAAAAAAAGTAAACAATAAAGTTAGACTAGATCTAGATCTAGATCTATTGTAGATCTAGAACATGTAGGTTCAGGTCTAGATAAAATATTTCTGTATAAATCGTTCTTCAGGCTCTAGATCTAGACTTTTCATGATTTTATTCTAGATCTATTTAACTGACAGTTTTATTTGATAAAAACATCAAAATCTCTGAATATAGGTTAACAGTATGCTGTCACTTTGGTATAATTATATCTAGATCTACTGTTGAAAGCGGTTTAAACATACATTCTATCATTTTGTCCGTTACCGTCACGAGATCCAGATCTTGATATTTCTAACAAAGAAAAGCTTGGAAAATTAAGCGTTGATCTATGATCAGACTGCACATTCTATGATCTGATCTTGATCTGTACTCTTAACAACCATTAAAAAGATTTTCTTGAAAGAAAAAACGCTAAAAAGTTGTTCAAATATTAATTAGAATGTTTATAAATGATAGAAATAGATCTAGAGTACTCTACTCAAAATATGTCCAGAATATCCAAATTCTCCAGATTTGTACACACCTAAAAGTCTAAAGCAAAGACCACTAGAGATACAAGTGCAATGTAATGAAACGCTGAGACTGGAGACAAAAATGACGTCACAATATGACGTCACAATATGACGTCACTCATTAAGAAGGCATACCAATATTTTGAGCTGCTTTACAGAATGGACTAGGTTTGCCACTCCCTCTATATTTGACATGTTATGAGAAAAGAGGGCTTAATGTAGACTATTGCGAAAAGTATCAACCCAGATCAGCCTGTACAGACCACGACGGCTAACCTGGGCTGAAAGTTTTCGCTCTTAGTCAATGTTCTGTATGTCCAGGGACCACTGTACCTCATGATTGAGTCGGTCACCCTGCACAGTCCACGATCTAAGCCTCCATTTACCAGAGCATGGCTCATATGTATAAATGTACCGAGTTTTTTCATCAAAGTCGGCGATTTCGGAAACATTGTGGAAGAAGAAGCATTCTCTCACAACGATACTTCTAGCATATCGGTTTATTTATAACCCCAAAATCCTATTCCGTCTTCCGCAATATTTCCGGGATTAATCGTGGTAGGTGGACTAATCTTTGACCACTGTCTTACAAAGTCGAACCAATGTTCTGCGATGTGAGAGGAACAAATCCAATGTAACACTGACTAAATTATGATCAATGCATGGAAATCAATGTTTGCAAAAACGGGAAAACGGACAGTGTAGACTCAGAAATAGACTGCACGGTTTGTGTAGTCTAATCTATACTATTTACGTAAGTACCTTAAGTTTGTCTTAGTATTGTTAGGAACAAGTCTAATCTATACTATTTACGTAAGTACCTTGAGTCTGTCTCAGTATTGTTAGGAACAAGTCTAATCTATACTATTTACGTAAGTACCTTAAGTCTGTCTCAGTATTGTTAGGACGTAAGTACCTTGAGTCTGTCTCAGTATTGTTGGGAGCAAGTCTGATCTATACTATTTACGTAAGTACCTTAAGTCTGTCTCAGTATTGTTGGGAGCAAGTCTGATCTATACTATTTACGTAAGTACCTTAAGTCTGTCTTAGTAGTCTATTGTTAGGAACAATTTACAGCGTAAAATTAACTTTTTACGAGACTAGATGAGCCATGAATCTGAACGTTTCTAGTAGTCTAATTCTAATCTACAATCAATGGTCTTTACAAGCTACTAGATCCAGCTGTTTTCTCACAAAGACAATGTTCCACGGTAAGAGAAAATTTTCAATGTATCAATAACCATCATCAGTGATAGTAACGAGTGATATTTTTTCTAGTAGAGTAAACGAAAGGTGTAGATTTAGGGTCAGTCTGTACACTCTGTGAAACCTGATCCTAGTCTATACTATCTGTGTAAGTTGTTTTCACTTTGGACGAGTCTAATCTCATATTGTTTTCTAGCGAATTAAACCTTTATCAGTCGGCAAAATTTTAGACCAGTCCAAATTCAAAGCATTATCAGACGACAATATGATTGTGTCCTAAATTATGAGAATTGTCCTAAAAAGGACTTTAAAAAATCGATATCAGCATTTTCTGCATTTCCCACGATGTTTTCAAAAGCTGTTTGTCACGGGGAAAGTTAAGACACACTACCGGTAAATGATTAAAACAAGCATATAGGACTTTTGCTTATTCGAAAGAATTTCTGCTTTTCCACATTACTATCGTCGAAAAAAGAGATGGACGGTGAGACAGAAATGAATGAATCGTGTCGCAATGACTGTCATCAACCCTCGGAAAGAAATTGGACTAGCTGGGAATACGGACCAGCCTACCCTCTGATTAAGCTCTTTCAGTACCAAATAAATAAACACAAAGTCGTTTGACGAACCGAAATACGATCCAAGGAAACTCGGGTTTTATTTTCGTGTGTTTGACTAAACAATCGGACAGTATAGATATAAGATCAGACTGCATGTTCTATCCAGCCTGTTCTTGATCTTTATGTCCACAATATTTTTTCGTGTACTTGACTAAACAATCAGACAGTATAGATATAAGATCAGACTGCATGTTCTATCCAGCCTGTTCTTGATCTACATGTCCGCAATATTTTTTTCGTGTACTTGACTAAACAATCAGACAGTATAGATATAAGATCAGACTGCATGTTCTATCCAGCCTGTTCTTGATCTTTATGTCCACGATATTTTTCTCGTGTACTTGACTAAACAATCAGACAGTATAGATATAAGATCAGACTGCATGTTCTATCCAGCCTGTTCTTGATCTACATATCCACAATATTTTTCTCGTGTACTTGACTAAACAACCAGACAGTATAGATATAAGATCAGACTGCATGTTCTATCCAGTCTGATCTTGATCTACATGTGCTCAATATTCCCTGTTTTCGTCTATGGTAATAAAACGATAAACCAATATCCTACTAAATAACTAAAATGAAATTTTCATTTCGACAGTAAAACCAAAAATACTGCCATTTAAAAGTTATGATTTTGGAAATAACAGTGTAGATCCCAGATCAGACTGCATGTTCTTTGCAATCCGATCTTGATCTACACTGTCCGCAAGAGGCCAGTGAGTCTAGCTACGCAGCATAAGGTTAACCCTTTACCACAAGACAAGATTTTAGACCTGTCCGAATTGAAAACATTGGCTAATGACAGTTTCAATGTGGCTCATATGAAATGAGTTACCAGCATTTTATTTTTTGCCGTTAAAATAACTGGGCGGTCCATTTACCAAATCTGGAATTACGTCTGTTTTAGGTGATTTCTTTTGCCGTCATCATCTTAGTTTTTAATGATCTGATATAATCGATGTGTAGTTTTGACTGTTAGACATTCATATCAGCACATTTGCATTTTTCTAAGCAAAAGTCAGCGCTACAACTCGCTAGTTTATACATGTCCTTAGTTTCATCAGAAATAGGCTATAGCTCAAGGATACTTTCATGAAAACTGCAGTACTTCAAGTGGGGGTTCGAAACTGAGACTTCAAATTTTCCAAGGAATAACAAATACCAGAGAGCAGATCTAAAGTGTGTTGTCCACGCGATCAGCAACATTGACACCAAGTCCAACAATAAAATTGATATGCACTAAGTTTGAACTGCTACAATCTTGTCAGTTGTAAGGTAGCGGACTCGGCGTGTTCCCGAGGTCAGTTCATACCATCTCGTCGAGCACCCGTACACATCCGGTACCGCACAGGAATAAAGAACGGGGTTCGCTGGTTCGATCCCAGCTCGGTTAATTTCTCTCCGAAGATTGATAATAGTCATTCGTCCTTCACCACATTGTTTTGTGGGAAAGCAGCCGGTGGCTGGGAAAGAATATTGTACAAAGTGGTAAAAGAAACTCCAGAAAAGCATGGATAGGTGCAATGACCACCGCGATATAACAGAAATCATGTTTAAAACGGCGTTCAATACAACAAGACAATTATTTATATAGATCTACTATAGGCTCATACAGCTAATTATCGTTTTCACGACATGGTAAGCTACTAGACTTTACCACAAGACAATTATTTATATACATGTAGATCTACTATAGCACGGGTAGGAAACTTAATATTCAGAGCCAATGGCTCCGACGAGAAAATGTTGTGTTGGTCTTCCGTTTCTGAAGATGTTGGCTGAAAAACAACCCCAAAACAGGTAGGCATGTCAGTATTTGTAATTATGTGTTCTTATGTCTTTGAAATTCAAAAAAAGGAGAATGTCATTCAATCCTCTGGTCTTTCAGCGTGTTTTCTGCACTACGGAAAGTTGGAACAGGTGTACGATGTTGTCTGAATCATTTGTGGCGTGGACTGACCGTAGCCAAAATAATACATCTCGGAGATAAATGCAGGCTCTTTCTGCACTTTGAAGAAGCAAACTAAAGAAATTTTCTTGTTCTACAGGCTTAGATAATTGTCTTTGACGTTTCCATTTGCTCAATGCAAGTACTGACAGAAAACTACCCAAAACGGGCATAATTTAAGAAAGGCTCCGATTGTGTCGGTCGGTTACGAAAATATCGGTTGGCTCCGATGGAAGAGGAATTTCGTTTATTTATTTTTTTTCTCTAATTTTCGGGTATACAAACTGAGGGTGCGTAGAGTTAAATTTGAAGCAACATATTCATTTTTAACTAATTTTCTCGTTGTGTTTTATGTATAGAAATAGCAAAATGAAGTATTTTACCAATTTTACATATATTTGTCAAATTGGCATTTTGCTAATATGAATGTACAATCACAAAACGTAAAAGATGCCATTCATTCCATTTTTTAGCAACGTCCTCAAAGGGAGCTTTTAGATCAAGATGTGTCCGTCGTGCGTCGTCTGTTGTCCGTCGTGCGTCATCTGTCGTGCGTCGTCCATCGTGCGTGGTCCATCGTCAACTATTTATTTAAACATCTTCACTTCCTTTACCACTGGGCTGATTTGGATCAAACTTGGCTAGAATGCTCCTTGGGAGGTTCTCTTTAAACTCTGTTCCCCCAGAATTTGATTCAATCAAAAACCCTAGTTGCCATGGCAACCAAATGGAATTTGTAAGAAATTCTTGAAAAATCTTCTCCTCTGAAACCGCTCGTCAAATTTTGAAATAATTTCACAGAGATGTTCCTCGGGTGACCATTTTCAAAAGATGTTGGCGAAATTTTGATCCCTCAGGAAACATGGCTCTGGTGAATGGGGGCTACTTGCACTGTACGGACTGAATGAAGAAATTCTTAAACATTATTCTTCTCTGAATCGGCAGGTCAGAGTATAACATAATTTCACACAGATGTTCCTTGGATAACCATTTTGGAAAACTTATTCGCAAAAGTTTGATCCATCAATAAACATGGCTCTGGTGAATGGGGGGGGGGGGGTAGTGGCACAATACGGAAATGAACCAATTCTTAAAAATTCTTCTCCTCTGAAACCGCCGTTCAGATGATGAAACAATTTTACAGACATGTTCCTTTTCAAAAGCTGTTTGCGAAATTTTGATCCGTCAAGAAACATGGCTCTGGTGAATGGGGGCTACTTGCACTATACCGAAATGAAGAAATTCTCAAACATTATTCTTCTCTGAAACGGCTGATCACAGTTTAAAATAATTTCACAAAGAAGTTCCTTGGAAAACCATTTTTAAAATTGCTGGCAAAATTTTGATCCATCAATAAACATGGCACTGGTAATTGGGGGCTACTCGCACTATACGGAAATGAAGAAATTCTCAAAAATTCTTCTTCCCTGAAATGGCTGGACAGAGTTTGGAACAATTTCACAAAAATGTCACCCGGTGTCCGTCGTCCGTCGTCCGTCGTCAACAATTCTTTAAACATCAACTCCTCCTAAACTGCTTGGCCAATTTGGACCAAACTTGGCTGGAATGTTCCTAGGGAGGTCCTCTTTAAAAAAAAGATCACAGAATTGATTCCGTCAAAAACTCTGGTTGCCATGGCAACCAAATGGAATTTTCTAAACAATTCTTTAAAAACCTTCTTCTCTGAAACCGCTGGACAAATTTTGAAATAATTTCACAGAGATGTTCCTTTGCTGACCCTTTTCAGAAATTGTTAGCGAAATTTGATCTGTTTAGAAACATGGCTCTGTTGAATGGGGGCTACTTGCACTATACAGAAATGAAAAATTCTTAAAAATTCTTCTTCTCTGAAACCGCTGGTCAGATTTTAAAATAATTTCACAGAGATGTTCCTCGGGCGAACCTTTATAAATACAATTTGTTCGTAAAATTCGTAAAATTTTGATTCGTCAAGAAACATTGCTCTGGTGAATGGGTGCTACTTGCACTACACGGACATGAAGAAATTCTTGAAAATTCTTCTTCTCTGAAACGACAGGTCAGATTTTAAAATAATTTCACAGGAATTTTCCTTAAATGACCCTTTTCAAAAACTGTTCGCGAAAAATTGATAGGTCAAGAAACATGGGTCTGGTGAATGGGGGCTACTTGCACTATACGAAAATTAAGTAACTCCTAAAAATTCTTCTTTTCAGAATTTGAAAAAAACTTTAACCGGTTACCTTTTGAAAATTGCTTGGCAAAATAATGATTTTGTTTCCACATGTTCGATCATGTATTAATAATTATGTCGATGACTGAATAATGATTCATAAACTACATAATGCAAATTCATGCATCTAGACCATTTAAACGCGTTGCGTTTATCATTCTCTTACTTCTAAAAGAAAATATTTTTTTATCATTATTTGTGTTTATGTGTGGGCTGCACTTACGACAAAAGCACTAAAAATTTTATATATGGACTATTCGGTCTAATCAAAAGCTATGCAGAAGTATTTTCAAAATTTAGATAGACTAATGTTAAGCAGCATTTTTCTAAAGTGACATTACGAGTGGTTTGTATTTTCATAAATGCGGTCATGTTCCATCCAACAAATGAACTAAATTTTGGACTGAAAGATATTAATGGAAAAACAAAACTTACTTCCTTACTAATCATTTGCAGAAAATTAAATTTTCTGAGAGTCCCCATGAATCAGTGCAGACTAGCATAGCCAGAGCCGGCCCACATAATCGGAGCCCTTCTTTATTTTTATCAGTTCTTGTGCTTTTCTTTTCAATTTTTTGACCAATAGTGAATGTAACAGTTCAAGACATTAATTCAAGGTTTTGGGACACAAAGACTCTCTCTTATTTGCCAATTAAATGGCAATAAGAGACTGAATTTAGGTCCTTGATGTATTATTTTGGTAACGGTCAACCCACGCCACAAATAATTCAGACAACATTGTACACCTGTTCCAAATTTCCGTAGTGCAGAAAAGACGCTGAAAGACCAGAGGATCGAATGACATTCTCCTTTTTTTAAATTTCAAAGACATAAGAACACATAATTACAAATACTGACATGCCTACCTGTTTTGGGGTTGTTTTTCAGCCGACATCTTCAGAAACGGAAGACCAACACAACATTTTCTCGTCGGAGCCATTGGCTCTGAATATGAAGTTTCCTACCCGTGTATAGGCTCATACGGCTAATTATTGTTTTTACGACACAGTAAGCTATTAGACTTTACCACAAGACATCTATTTATATAGATCTACTATAGGCTTATACGGTTAATTATTGTTTTCACGCTGCAAGTTACTAGACATTACCACAAGACAATTATTTAGCCTCGTCTACTTATAAAACATTTGCAGACGACATATTAAGTGTAACCCAAATGTAACATTTCACCAGAAAGGATAGCAATCATTGGAAAAGGAGAAAATAATATTTACAAGCGTTGTTTCCTTTCTCTACCATGTTTTCTAAATTCTTCAGACCTTTTCCTCTAAACTTTACTGTTTTGGGGTCGACAAAATGGGAAAAATGTTAACCATAAGCCCCTGACGACAAGCCTAGTTGCTTTGTGACAATGTAGATCAAGGTCAGAGTGCACAAATAGTGCAGTCTGATCTCTTATAGGTTGTGAGCTTTTCGGACTGAAAATATATTTAATCGTAACTTTAACACGTGAAATGATAATAATAATAATATTAATAACGATAATATGAATAATACAAATAATATCGGTAACAATAGTTGTCCGGTTTCTACATATATTTGTTTAATAGTTATGAATTTCATGTATGTTGCAGGTACTCCAAACATTTGCTGATCTATGAAAATTGAAATTTGGGGGAAAATGATAGTTTATTTAAAATTTGAAACAATGCTAAGTTTAAAATTTAATGTCTATCTTGAATTAATCAGATTCACGCACATGAATTCCACGCACAACAGACTTACCCGGAAAATGGCTTCTTTTCAACATTGGTAAAGTAGAGACAATAATCAGAAATACAAAATAAATGAATATTGTTGCAATGTAGAACAGATTAACTGTTACTAAAGTCGATGTTACGTTTTGACTGGTCACCTCTGGGTATAGAGACGATCAAGACAAAATTAGTTGAAAGAACCGCACATATTTTATATGCAAGTTTTAACTCTAAAAAATTTGCAAATACAGCAAATCATCGTAGCCTCTTTTTATTCAGACTAGTTGCAATTATTATCGCTATTCTTCGGAAAGAAATTTAATTGCATTTAATAATCGGATAATGTAACGAAATATAGGGTTAATTCATGTTTCTTTCGGTCGTTAACATTCGCAGAGGCCTGAAAAATACTTTAAGGCCCGAGCACAAAGCACGAGGGTGTTAAAGTAATTTGAGGGCGTCTGCGAATGTTAACGACCGAAAAAAACGTGAATTAATGATATTATTGCATAACGCTAAGGTATTTTAGCAAGAATTTGCACGGAAAGCAAAACTACTTCCATATAAATGCAAATAAGTGAAGTTCAAATGCATTGTACCTAAATGGGTAAAAACCGGAAGTCGGCGAAAAAGTTTTTGTTACGAGCAGTGAATGGCCGTTAGTCCTGTATGCCGGCTTTGGTTTTCTCGACGTAAATTCACTTCTATTGTTTCTTGATACAAAATGGACTTGTGTGTAGTAAACTTGAACGCATTTGGACGATTACAACTAGGATGAATGAGTGGATATGAATTTCTGTAACTGAAAAACGTCATACGGATCGCTTTTCATCAAGCGAGAGAATTACCGATCACGTTAAAAAGTGGGTTGGCTGTAGATGATCAAGGGTAATTTTCACGGGTGAAGTTTTGTTTAGATCTCGATTAAACTGAGATCCTGTGCAAAATTTTCTTTGTAGTGTACTAATATCGTCAAAGACATGCCATGAAAAGGATGCAATATAGTACACGTTTTTACAGTTTGATTATTGGGTTCTCGTGTAAATCTGACGAGAACAACCGTTGTTTACAAGGTAGGCCCGAATCAAGGATATTGATAGTACAAAGCCGGGCGTTACCGGCGCGTGAATTTACTAATTAATACACGTTTTCTCCCGTTAACGTCCGATTTTTAACCGTTAATACATGCTTATAACGGCCCGAAAAGGCACATTTTATGCAATAATACTGAATAAATAATAGGTGATTATTCAAATGAATAGACCATTTGACCTGTCTGATCAACATCTACACAGTTCATTCAGGTATAGAAAGACATTTATACACAGCATTGACACAGCTAACCGTTTACCCAGACACCAGGGTTCTAATGACCTTGGGGAATGTTCTAAACCAATATTCTCACGTTTTTCAAAATTTTGTACCCTTTTAAAGTCTAATAAAATAATTTTAGTCACAGTTATTTTGTCATTTGCAAATCTTCCCATTTGACAGGTTTGAAATTGGCTGTCTGTGTTAGGGTAAACAAACTGTGTAAAATATCAATTTTGAACTCCCCCCCCCCCAAAAAAAAAAAAGAAAAAAAACATATATACTAAGAGCGGTATAATAGATCTAGAACTGAGACTCGATTTTGAGAAGTCTGATCTACACCTATACCTTTCAGTATTGTTGATCTGACGTACATTGAAATATGGATTATACAAACACGTAACTTTTAAGTACTTGGGTGTCTCTTTTCTGAGCAATCTGATACGTTGTTCTCCTTCAAACATATTGGCAAGTTTCAACTGTTTGTTGGAATAAAAATGTTTTTGAAAACAGTAAAACAGCAGTTCTGAATGTTCATCATGACAAGCAATCAGAGCGGCTGCCATATTGATTTAAACACAAGAAAATGTTTGACATTAGTATGAAGTTTTACAAGCCAGATATACACAAGAACGTGTTCGACATCAGTATGAAGTTTTACAGGCCAGATAAACACAAGAAAATGTTCGACATTGGTATAAGTTATACAGGCCAGATAAACACAAGAACGTGTTCGACATTAGTATGAAGTTTTACAGGCCAGATAAACACAAGAACGTGTTCGACATTAGTATGAAGTTTTACAGGCCAGACAAACACAAGAACGTGTTCGACATTAGTATGAAGTTTCACAGGCAAGATAAACACAAGAACTTGTCTTTTAAACAAACAAGAAAATTTAGTACTCTTGATACTCTGTAATTGTAAAGTTAATTCGAAATGTGAGCTACATAACGATAAGATAAACATTCAAAATTAGTAAATGTGAATCAAATAAAATTAGAAAAATCCTACCTTTTGGTTGCGACTGCGATATTTAGCTATGAATATGAATGAATGAATGAATGTTGTTTTATGGCGCATCGACAACTTTGGTCATTTAGCGCGCATATCTATGTTAAAAGATAGATAAACGTGGAGTTGTTTAAACTGAATAAAGTTTGAATGACAATAAAAGAATTGAATTAAGAAAATTTAATGCATAAAGGGCATCATCGAGTTACAGGGCAATCCCTATATACTCAAAAGTTTTAAATGATAAGATTTAAGAATGTGATAAAAAGGTTTAAACTCAATGCTGGTTTGATAAAAAGAAGTTTTTTAAATGAAAAAAATATGTGTCATTTATAATGTGCATAAAATATGATATTGAGTGGCTGGGTGTCCCTGCCTACTCCAAAGCTTTAGGTTAAAAGGTAAGATTGATAATATTGTTTTTCCTTGGAAATGAGGTTAAAACTGATAAAGATTGGGGCCTCCAATGGGATAAGATACTCCCATTAAAGAGGTCCTGTCTCCAATGAGATAAGATGTCTCCAAGAGAGCCAATCCTCCCATTAAGGAGATGCAAACTTAATATTAATGAAGTAAAGAATGTTGTAAAAAGATGGGTAAGAAACTCCAGAGTAAATATCACAGTTTATTGTAAATGCCAATCTCCTTTATGAAAGCGATAATAGATTCAACACTGACAGAATCAAAAAGATTTTTCAAACTATCAACGTTGAAATATTTTGAACGAACTGGCTGAAAGTCAATGCAATCTAGTAGGATATGTTTTACAGAAAAGGTTGCATTGCATGGTATACATTCAGGGGCATCATCTCTTGTCAAGAGCCAGGAATGTGTGATGCGTGAATGGCCAATTCGAAGTCGTGCAATTATCACTTCTTCTCGACGAACGGATCTGTAAACGGGATACCATTCACCAAGGGATGGTTTAACTGAATGCAGTTTATTGAAAATATCAGCATCCCAATGGGATTGCCAAAAAGATTGGATATGTGATAAAAACGGAGGATTTAAAATCAGTGTGTGGAACTTTAAAATCTGAAATGGGAAGGTTAAGTGCAGATTTGGCAGACCTATCGGCATTTTCATTGCCTTTGATGCCCACATGACTTGGAAGCCAGCAGAACACCAGTCTATTCTTAGAAGAAATTTGTGAGATCCTTTCAAGTAAACTGCAGATTAAAGGATTCTCAAGTCGTTGATTTGAAAGGGCCTGTAATGTTGACAAAGAGTCTGAAAAGATAATAAAACGGTTGGAATTAGAACTTTCAACTAGATTAAGGGCAAGATCTACTGCTTTAATTTCAGCAGAGAAGATAGAGGAGTTGTTTGGAAGGCGGCATTTTAAGCTCCTTTGTCCATAAACAGCGGCAGCTGCTACAGAATTGCCTTCTTTAGATCCATCTGTATAGATGGGTTTGAAGGAAAAATAATGCTCCTTTATCTCGTTGTATCTAGCATGAAATACAGTTCTATCCGTGACAGACTTTTTGTCAGATGCAAGGTCAAATCTGAATTCTGCACTGTTTAGTGTCCATGGAGGGATTTCAGAGATTTTATAGTCGGCAATAGACTCGGTGTCTATGCCAAGGTTATCTACAATGGGCTCCATGCGGATACCAAATGGAGGAATAACATTTGGTTTCCTTTCAAAAAGACGTTTATATTCAGGTTTAAAGACAACGTTGTGAGTTGGATTAAAACGATTCGACTTAAGTTTTAAAATATATTGAAGTGAGAGTTTTTCTCTCCTGTAAGAAAGGGAAGGTTCATTAGCCTCAACATAGAGACTATTGACGGGAGAAGTTCTGAAAGCTCCAAGTACAAGACGCAGACCTTCGTGGTGTATAGAATCGAGAATTTTCAGATAGGATTTACGGGCCGATCCGTATACAACAGATCCATAGTCTAACTTGGAGCGAACTAAAGACCGATAAAGCCGCAAGAGGACTTTACGGTCTGCTCCCCATTCAGAATGAGCCACAACCTTAAGAAGATTAAGAGCCTTCTTGCACTTCTTTTTAAGTGCAGTGATGTGAGGAAGGAAAGAAAGCTTTCTGTCAAAGATGACTCCAAGAAATTTAAACTCAGAAACGACTTCAATTTTAGTTTTGTCCAGATAAAGTTCAGGATCTGGATGAACACCTCGTAGATTACAGAGGTGCATGCACTTAGTTTTGGACTTTGAAAATTTGAAGCCATTTTCATCAGACAATGTTTGCAATTTGTTGAGACATTGCTGAAGTTGTCTCTCAATAATGTTCATATTTCGAGATCTGAAGCATATGACGAAGTCATCAACATAGAGGGAACAGTCTACACCAGGACAGATAGCTTTGACTATACTGTTTATTTTCACACTGAAAAGTGTAACAGAGAGAATACATCCTTGGGGTACACCCATCTCCTGTTCACGGGCTCCCGAGACAGTATTACCAACTCGGACGCGGAAAAGACGTTCATCCAAGAAGGCTGAAATAAAAAGAGGAAGACGGCCTCGAAGACCAAAGTCATGCAAGTCTTTCAGAATTCCATATTTCCAAGTTGTATCGTAAGCGCTTTCAAGGTCGAAAAAGACAGATACTACATGCTGTCTATTAATAAAGGCTTCTCTGACAAAGGTTTCAAAGCGGACAAGATGATCTATGGTGCCGCGCTGGCGACGAAATCCACTCTGTACATCAACGATGAGGTTGTTCTTCTCTAAAAACCAGACAAGCCTGTCGTTGACCATACGTTCTAGGGTCTTGCAGAGACAACTAGTAAGAGCTATTGGCCGATAGTTAGCCGGGTCACTAGCATCTTTGCCAGGTTTTGGGATAGGAATGACAAGTGCCTCCCGCCAGGATACAGGAAAAACACCTGACTGCCAGATATCATTAAAAATATCAAGTAAAACTGAGAGGGAAGTAAAAGGTAAGTGTTTTAAAAACTGGTAGTGAACTTTATCTGGGCCAGGAGAAGAATCATGAGCTTTATTCAGAGCAGATTTTAATTCTTTAAAAGTGAAGAGTTTATTATAGTGCTCTGAATTCGAAGACTTGAAATTAAGCTTTTTCTTTTCTTCTCTAGCTTTATTCCTCTGAAACTTTTCTGAATAGTTTGCAGAGGAAGACTTTTTGCAAAAGGTGTTAGCAAGAGCATCAGCTATATCCTGGGGAGATTCCAACGAAGTATTGTTAACCTCAAGGTGACTAACAGGGGTCTGGCCTTTGCCATTGATCTTTCTGATCATATCCCAGGTTTTTTTAGTAGTAGTTCTACTATTCAACTTAGAGACATATTGTCTCCAGGCCTTGCGCTTACTTTCTTTAATGGTACGACGGGCTTTTGCCCTGGAAATACGGAATAAGTTAAGATTGTCTTTGGTAGGCCTGAGATTAAATTTTCTAAGGGCCTGTTTTCTGTCTCTGACAGCCTGTTTACAATCATCATTGTACCAAGGCTTGTCAGGTCGTTTTGGGTTTGCCGAGGTCTGAGGGACGGACTTTTCAGCTGCATCAATTAATAGGGAAGTGAAAAGTTTTGCAGGATCATCGCAATTTCCAAATTTATCATGTGTAATGGTCTGTTCACATAGGGTTTCAAATTTATTCCAATTGGCTTTTGAAAGCTTCCATTTCTGCGGTCGTACACTGCTGGACGGTTGTGTAGATGAAAAGATAATGGGGAAGTGATCACTTCCACACAAATCCTCAGTCACTTTCCAAGTAAAATTGGGAAGTAAGACTGGGCTGCATAATGTTAAATCAATGGAAGAGTAAGATCCAGTTGCTGGATGCAAGTAGGTTTTGGATTTGTTATCATTCATGAAAGACAGAGAGTTGTTCGAAATGAAGTTCTCCAACTGGAGACCTCTCTGGTTGGTGTCATTGCAACCCCACATAACATTGTGACCATTAAAGTCCCCAGCAAGAATATAGGGGGATGGCAATTGTGAAATGAGATCATTCAGATTGGTCTCATTGATAGGTATGCTTGGCGGGAGATATAAAGAACAGAGTGTAACAGCATTGTGTATAGATAACCTGACAGCAACAGCTTGCAGGTTTGTATTTAAAGAGATAACTTTGTGAGGAATGTTGTTGTTTACAATAATAGAAACACCTCCTCTGGTTTTTTCACCTTCGGTAAAAATCTTGTTGTAAACAGAATGATATTTGATAGTGATATCATCCTCCCGTTTAAGGAAGGTTTCTTGCAGACAAACAGCAACTGGTTTGTGCTCATTGATTAAAAGTGAAAGTTCGTCAAAGTTTGACTTCAGACCTCGACAATTCCATTGGATTATGGTATCCATAGTGTATGAGGAAAGTATAAAGACTAAAGTAAAAAACGAGGCCGTAAACCAATGCATTTTAAAATAGACTGGTTAAGATTTAATTACAGATGTCTCGGCTTTGGATGATTGCCACCCGTCAAAATCCCTGTTCCAAAGATCTTTGGAAGTGGACCAGATAGAGGCTTCTGAATCTGAAGCCTCACCTTCCAGATTTTCAGTATCTGCGTCCATGTCCTCTAGCTCCGAAAATCTGTTGGAGGTAGGGACAGGATCATTTACTTTGACTGTGATCTCACAAGATCCTTGGTTATCTTTAGATTGTGGTTTAGATTTGGAAGAAGACCTTTTAGGAGGTCGGGGTGTATGATTGGGATTGTTATCCTTGGATGAGACGTTAGGTTTTGTTGTAGACTGTGAAGATGGAGGTTGTGGTTTCTTAGGAGGTGGTTGTGAAGAGGTAGATGGCTTTGGAGTTTTCCGTGAAGAATTTTGTGAAGGTGTAGATGGCTTTGAAGTTTTTTGAGACGAACTATTTTGAGAGTTTGTGTGTTTTGAAGATGCCGAAGAGGTTGTGTTTGTTTTAGATACAGATGGAGAGTCAGGAATTAGTTTGGACAAGGTGGATGGAGGAAGAAGTTCTTTCAGTTCAGAAGCTACATCAGGAAATTTTTGAAGTAGAACTTTCGCAAGAATCTTACAAGTGCTGCAGTCGTCTTTTTCAGTTGACGAGCCAACAACACCTGCAAAACTAGGACCAGAAGAGGTTTTCTTGCGTTGTTCAAATATTTTCCTTGCCTCTGGAAAGCTAACATTATTGTTGTATTTAATTGAAAGAATTTCTTTTTCTTCCTTCCATACTGGACACTCTCTTGAAAAAGTAGAGTGTGCAGATTTGCAATTAATGCAGAGAGGAGGATTTGTACAAGTAGTACTGTCATGGTCAGGTCCTTGATGAGCACATTTTGAGCACGTTTCTTGGTTCGGACATTTACTGATGTGATGGCCGTACCTCTGGCATTTAAAACATCGCAAGGGGTTCGGCACATACACATCAACTTTGACTACTTGGAAGCCTATCTTGATAGACGTTGGAAGAACAGGTGAAGAAAAAGTTAAAATGTATGTATTTGTCAGTCTCTGTTCTCCATCTCTGCGTACAGAAATCCGCTGAACATCGGATACACCTTGTTGTGTCAAGTTTTCTTTGATTTCTTGCAAGGAGTTGCAGTAAGTAAGCTCTTTGCATCTTATTACTCCTTTGCAAGAATTGAGGGAAGGATGTGGGAAAATTTTAACGTCCATGTCGAAGAATTTTGAGTTTTTCAAGAGATTTAGTGTTTGTTGATTAGTAAAACATTCAACTAAGAGAGTCTGATCTTTCAGTTTTTTAACGGATTTTGGAGTTCCAAGGATGCAAGATATTTGTTTTTCAATAATAAAAGGAGATAGTTTTGTGACAGGTTTTGAAGGATCTTTGGATTGGATGACAATAAAACGTGGTGAGTTAAAAGAAGAACTAGAAATAGGCTCCGTTTCAGATTCACTATCTGAAAGGGGGCGCTTGCTTTCATTCAGCTTGGCCTTTTTTTGGGATGCCATGTTTGTGTGTTAAGTTTCACCACCGATGCTCCCCACCCGCCATGGAGCCCAACGAGGGGACATGGTCTGGGGAAAACCCATTCGCAGACCATGACAGGGATACATCAGTGGTATACTCGGTATGAAAGGGCTAGACTGGACAGATGCATTCTCGCAGAAAGTCCTACCAAGCTTAGACGATCATTGAGACTTTACAAATGTCAGCCAAATACCAAAAAACTTTCACCCGATTGACCCATGAGCCATCGCCTTCTAGGGCTAAACAAGAAATATAATATCTGAAAGAGTGTGATGTAATTATGTGGAGAAGATGGTAAATTTAATTGAGAAAAGATGTAAAAGAAAGAGTATATCAGATGTCCTAGGGCAAGGCATGACCAGCCGATTGATCAGGACGGGCCTTCCTGACCTCCCGTTTAGCCCAACTTAGGGCCAAAGTGGTGTGTTGCAAGTACAGGGCCTAGCCAATCCCTGATGTCACTCAACCACCAGGATCCCGTCATCAGGCGACACGGGTCGCAGCCCACGGCAAACGGGCAGGTCCTTTTCGGTGGGGTTTTACCACTCTGCAGGACTACAACCGGGATTTTTTCTATTCCCCCTACCCGGCTGGGGGGTAGCTATGAATATAGTGCAGAAGTTTTTCGTGAAATGTTTTGAGTCTACCGAGGCTATGTAAGCTATTACAATACAGAAACGATGAAAACGTAATAAATTTAGCAAGTAAGTCTGCGGGCCTAGTGCAGAGACGGAGAATATATAGCATTGAGTTGCGCAGTTGTAATTATCCAATCGTATTAGAGTAACAGGTGACGTTTAAGTATTTGAGGGCGTGTTTAACGTTTATCTTGAAAGTAGCTGATGCAGAATCTAGTATACACAGAAACATTGTGACGAATGGAAAAGTTGTTAACTGAGATTCTTCATGTCCATCGCTTTCCCCATTGAAGCAAAATACTTTGTATACTAACTGATGTAGTATGATATTGTTACAAGGACTTGCAGTTAGACAATATCTATGTGGTTTCTGCCTAAGAAAAATGAAGGGCATTGCCTTGACCTTTGAAGAATCATAATTTACCGAAAATTTTGCACATGTGCTAATCATTGCATCGGATGATCATGTCTTTAAACGACATTGCAAAAGACAGACTTTGAAAATATGTTGGAGCAAGGAAAAAAAATATGATTACCACCACTTTCTCTAATTTCCACATCGTTTTATTTTCGTTCAAAGACAAACCACTATCATTTTAAACATTTTTTACTGTTTCGCTTTGACTTTGGAGAATTCTAGACTTTTGTAGTCTCCTTAAACCTCAAACTAAGTGCAATTTTCCATTAAGAACAAATAAGTTGTTACCACTATTTTTCCTGAATGTTTGACAAAATAGGCCTACACTGTTTGACTACGGAATAAAATATTCTTTCAGTTTTTATTTCCTCCTACTGGTATACTTCAGAAATGTTTACTGTATATATTTATATGTTCGGTGCAAAGTAAGAATCGGTACAATTCCGGAATTGTCCTGTGAAAAATAGGAATTCCTACTTTGTCCGCCGATTCTGGAATTGTACCGGACAATTTTAAATTTGCGCAAATAGATCTATCGTATTATAATCAGATATGGTCTGTGAGCAAAGTATGAATAAATGAATGAATGAATGATTGTTGTTTTATGGCACATCGACAGCTTTGGTCATTTAGCGTGCATATCTGTGTTAAAAGATAATAAAAGTGGAATCGCTTAAACCGAATAAAGTTTGAATAGATAATGATAATAAAAGAATTGAATTAAGAAGTATTATGTGTGATCTTCATATGCATAAAGGGCATTATTGAGTCACAGGGCAATCCCCATATACTCAAAAGTTTTAAATGATAAAAGTTGAGAATGTGATAAAAAGGTTTGAAGTAAACGTTGGGCTGATAGTAAAAAGTCTTTAAGTGAAGAAGAAATATGTGCCATTTTTAATGCTCATAAAATATGATATTGAGTGGCTGGGCATTGCCTGCCTAATCAAGAGTTTTAGATTAAAAGGTAAGACTGACAATATCGGTTTTCCGTGGAAATGAGGGCGCGAAGTGGGAATAGGTCTAGACAAAGAACGAGTTCGAAGAGCAGTGCAAAGTGAGAATAGATGGATACCATAAGAATAACCTAAAGGATTTCTTAAAAAAAAAAAAAAAAAAAAAAGGGAAAGAAAATGTAAAGAAACAGAAACCGTGAATGGTCTCTCTTACAAATGAAGATATTTTTCCATTCCCACATGAAGCAACCAAAGCTCAATCGACGATGAAGGTGTGGATCAACACTTTCTTGTTAAACTATGAAAACATATACGTCTAGCCAACTGTCACGGAAATCCCATCGTTTAATGAATATCTATCTTTTGTCTGTCGGTAAATCCTTACAGTTCGGGGTTCGTATTCGCAAACCATTCTTAAGAACGTTCTTGGTGTCAGTCTCCAGAATTTTCTAAATTTGAAAACAAAAAAACTTCGGATTGGAATACGGGCCTGGACTGGTCAAAAATGCGGTTTTATGGTAATCGGTAAAACTACAAAATAATGCAATATCGAGGGTTTCTCTTTTTACCAGAGAAAATCTTACAGTATCGGACAGTGTGGATCGAAAATCAGACTGCGCTTTTGTAATCTGATCTTGAATCTCTGCTAAACCCATCCAGTTTATTCTCAGCAGCCAAAGTAGGAATTCTCATTTTGTCGGGCAAGGTAAGAATTCATACCTGGCAAGGTTCAATTGTCTGTGCCCAAAGTAGAAATCGGGACAAAATGAATCTATTGTTTTCCGTACGCGAAGTGGGAATAGCGGACAAAGTTAGATTTTCTTTTTAGCTCACCTGAGCACGAAGTGCTCATGGTGAGCTATTGTGATCGTGCTGTGTCCGGCGTCCGTCGTCCGTCGTCCGTCGTGCGTCGTGCGTCGTGCGTCGTCCGTCGTCAACTTTTTACCTTGTGTACGCTCTAGAGGCCACATTTTTGGTCGGATACTCATGAAAGTTGGTCAGGATGTTTGTCTCGATGAAATCTCGGACGAGTTCGAAAATGGGTCATGTGGGGTCAAAAACTAGGTCACCAGGTCAAATCTTAGAAAAACCTTGTGTACGCTCTAGAGGCCACATTTTCAGTCGGATACTCATGAAAGTTGGTCAGGATGTTTGTCTGGATGATATCTCGGACGAGTTCGAAAATGGGTCACGTGGGGTCAAAAACTAGGTCACCAGGTCAAATCTTAGAAAAACCTTGTGTACGCTCTAGAGGCCACATTTTCAGTCGGATACTCATGAAAGTTGGTCAGGATGTTTGTCTGGATGATATCTCGGACGAGTTCGAAAATGGGTCACGTGGGGTCAAAAACTAGGTCACCAGGTCAAATCTTAGAAAAACCTTTTGTACGCTCTAGAGGCCACATTTTCAGTCGGATACTCATGAAAGTTGGTCAGGATGTTTGTCTGGATGATATCTCGGACGAGTTCGAAAATGGGTCACGTGGGGTCAAAAACTAGGTCACTAGGTCAAATCTTAGAAAAACCTTTTGTACGCTCTAGAGGCCACATTTTCAGTTGGATACTCATGAAAGTTGGTCAGGATATTTGTCTGGATGATATCTCGGACAAGATCGAAAATGGGTCACGTGGGGTCAAAAACTAGGTCACTAGGTCAAATGTTAGAAAAACCTTTTGTAGGCTCTAAAGGCCACATTTTCAGTCCGAAACTCTTGTAAGTTGGTCAGAATGTTTGTCTTGATGATATCTCAGACAGGTTTGAAAATGGGTCATTGGGGGTTAAAAACTAGGTCACCAGGTCAAATCTTAGAAAAACCTTGTATATGCTCTGGATGCCACATTTTCAGTCCAACACTCTTGAAAATTAGTCAGAATGTTTGCCTTTATAATATCTTGGATGAGTTTGAAAATGGGTCATGTTGGGTCAAAAACTGGGTCAATAGGTCAAATGTTATAAACACCTTTTGTATGCTCTGGAGGACACATTTTCAGTCTGATACTCCTAAAACTTGTTCATTATATTTGTCCTGGTGATACCTTGAATGAGATTGAAAATGGGTCATGTGGAGTCAAAAACTAGGTCAATGGGTCAAATATTAGAAAAACCTTGTGTACACTCTAGAGGCTACATTTTCTGCCTGATATTCTTCAGACTTGGTCAGAATGTTTGTTTCGGTGATGTCTCAAAAGAGTTTGATAATGGGTAATTGTCGGGTCCAAAACTAGGTCACTTGATGAAATCTTAGAAAAACCTTTTGTACACTGTAGAGGCCACATTTTCAGTCCAATACTCATGAAACTTGGCCAGAATGTTTGTCTTATTGATATCTCAAAAGTGTTTGATGATGGGTAATGTCTGATAAAAAACTAGGTCACTGGGAAACTAGATGGTGCATGTTTGGTCAATAAACTCAGGTGAGCGATTTCAGGGCCATCATGGCCCTCTTGTTTTCATTTTCATTTTTCATCATTTTCTGACCGGTATTATTGACGTTTGTTCATTAGAGCAGGGAGACTATTGGTTGACAGACAAAGTAGTGAGGCCGTGCAGAAATTTTTTACTTCTTGGATGGAAGGGTCCGAGGTGTCTTCCATATACCGGACATTCGCTTTTCTCCTGATTTGAAGAAATTAAACCGTCTCTCATCTGCTATAGAAAGAGGATCCAACAGAGCGTCGTCTGCTTCAACTCAAGGTACAAATTCTAGTAACATGTGAACCTTTTTCTGTTTTTTTATCGTCAGGTGTCAGACGTGGAGCCCAGACTTGTGACATGTTCAGTTTGTCTTTAAATGTTCTGTGGGAAAAAGACCTTGAAATGGCGGTTGAAGACGGTGCCTCTCTGACTGTTAGTTTCCGATCTGCAAAAATGCACAAAATCACACGACGTTTCATCTACAGAAATCGTCAACCACGTCTTCCTTTCACGGCGGGGAATCATGTGACACAACAGCAACAACAATAACCGTTATTTGAAAAAATTCTCCAACTTCAGGTAAGAAAATCTTCAATAATTCCGTTAATACGTGACCGATTGGAATTTGGTTTGAAGCAGAGAAGGTGGAAGAACTCCGGGGATTTGCTTGATGTGTTAGATTTTTTAAACAACACCTGATAAAAAAGTTATTGACGAGCAAACAAATTATCCAGGGTAAAAAATTTGTTAAAATTTCTGTCATTTGGTAAAGAGTCAAGGGTCATTTAACTACCAAACAACAAAATTGTAATCTTGCCTTATTTTTCCAAGATATACATACGGAAATTGACCTGGGCCAAAACTGTTAGCAGATGCACAGAGGATTGTTCATTTGTGTTTGGAAGGGTAGAAAGTTATACTGGTTACCAGTATTTTCTCCTTTTCCCACATTGTTTTCAAAAAGTTTTCTCGGGGTCGCTGTGTGGTAAAGGTTAAGGTTAAGGTTGTGTGGTAAAGGTTAAGTGACATGAAATTTATTGTCTACAATTTCTTCCATTATGGAATAGTCATAGAAAAATCCGTCTTATACAACCTCCGATATACTTCTGGCGGATTATAGACAAAGATCAGCTGAATTTCCATGCTGTCTGATCTTTATCTGCTCTGTTCGATAATCAGTTTATTGATTCTTAAAACGGACGGACGGATGGACGGACAGGACAAGGACGGACAACGCTAAAACTATATCCCTCCGCCTACGGCGGGGGATGATAAAATAAAGACCATACGTGTGCAGCGACCGCTTATTGCTATAGTGCCAAAGTACATGTGGAAACCAGAAAACACATCAATAAATGACCTGTGGCGGTGATATAACCAAAATATTGCTGAAAGTGGAATGACGCCTTATTGAAACTAAATAGAGCCCTTCTTGTTTTCTTTATAAATCTTCCCCGAGCCTTGAAGGTATACCAAATATTCATGATTGTAAACCACAAAGAATAAATAAAGTCAGGTAGGCGTATATCAACTTTCAGATCTATTGTTGCAGTGCTCTCTTAAAAATGCACGCGAATGTTTGACCCTACCCAGTCAAACACTCCTACCGGAATAGTTTCCCTTTACCGCAATATTTCTGGCCTCTTAAAGACAATTTGTTTAAATCACACCACCAGTTTAGACTCGTGCAAATTAAAAGCAATTGCAGAGAACAAAATAAATGTGACTAAAATACTAAAACTCGAGCCGTGCTCTGACAAAAGGGGGCTTAATACATCTCTGTGGTGTGTGATACCTGACAAGTCATCACATAATGATGGATCCATTATTGTTTATATTAGCCACTTTATTGAACAGTCGTCTTAATCATGAGGTAGACATTTCCTTTGACATACACAAATTGACCTTGGCCGAAACTTTTAGCAGATGCATTAAGCCCTCATTTCACAGAGGATTGTTCTTTTGGTTCTGGAAGAGTGTAAAATAATGCTGGTTACCAGTATTTTCTCCTTTTCCCACATTGTTTTTGAAAAGTTTTCTCAGGATTGTTGTGTTGTCTACAATCTCTTCCATTATGGAATAGTCATATAAAAAATCCAGTCTTATGTGATATCTGATATCCTTCGCGAGGATTATAGACTAAGATCAGCCGAATTTCCATGTTGTCTGATTTTTATCTGCTTTGTTTGATAATAAGCAGTATATTTATTCTTTAAAACGTCATTGTATCCACTAACCTATTTACAATTTTAGATGACAAATATTACCAAGGTCTATATTTAAGACCGTTAACAGACGACAAAATATGTGGAGATCTATGTTGAATACATGTGAGCTATGCTGTTACAAAAGGGAGCTTAATACATCTCCGAGAACAATGGTACCAAACAAGCTATTACGTACTGATGGATGCATAATATCCACTTCATTTAACAGCCAACTGAATCATGAAATAGACTGGTCCTTTGACGTACTTATGGACTCATAACATCCACTTCATTTAACAACCAACTGAATCATGAAATAGACTGGTCCTTTCACATACAGAAAATTAAGTTACGGTTCAGGTCGATACTTTTTGCAGTTGTATTAAGCCCTGTTTTAACAGAGCATGGTTAATGTATCTATAATTTGAAAGGCAAAAGATAAGGGTAGAAAACACCTTGTAAAAGCTTGAAAATGGTGATAACTAGTTTTCTTCTTTAAGGTCTTGAAAACACAGCGCCTTTAAGATAAAAATAAAAAAAAGGTTCTGGCCAGACGGCAAAGTTTGGTTTTATTTATCATTTCAAATTTTCACGTAAAGGTTAATTATTGAAAGGAAATAATTGCTAATTTATCCCGCAGCTATGTGGCTGCATTTACTAGATCATAGAATTAACCTACGTGTATAAATAGTTAGGGGAAATTATTTTCAGGCTTGAATGTATATGCATATTGTATCGCATTGAAGTTTGACGCCATTTTTAACATCTTACATAATGGCAGTCAGTGCACCTAGGCATATGTTTCATGCTTCACTTACAAATTTTAAACCCATTACTAAATTTGAATTTTAAACCGACAAAATGCCTAAAGATAAACAGGACGTTAAGCAGACATATCTCAATGGGGCTATATCTCTCCCTTTTTTTAAAAACAATCCCGTCTGGATGCGAATGACTGAAAACATTATGACAAAAATAATATTTTGTAAGAAAGAAAATATTAATCTGGTCAGAACCATTTCCGCTTTCCCTCAGTTCTTTCTAATTCTTTACAGATGAATAGCTTATAATAAAATGTTCTCTTTAAAAGGGACTCATCAGAGTGTTTGATTGAAGGGAGTTTTATGCTACTTTCAACATTATTTCATGTCTGTCCCTGGTTTCGCCAGTATAAGCTCGTGCAAAAACTTTACTAAAATATATAGTTTCGATGATATGGACTATAAATAGATTTGTAATTAGGATTGAAAACATTTAAATTTCAGTAGACGTAACAATATCGTGCTCACGCTTTACGCCGTGCACGTTAAAGAACTAGACGAAACTTAGGATAGGTTTCGTCCTGTATCTGCACTATCCCCCGTAACTACACTAACAGTCTTCAGGGGGCGTCGACTGTATGGGAAACCATTGGCGACGCTAAATTAACGCAAATTAATCAATCTAGGTAGGCTGTTTACCAAGTTTGCGAGTGCAATTCTTACCGGGGCGATACTTGAAAGGCCCAGAAGAAGACAAAAGTAACCAGTGCAGGTGTTCAAATGTTAACTATATACCATATACAAGAACTGAAATTATTGGGACGATGACAATCTGTTATTGTACAGCCGTATAAGTGCTAGACACTAATATAGAAATGTATTGTAATTCTTGATATCATGTTGCCAAGTTAACTTTCAACCTGATTTTAAATTAATCTTTCTGTCATTGCCTAACACTTTGACCTACCTTAAGATAATCGCTTAGCGTCTGGAGCATTATTTCTACACTTTTACACGGTGTGACTCTTGAAATCATTAGTTGATACTTTTCTTAGATTTCAGAAAGGGAGCTAATTCTTCTATCCCTTTGTAATGATACTTTAGTTTTTTTAGATTTATAAATGATACTTCTTAGAAGAAGAAAAAAGGGGCCGGTCAAAGAAGTAAGTAAATACTCATTTTTAACCATAGCAAATTTTGTAGGTTAATAGTACTGTGGAAATAGTTGTTTTCTATTACGGGTATACTAGTTTTATCATCTACGATGATAACGTCTCTTCTATTAGACTTTTCAGCAATCAATCTTGTGCTGTGACGATCTTTTGGGAGCAGGCTTTTGAAAACATCTACCGACATTCCTTTCTACTCTATAATTGTTTGCCGATCCCGTTGGCTAAATCGGTAACGTACACCCCTTGGAGCCAGCGGATTAATGTTTCGAACAACAAACTCGTCATTTTCTTCTCGAGGATTGACAATAGTCATTGTGACAAGACTCATTCGCTTTTCATCGATAATCATTATTCCTCCAAAGGTTATGGTGGAAAGAAGCCAGAGGCCTGGGAAAATATTTTTGAAGCACTAGTAAACGTCTGGAAACGTATGGATAGGTCCTCTGTTAGATATCATTTAACTGAGATAAAGTTTAAAACAGCGTCTAACACCATACCTACGACGCCTAAAGGAAACTTAAAGCCCTACCACGTATAAAAATGTAAGACTTGTTCAAAATGAAAGCAGGATAAGTTAACTGTAGTTCATATGACTGGAGTTGTCTTTAAAAAAGTAGAAAACATTGTTGAAAAAAGAGAAAATTATATTGTTACCAGCAAATTCCTCTTTTCCAATGATAAACTCAAGATGCATATTTTTTCAGAGTCGTTTAAGTTTTGCATTCTATGATAAAATGTTAAAGGACAACTGTATTTTGAGGAACAATTAATGCGTCATCTGCGGTATGAAAGAGTTTCACTTTTCTCTGCTTGTAAAGTCTGATTCAGTTTAGTACAACTTAAAATCAAGGATTGGTTTTAAGATGAGAAAAGGTAAGGCTGCTGTACCTGTAATAGAAGACAGATACGATTTCGTCCTGCCCTATTGCCCTTCTTGAATAACCAAATTCTAACTTACGAAAACAACTTTCTCCAATTACACTGATCATGTGGCACAGTTTTTAAACCAAACTGGCTTTTATCCTTTTATGGTGCAACTGTTTGCATCCCAAGGTCGTTATTCTTTTCAAGTTGGCGACAATTTAAATAATAAATATTTAATGAATTGCAGGTCGCAAAATGTTTTCGGATCAAATGACGGTAAAAATAACCATTTTGAAAAAAAAAGAAAGCATTTATTTTCCATCATTTTCACAATCTTTCACATTTTTTTTTCTCGTGTATACTTCAACAGAAAGAGAGTTTTAGTGTGTAAGTATCTTTTTATTTTATTTGTTATACGTGAAGACTTAATCAAGCAGGCAGTGAAGATATAAATCAAGCTGCACAGAACATGTGTAACCTTCTATTCTCTAGTTATAATAAAGGGGTAAAAGGTAAGGGGTGGGTTACATGTCTGGATTAGTAATGACAACAAGTTGACTGATCTCAAACTATACTTCTAATCTCTCTATTTCCATACATGTCAATGAAAACAGGATAACATCAACCGTACCAATCTGGTCAAGTACATCAATCAAGCAAGCGCCTATCTGAAATACATACATTGAACAAATATCTTAGTCTTGTCATCAAACTCTAGAAGGGATGTAAATGTATGTTATACATAATAAACTCTGTGAATAACAAGTACAAGTGAACTTACGAATTTATGGAATCGAAAGTCTACCAAACTTTACTCCACCAATCCCTGCCAACTCTCAGATCACAACATCTAAAGTGCTCTGTGAAACAAAGTGAATGGGTTAAAATCATGCAATTTAGTAAGATATGTCGGGATCCGAAACAGCTGATAACATTGGACGCGGAAACCAATGACAATACCGTGAACGGACTCACAACCACCAAACATGACAAAACATTCAACGAACAGACGGACTGACGAACACCAATAACAAAACGGAATGTATCAGACAAATACAAACCACAACAAATGTATAACTTGGGAGAAAATTTGAAGTTTTTAGTCAATCAGTGACCTTCTCGTGCATACGTGATCTTTCAACAGGCAAAGATAAAGGAAAGTCATGTCATCAAGAAAAACCCGGGAACTTTGAAATCACAAGATTGACTGCTAAAACCCGGTAACCATCATCCGGTTACACATGTAGTGTGATCTTGGATTTACTCTAAAGATGCTACTTTTGTGCGATATCTTAAACGAAATACAGAAGTGATATTGTTTGCATTTCTTTTTTTAATTTTGATATTAAAATACTTTGGTTTAACTCTTTCCAAACGACAAAATTTTACATTTGTTCAAATTGAAAACATTTGTAGACGACAACCCAAAGATAAGTTTAATGGTGAAATTTACCATTAATAGAGGAAGAAAGTATAATGGAGAGAGGAGAACATGCTGATTACCAGCATTTTCTCCTTTTCTCATAATGTAGTCTAAAGCCTTAGTCCTCGGCGTCGTTAAAAGTCAGGGTTGTGCTGTAAAGGAATAAACTATTTTAAGAACATAATCAGATTTTCTGCTTTTTCAACAATGCCGCGGCCTTAAGTGAAGGGAAATCCGTGCGAATACTTGTGAACTCTAGTACATAAATATCAAACGGCTGCTATAGAAGACCTTATAAATCAAATTTAGAATGTTGGCAACGTGCAGTCTTGTTTGGATCTACACTGCTACACTGGAACTATCTTGTGAAACATTGCGGAAAAAAAACCCTTAAGAATGATAAGGTCTTCAAGCTGGACATGTCTGTTTAATGTATGTCTAATGGAATATATATAGATATAAAAAAAGAAAAAAACTACTAATTAAAAAAAAAACACACACACACACACAAAAACTAAAGACCTTAAATAGTGAAACGTCTTCTGACTCATTCTGCTCTAAACATAACTCACTATTACAATCCAAGAAAACTGAGGCAGCTTTTGTTCTTTGTTTCTTTTTATCTTTAAGGCTCGTCTAGATAATCTGGCAGCATAGATCAAGATCAGACTACACTTAATAGCTACAATATTAAATTTTGAAACTCAGGTTGAGCTTTGCCTTGTGCGCTTCAGTAAACAGGCGACCGGTATAAATAAGATCGTATGTTACAAGAATGTGATGTCTGATCTTGATCTATGTCGTCAGCAAAAAAACAATATATATATATATTGTTATTTCTGCTTTTCGCTGGAAATAATTAAATAGAGAAAGCAAGAATGGATGTCAACAAGACATTGCATCAGACAACCAAACTGCACAAAAAAAAACACTTATTTCCTAAAAGGTCAAGGTTTCGCTGTTTTCTTGCAGTAGCAGTATTACAGTAATTTGAAATAGTTTGTATTGTTTTAAGTACAAAGTAAATGCTTTAGAGAATGATCAATATATAAAAGTGAAAGGAAACGTGAAGAAAAAAGACAAAATATAGTAGTTAACGAATGGATAAATTCAAAATTTATTGCTGCATAGATAAGTTTATAGGTATCATCAAAAGCTTCAGTTGACCAACTTTAAATTTAGAAATCCCCGCTTTATTTTCTGTCATATGCGTGCCGTGTGATCGTCACAAAAAAGGAGAAATTCAGTGAAACGGTGCATAATTCTGTTCCTAGAAAGAAACACGATCTGATTAAAAACATATTCCTCTGCTTTTTAGGGAAAAGTGACATTTTAACTTCATTATATTTGTGTTTTTTCCTTCAAAACCCATACACGGCAAAATACGATTCAGAGCTCTTTAGCAATGGGTGTAGGTTCAGATTAAACTGTCTAATGATTAACCCATTACCACACAATCCCTACTTTTGACGACACCGAGAGAAATGCCTTTAGAAAACATTGTGGTAACCAGCATTTTCTCCTTTACCTACAATGTTTTCTAACCATCACAAAACAAATTTCAAATTTTTAATCCCTTTTACTTTGTCGTCTGCAAATGCTTTCAAATTGGACAACCTAAAATTTAGCCGTTTGGTAATGAGTAAAGCTGTCTGTTTTTCTGTCTGTCTGTGATTAATTACTACATACTACAAATAAATTATACCAACCAAGTCATCAATTAGCTCTATAATTGAAATTTTGGGTAGATTGGTCCTTTGACATGCGTAAAATTGACTAATAGCTAAACACTAATAGCTAAAAACTAATAACTAAAACTTAATAATAGATAAAAACTAATAGCTAAAACTTACTAATACCTAAAATTGACTAATAGCTAAAAACTAATAGCTAAACACTAATAGCTAAAAACTAATAGCTAAAACTGACTAAAATCTAAAAACTGATAGCTAAAGCTAACTAAAATCTAAAAACTAATAGCTAAAATTGACTAATAGCTAAACACTACTAGCTAAAGTTGACTTATAGCTAAAAACCAATAGCTGAAACTTACCAATAGCTATAAACTAATAGCTAAAACTGACTAAAATCTAAAAACTGATAGCTAAAATTGACTACTAACTAAACACTACTAGCTAAAGTTGACTCATAGCTAAAAACTAATAGCTGAAACTTACTAATAGCTATAAACTAATAGCTAAAATTGACTAAAAACTAAAAACTAATAGCTAAAATTCACTAATAGCTAAACACTAATAGCTAAAATTGACTTATAGCTAAAAACTTCAAACCAGGTCAACCTGCACGGACTGCGCAGGCGGATCTGAGTTGACACTTTTTGCAGATGCATTAACTCTTTTAAATAAAAGACCAGTACAAAATTCAAAACTTTTGCAGACGAAAAAAATAAACCTGATTAAAAAAATGTAACTTTTTTGGGGGGAAATGTAGAAAACATAATTGTAGAAGTGAAAAAGATATTGGTAACAATCATTTTGTCCTTTTCCCAAAATGTTTTCAAAAGGCCTTTTCTTTAAGGTTGTGAAAAAAAACTCAAAATTCGGCATTGTGTGGTAAAGGGTTAAGCCCCTTTTTACAGAGCATTCACCAGTCTGTTCATTAAATTTAAGTTATGCGTCTTTTTACAGAGCATTCACCAGTCTGTTCATTAAATCTAAGTTATGCCCCTTTTTACAGAGCAATCACCAGTCTGTTCATTAAATTTTAGTTATGCCTCTTTTTACAGAGCATTCACCAGTCTGTTCATTAAATTTAAGTTATGCCTCTTTTTCACAGAGCACGGGTAGGTCTGTTCATTAGATTTAAGTTATGCTTCTTTTTACAGAGCATTCACCAGTCTGTTCATTAAATTTAAGTTAAGCCCCCTTTTCACAGAGCACGAGTCAGTCTGTTCATTTAATTTAAGTTAAGCCCCCTTTTCACAGAGCACGAGTCAGTCTGTTCATTAAATTAAAGTCATGCCTCTGTTTCACAGAGCACGGGTCAGTCTGTTCATTAAATTTAAGTCATGCCTCTTTTTCACAGAGCACGAGTCAGTCTGTTCATTACATTAAAGTCATGCCTCTTTTTCACAGAGCAGGAGTCAGTCTGTTCATTACATTTAAGTCAAGCCCCCTTTTCACACAGCACGGGTCAGTCTGTTCATTAAATTTAAGTTATGCCTCTTTTTCACAGATCACGGGTCAGTCTGTTCATTAAATTTAAGTTAAGTCCCTTTTTTACAGAGCATGGCTCAATCTGCTCATTAAATTTAAGTTGAGCCCCCCTTTCACAGAGCATGGCTCAATCTGCTCATTAAATTTAAGTAAAGCCATTTTTTCATAGAGCATGGATCAGTCTGTTCATTAAATTTAAGATAAGCCCCCTTTTCACAGAGCATTGAAGAGTCTATTAATTAAATTTAAGTTAAGCCCTTTTTAAAGAGCATTGAATAGTCTGTTCATTAAAGTTAAGTTGAGCCCTATTTTCACAAAGCACGGCTCAATCTATTCATTAAATTTAAGTTAAGCGATTTTTTCATAGAGCATGGATCAGTCTGTTAATTAAATTAAAGTTAAGCCCTACTACAAATCATCATCATCATCGCTATCTATTCGTCGTCGTCATTATCATCAAGTTCATGAACTGAATGATTTGCAATTTTGAGACTGTGTTATTTAGATAAACTCTGTATATCCAAGATCAGAAAGGAAGTCAAAGCACCGTATTATAATCTATATAGTCCCCTTGGTGTTTGACAAACACAGACTTTCTGGTAAAATAAAATAAAGACCATGCGTGTGCAGCGACCGCTTATTACAAAAGTGGAAACCAGGAAACACATAAATAAATGAGCTGTGGTGTTGATATAGCCAAAATATTGCTGAAAGCGGAATAACACCTTACCGAAACTAAATAAAGGCTGTTTTGTTTTCTTGATAAATCTTTTCCGGGCCTTGAAGGTATACCACTTATTCATGGTTGTAAATCACATGGAATAAATAAAGTCAGGTGGGCGTATACCAACTTTCAAACCTCTTGTCTCAGTGCTCTCTCAAAAACCCATATGACTGTTTGTGGGCGTATATCAACTTTCAAATCTCTTGTCTCAGTACTCTGTCAAAAATCGATATGACTGTTTGACGCATATCTAACCAATTATTCCTACCTAAATATTTTCCCTTTTCCGCAATGTGTCTGCCCTTTTAAGTTAAACTTTTTAGCGTAATATTTGAAACTTGTACATTTCCACAAGAATGATCTCACAGTATTTTACTCCTATTCACAAAAAGGGTAGTTTACATGATCCGGTAATTATCGAGGTGTATCATTGATTGATTCTGTCAGCAAAACTTTTGTCTCTATATTGAACTCAAGATTTTCAAAATGGTGTAATAAATGTGATGTCAGAGATGAAGCTCAAGCAGGTTTTCGGGAAAATTATTCAACTTATGATAACATATTTATACTCATGTCGTTAGCACAAAAATATCTCTCAAAAAAACGTGGAAGATTTTATTGTATTTTTATCGATTTCGCTAAGGCATTAGATTCTATTCGCCATGATAAACAATGGGACTGTTTGCAACGTAATGGTATAAACGGAAATTTTCTAAATGTTTTAAAGTCTATGTATGGAAATCTGAAGTCTTGTGTTAAAATTGGTGATCGGCTGACACCATTGTTCCACTGTACTGTTGGTACAAGACAGGGCTGTGTTGGATCTCCAAAATTGTTCAACATATTCATAAATGATTTAATAAAGTTTTTAAAAGATAAATGCAGACACGGAATCTTTGTATCAAATGAAATTGATGACTTAAATGTACTACTTTTCGCAGATGATGTTTCTAGTTTTTCGGATACCATAATCCAGCTACAAAGACAGATAAACCTTATTGAACAATTCAGTAATGGGGTCGGCTTAGATATTAATATTGACAAAACAAAAATTATTGTATTCAGAAATGGCGGGAATCTAAAAAGAACTGAAAGATGGTTGTATGATAATAGAGATATCGAAGTGGTTTCATATCATAAGTATTTGGGTGTTTATTTTACAAGTTTACTTTAATGGTCTAAAACCCACTGTATGTTATCTTTACAAGCAAAATAAGCTATGTACCAAGTACTGAAATTACGCAAAGAGTTAGGACTAACAGAAATCAAGGATTTGTTCAAAATATTCGATGCAACAGTAAAACCTATATTGTGTTACGGATCAAACATTTGGCGGTATCATTATGTTGAAAAGATCAGAAAGGTTTAAATTACATTTTGCAAAAAGATTTGCCTTCTTTCTTATAATACGAGTTATTGTTTAGCCTTTGGGGGATGTGATAGATTACCATTATGTATTACTTATTTATAAAATTGTATTAAATACTGGATCAATATCATTCGCATGCAATTCACGTTATCCGAAACAATGCTATTATATGCTGTATCGGTTAGATGAAACTGGCCGAAATACTTGGGCGACTAATATAAAAAGACCTCCTATTTAATTATGGTTTTGGATATGTTTGGATAAGTGACGACGAGGGAAATGACAGAGAATTCTTAAGAATATTTACACAAATGATAAAAGATTGTTATACACAAAAATGGTTTTCTTTAGTAAATGAATCATCTGAAGCTTTTCATAATCGGCATTTTAAATCCTTACAGAACCCAGAATTCTATTTAAATGCAGATTTGAACTATGTATTAAAGAAGGCACTTTCAAATTTCCGTTGTTCATCTCATGAATTAATGATAGAAAAGCGTAGACATTTATCTATTGACAGAAATTTTAGATTTTGTAAAATTTGTGAAAAGCAAAATATCAATGTATTTGAGGACGAGTTTCATTTCTTTTTCGAGTGCAAAAGCTATGATTTTTTTTAGAAAAAATCTGTTTTGAAACAGCTTTTCAGCTTAGAAAGGAAATATTACAGGAACTAAGTTAGTATGATATAAAGGAGATGGTATACGATATAATAGTTTTTGTACATGTATTAGTTAATAGCATAAATCTTTACCATATCATCCCTAGTTTGACGACTCAGGGAAGAAGCCTTATGGGGACATTGTGAGGAAAAAGAAAATATGGGTAACCAACATTTCCTCTTTTCTCACACTGTTTTCAATTGCATCAAAGACAATTTCAATCGTCACCTCAACAACACAATTGTAGTCTGCAAATGCTTTAATTTATTATATATAGTGAAGTGGAAATGTTGTCGTTTGGTAAAGTTAACACACGTGTGTGTATATACTTGTGAATGTTGTATTATGTTACATTATGGGCCGGAGGCCTAAGTATTTAAATGAATTTTCCATTCTGTTCTGTTGACTATACCATACCGAGTCTTGACGACCCTTTGGGAAAAGCGTTTTGAAGACATTGAGGGAGAGGAGAAAACACGGGTAACCATTGTTTTCTCCTTTTCTCACAATGTTTTCTATCGTATTAAAGATAAGCTCATCCATTACAGACACAACTATATTGTCGTCTGCAAATGCTTTTTATTTAGTCAAGTCTATACTTTGATGTGTGGTAAAGTTAAGATATACATGTGTATACCGGTATATCTTTTCAGTCTGTACATTGTGACGAAAATGTTGTATTGTGTTATATCATGGGCCAAAGGTCTAAGTATAGAAATGACTCTATGCTGTTTACCATACCATTCTGAGTTTTAACGACGCTTAAATAAAAGCCTTTTGAAAACATTGTGGGGGGGGAGAAAATATGTGTATAGGTATCCAGCATTCTCTCAGCATCCGACGGTTATTTCTAAGCATTCAAAAGACAAGTTTAGTGATTACAGTTACATCTAAATTGTCGCATAGTGACGTTTTGAATTTAGACAAGTTTACAGTTTTGTCGTTTGATAGTTAACAAATGTATGCATGTTACATGGGTAACCATTGTTTTTTTTTTTCCTTTTCTCACTATCTTTCCTATCGTTTTATTTAGACAAGTTCAATCATTGCAATTATAAACAACTAAATTGTCGTCTGCAAGTGCTATTAATTTGGTCAAGTCTACATTTTGTCGTTTGGTATATTCAACATATATGTGTGTAGATATTTTCACTCTTACATTATGATGATAATGCAGTACTGTGTAGTATTATGGGCCGGAGGCCTAAGTACTTGAATGAATTCTCTGTTCTTTGTCTTTTTTAAAGACAAGTTATTCAACTCGTTACCACACGCTACCAGTTTAGACTTGTTCAAACTGAAAGCAAATTGCAGAGAGCAAAATAAATATGACTAAATTCCGTGCTCTGACAAAAGGGGGCTTTTCTCTGTGATGTATGATGGATCCATTATTGTTTATAATGGCGACTTTTTTAAACAGCCGTCTTAATCATGAGGTAGACATTTCCTTTGACACACGGAAATAGATCTGGGCCAAACCTTTTAGCAGATCCATTAAGTTCCCTATTCACAGAGGATTGTTCATTTGTGTTTGGAAGGGTAGAAACCTATGCTGGTTATCAGTATTTTCTTCTTTTCCCACATTGTTTTCAAAAAGTTTTCTCAGGGTCGTTGTGTGGTAAAGGTTAAGCGACATGAAATTTATTGTCTACAATTTCTTCCGTTATGGAACAGTCATAGAAAAATCCAGTCTTATACAAACTCTGATATACTTTGCGAAGGTAATAGACAAAGATCAGCTGAATTTCCATACTGTCTGATCTTTATCTGCCCTTTTTGATAATCAAACAGTTTATCAATTCTTAAAACTTCCATTGTATCCACTAAACTATTTAGATGACAAAATATTACCCAGGTCTATATTTAATATCATTACCCAGGTCTATATTTAATACCATAAACAGACGACAAAAATGTGGCGTAGATCTATGTTGAATACATGTGAGTTATACTGTAACAAAAGGGAGCTTAATACATCCATGGTACCAAATAAACCATTACATACTTATAGACTCATAATATCCACTTCATTTAACAACCAACTGAATCATTAATTAGACCGGTCCTTTGACATACAGAAAATTGTTCAATAGCGAAAAGTTTCGGCCCAGATCAGCCTGCGCGGACTGTGCAGGCTGATCTGAGTCGATACATTTCGCAGATGCATTAAGCCCCCTTTTTCCCAGAGCATGGCTCATTTATGTCTTTTTTTACAGATTTTCTTTTTATATCTTGGACTTGACTGAACAATCTGACTGTATAGGTTTCACATCAGACTTTACATTTTGTGCAGTCTAATCTTGATCTGTGCATGATTTTTACCGTAGAGGCTTTAATGAACAACCGGACAGTATAGGTTTCAAACAAGACTTTACAGTTTGTGATGTTTGATCTTGATTTGTCTTCCGCAGAAATTCCTGTTTCCATCTTTAATGTTAACGGTCAATTATACCTAAAACCGATATCCCTGAATAGCTCGGTCAGTAGATAACATGAAGACTTCGAAGTCTGGAAACACATGGATAGATGCTCGGACGGACATCATTTAAATGAAATAAAGTTTAAAAGGGCGCCTACCACCGTACCTACAGCACCAAAAGGAAACTGCAGTACCACATTATTAAAATGTTAGACTCGTCAAAATTGAAAGTACGACAAGTTAATCCATTACCAAACGACAAAATTTTAGACTGTTCCAAATTAAGGCATATGCAGACGACAAAATAAACATTACTAGAGAAATTGGAATTTGTTTCTAGCAGGGTAGAAAACATTGTGGAAAAAAGAGAAAATGCGGGTTACCAGCATTTTCTCCTTTTCCCACAATGCTTTTAAAAGGCTTCCATCTCAGGGTCGTACAACCATGGATTGTTTGATAAAGTATGTATATGTAGTTGAAATGACGAAAGTTGTCTTTGAAAACACGAGAAAACAATTTGGAAAAAAGAGAAAATTCCTGTTACCAGCAAATTCTCCTTTTGCCATCATAAAATTTAACTACTTCAGTTTTAGAGTCGTTTGTATTGTGTGATAAAGTATCAACCCTTTCCCAAACGACAAACTTTTGGACTAGACCAAATTGAAAGCATTTGCAGACGACAATTCAACTCTTGCTGAAAAGATGATTTCTGTTTATGATAGGGTAGAAAACATTGTAGGAAAAGGAGAAAATGCTGGTTACCAGCATTTTCTCATTTTCCCAAAATGTTTTCAAAAGGCTACTATTCTAGGCCCGTAAAATCCAGGGATTGTTTGGGACAGGGTTAAGGGACATTTGTATTGTAAGAAACAGTCAACTTGTCATCTGCGGTATTTTGAGTTTTTCTCTTCTTTTAAACACTCTGGTTTAGTTTGGTACAACATTTAAAATAAAGATGGGTATATAAGATAAGATAAAGTAACATCGTACCTGTAATAGGAGACGGATACGGGGAATTTTGTTCTTTTCAGGTCGACGACCACAGGCCAAACATTTTTTCCGTCAATTGTGAGAAAAAGAGATTTTGCATCATTTTCAACATCTTTCACAAAGTTTTTTTTTTCTTATACATTTCGAAAAAAAAAAACGTTTTTTTTGTGTGTATCTTTCTTTTTTTTGAAACCCGTGAAATTCAATTATGACGGCAGAAATCAAACTGCATAGAACATGCAGTCTGATCTTGGATCTACACAGGAGATGCTAGTTTTAATGTAAGATATTCCAAATGAAATAGTCATTAGTATTACAATGATTTGATATTTTTTTTTTATATATTAAAGTACCTTTACCAAACCACAAAATTTCACACTTGTCTAAATAGAAAACATTTGCAAACGACAACCAAAAGATGGATGAAATGGTGAGATTAACCCTATATGGGGGAAGAGACTATTATGGGGAAAGGTAACCAGCATTTTTGTGAGGCGTTATTCGTCGACGTCGTGAAAAGTCAGAGTTGTGCTGTAAAGGAATCAAACATTTTAAGAATATGATGGGATGAGAGAGAATGCTGTTAGCAGATTGTTCTACTTTTCCAACAATGTTGTTTACTCATTCATAGGCAAGCTTCATCATTTGAGCAACATTTGTCGTCTTTATTTGCTGCAGAGCCCCGCTAGCTCAGTCGGTAGAGTGCTGGACTTGAGAACAGGGAGTCTTAGGTTCGATCCCTGGCTCGGCCAATTTCTTTCTGAGGATTAATTATAGTCATTGCGACAAGATTCATTCCTTTCCCACCGCTGACCATTGTCTGGACGATGGGTACGCGGGAAAGCAGCCACTGGCTTAGAAATAAAATTGTACGGATAATTGGTAAAAAGAGACTCCAGGAAGTATGGATAAGTGCGCTGGCCGCCTCGCAATATAAATGAAATAATCTTGCAAACGGCGTTAAACAACAACAACAACAACAACTACAACACTGTATTTGCTTCGAGCAAATCAAAACTTTTGTTATTTGGTAAAGTGTGAAGGGTTATATAACGCTACCAAACAACAAAATTGTAGTCCTGCCTTATTGGACTATGATATTGGCCCTCATTGATGATTTCTACTCGTGTTGGGCAGTGTTTGTCAAATGCTCAAATGGAGCTGTCCCCATAAAAATCAGGCAGGAGGAAATTGCACCCTATCACTTTTTGAAGGGAAATCCGTGGGAATACTTGTGACTCCGTGTATATAAATATCAAACGACGGCCTGAAGACGACTTGATAAATCAAATTTGAAAATGTTCAACGCGCAGTCTTGTCTTGGATCGACACTGGCACTATATTGTGAAACATTACAGCAAAGAAAAAAAAAGTGTATTTACAATGTTAAGATATTCTATCTGGAGATATCTATTTGATATATCTGTCTAATGATACACATAGATATAAGAAAAAATCTGGTAATTCAAAGAAGAAACCAAGGCTTTTATTAGTGTTACGATTTCCGACTCGTTCTGATTTAAACAAAACCAACACCTACAATCCACCAAAGCTGAGGCAGCTTTGGCTCTTTATTTTTTCTTTTTATTATCTTTGAGGCTCGTCTAGGTAATCCGGCTGCACAGATCAAGATCAGACAAAATTTTGATAGCTAAAACATAACATTTTGAAACTCAGGTTGAGTTTTACCGTGTACGTTTGAGTAAACAGGCGGCCTGCATTGATTAAAGATCAGACTGCATGTTACAGGTATGTGATGTCTGATCTTGGTCCATGTCATGAGCAAATAAAACATCATATCTTTTCTACATTTCGCTGGAAAGAGTTAAACAGAGAAAGCAAGAATGGATGTCAACAAGATATTGCATTAGGTAACTAAAATGTACAAAAAAAACATTTATTTTCTATAGGTCGAGGTTTCTCTGTTTTCTTGCAATGGTAGTATCAAAGTAAGTTGAAATGTTTTGTATTGCCTTAAGTATTTGTTTTAAGATGAATGTTTTAAAGAAATGACTAATATATAGAGGTGAAAGGAAACGTGAAGAAAATAGCCAAAATATAGTAGTTAATAGAAAAAAAAATTATTGCTGAATGTATAAGTTTACAGCTATCATCAAAGGCGTCGGTTGACCAACTTTAAATTTAGAAATCCCCGCTTTATTTTCTGTCATATCTGTCTCGCTTGATAAGCGCAAAAAAAGGAGAAATTCAATCAAACTTTGCATTTAACCAGGTTACAAGAAATGAAACATGATCAGATTAAAAATATAACCGTCTGCTTTTCAGGGAAAAGTGACATTTTATCTCCATTATATTTGTGTTCTCTTACATAACCCATAGAAGGTCAGACACGATTCAGTGCTCTATAGCAATAGGTGTAGATTCAGATCAGACTGTCTAATGGTTCAGGTGTCTGTTGTTCTGTCTCTGTGAGATCAGTTAACTAATCAGTAAGTTATGTGAAGCAGGCATCAATTAGCTGTGGATCTACAACTGAATCATGAGGCAGACTGGTCCTTTGACATGCGTAAAATTGACTTATAGCGAACAGCTGCGATTCAGATCAGCCTGCGCAGATCTAGGTCGAAACTTCGCGCATACTACAAATGCATTATACCAAGCAGGTCATCAATTAGCTGTGTATCTATAATATCATGAGGTAGAGTTGTCCTTTGACATGCGTAAAATTGACTCATAGCAAAGAGAGCTTCAATCTAGTCTCAATAATGACATGCCCCGGTGATCTTTTTCATATTTGGACATTTACTGTACACCGTACCGTCTCAAGTCCATCGTAAATTTTACGGTAGCAAATATAGAGCGCTATACCGACTTTCGGTTTCGTCGGTTTTATCTGTATTGCAGTGACATGCAATTAAATTTTAGTACTAATCATGACTAAAAACAAATTGTTAAACCATTCATTACATATAAAGCTTGTAGAAGTCATTTACAACATGTTTATCTCGGAAAAATCACGGACGAAATTTATCGTGCGTGGCGGCCATTTTGAATGTTTTCGGGAACGTAAACAGCTCGGGTCACTGATGAAATGCACGGTATTTTCTCACGATCAGCGTTTGAATTGAAAACATTTGTATTTCAAATGAAAGAATATTGAATACGCAAGCCACAGGTATGTTTAAATCATAGTTTTGTGCTCTATTTAGGAAATTATAAGAGTTCAAACTTGCGCACAAAATCTGTGCGGAACTTTCAACTGATTTTGTCCGGATTGTCTCTGTACCCAGAGGCGACCAGTCGAAAAGTAACATCGCCTTTAGGGACAGTTATCTGTACTAAGCTTCAATCCAGGTCAGCATGCACGGACTGTACAGGCTGATCTAGGTCGAAACCTTTCGCATACGCATAAATTCTTTGCTAACCCCCCGGTCTCACAGACCCCGATTTCCAAAATAATCGTAGTGCTTCGGGAGAGCGCATTTTCTCCGATTTACCACGAATTCAAGCCGTTTTTCTCCGATCATCCTTGGACGAGGGGTATTTTTAGACATACATCGGTGTGTTCCCGATGGGCTGCGAAAAACTACGATGCGATACGATTTACTACGCTTTTGCCCCGATTATGTTCCGAAGTACGCCGAGTTTAGGAGCCGAGTTACTACGAAACAGTACGATCTAGACCGATTGTCCCGATTCCTTACTACGATGGACTACGATGCACAAAGATTTACTGCGACATACGCCGACAGATCCAAATCGACTACGAGTTTCAAATCTTATTTCAGGATTATGCCCCGATTTTGTCCAATGGGTATTAATTCCATGATTAACAGAATCGCGAGTTACTCGTAGTACATCGGCGTTATTCGGGGTTCATCGCCGAGGTAGGTACGCTGAAATAGGATCGAATAACACCGAATAACGCCGATTTGATTACTACAAACAACGACGACTTAGTACGAGGAACACCGAGGTACGCCGATTTCGGCACGATTTTCCAAATCGGGAGAAAAATTTGCGCATGTTGAAATTTTTGTCCCGATTTATTTTTGATCCCGAATTGATGCCGATTTGAGTCACGAAGCACTACGACTCTCCCGAAGCTAGCCGATTTCGCTCCGATTTTGAAATTTTCGAAATCGGGATTAAATCGGGGTCTGTGAGACCGGGGGGGGGGGGGGTAAACAAAAACATTATAGACTATTCCAAAGTTCAAAACATTTACGGACGAAAAGATAAAGGTGACTCACGAGCTGAATATTGTTTTGGGAAAGGTAGGAAACATTGTTAGAGAAGGAAAAAAAATACTGGTAAGCAGCATTTTCTCCTTTTCTCACAATGTTTTCAAAAGTCCTGATATTCAAAGTTGTGAAGAAAACTCGAAACTCGGGATCGTTTGGGAAAGGGCAAAGCCACCTTTTCACAGAGCACGGCCCCGTATGTTCATTAGCCTTTTTAAAACGACAAACTTTTGGACTAGACCAAATTGAAAGCATTTGCAGTCGACAATTCAACTCTTGCTGAAAAAACTATTTCTGTCTTAGATAGGGTAGAAAACATTATGGGAAAAGGAGAAAATGTTGGTTACTAGCATTTTCTCCTTTTCCCACAATGTTTTCAAAAGGCTACTATTCTAGACCCGTAAACAACAGGGATTGTTTGGGAAAGGGTTGAATTTAACATCACATCGTGATCAGTAATATCAAGTTCGTGAACTGAATGAATTGCAATTTTAGGACTGGTTTAGTCAGATTAGAAGTCAACGCGGCGTAAAGTAAACTGTTGTGTCCCCTTGTCGTATGATTTTCGCAGAGTTTCTGGTAAAATAGAATAAAGGACCACGTGTGTGCCGCACCGGCATAATGATATCGTACCAAAGTACATATTGAAACCAGGGAACACATCAACAAACGGGTTGTAGCAGTGATATAACTATAATATAGATGAAAGCGGAATAACACATAATATTGAAACTAAGTAAAGCCTTTTTTTTTTCTTTATAAGTATTACCCGGGCCTTAAAGCTATACCTCTTATTACTGGTCGTAAATTAGACTTAAAAAAAAATAAAGTCAGGTGCGTGTATATCAACTTTCAGTTCTATTGTTGCAGTGCTCTCTCAAACATCCACGTGACTGTTTGACGCATGTCCAATCTAACAATCCTACCTGAATATTTTCTCGTTACCGCAGTGTTTCTGCTCTCTTACTGAAGACTTCAGCTATTTAACCCTTTCCCAAACAAGCCGTTGTTTTTACGTGTCTGCAGTGCAAGTCTTTTGAAAACACTGTGGGAAAAGGAGAAATTGCTCGTAACCTATACACCTATTACTACTGGTCGTAAATTAGATTTAAAAAAATATAGTCAGGTTCGTGTATATCAACTTTCAATTCTATTATTGCAGTGCTCGTTCAAAAATCCACGTGACTGTTTGACGCATGTCCAATCTAACAATCCTACCTGAATATTTTTTCTCGTTACTGCAAATGAATATTTTCCCGTTACTGCAATGTTTCTGCCCTCTTACAGATGACTTCAGCTATTTAACTTTTTACCACACGCCAACAATTTAGACTCGTCCAAATGAAAAACACTTACAGAGAACAAAATAAATGTAACTAAAACATGATAACTTAAGCCGTTCTCTGACAAAAGGGGACTTAATACATCTCTGTGACAAATCATCACATAATTATGGTTTTATATCAGCGACTTTTATAAACAGCTGTCTTAATCATGAGGTAGACACGTCCTTTGACATACGGAAACTTGACCGATAGCAAAAAGTTTCGGCCTAGATCAGCCTCTGCGAACTTTGCAGACTGATCTGGACCAATACTTTTCGTAGATGCATAAATCCTCTTTTTCACACAGCATTGCTCATTTGTCTTGGAAGGATAAAAAGCAATGCTGGTTTACCAACATTTTCTCCTATTCCCGCATTGTCTTCAAACGTTTTCTCAGGTTCGTTTTGTCGTCTGCAATTTTTTTGTTATGGACGAGTCATAGAAAAATCTAGCCTTATGCGATCTGTGATGTCCTTCACGAGAATTATAGACTAAGATCGACCAAATTTCCATACTTTCCGATCTCTGTCTGCTCTTTTTTATCCTCAAATACTTTCTTTATTAGTTAAACTGTATCCACTTAATTATTTACAATACCAGATGAAAAAATGTTACCCTGGTCTATATTTAAGACCATTAGCAGACGACACATAAAATGCAGTGTAGATTTATGTTAAATACATGTGAGCTACTGCGTTATTTCATGCTTTCCGGTAGTATATCGAGAATATATCTTACACTGGTACCACAAGTGAAAATACATGTACCGATTTTCCATTATCTCCCGCTAGATGGCATTCTATAAATACTCATCTATCTAATTTGAGCATCCTGGGTACAGAACCGAACCACTTTCCTACGCGACAACTGTTACTTTGAATTTCAAACTAAAATAAACGTTTACTCAATATAACCCTACCTCGTGCAATCACTCAGCTATGATCACCAGTTTAGAGAAATCTGGAGCTAAAGCAGGTCTCATTTCTCCTCAAACGTATTGATAAAAGCTATTTTCTACATTACTACTTTATAGAGCGTAATATTACAGTCAGCCCGCTTTTGGAACTAGTGATGCGTGATATATGACAGTTGAATCTTCGAAGAATATGACATGCGCAGACAAAAGTCATTTACCTTACATTTCTCGCGCTTGACGTAATATTGTAATGCGTTGCTATGCGGGAGGGGTACGCCCAGGGAAATAAGGGAAAAAGAACTGCACCGGATTTTGATAAAGCTCCCTTCAGAAAAGGTTAAAAGCAGGAAATCTTTTTCTTGTGAAAGATCGAAATTTATTTTATCTCGTAAACATCATAGGTAATATTTTCACTTTTGGCGCAGTCACGAGTAGTGTTTACTGGATGAAATGAATTTCGATCTTTCACCGAGAAAAAAAAAAACAAATCTCCTCTCTTTCTTTGACAAAAAAGGCTTAACGTATCTCCCTGTACTATGGTACAAAACAAGTCGTCACATTCTTATGTACTCACAATATCCACTTTTTTTAAACAATAGCGAAAAGTTTCGACCAAGTCAGCCTGCACGGACTGCGCAGGTAAACCTGGGTCGATACTTTTCTCAGATGCATTAACTCTTTACCAAACGACAGAAATTTTAAAGGAGGCCCGACAGATTTTGGGACTAAAATTTTAGAAAAATACAAAAAAATCATCCTTATACTCCCAAAGCCTAACCATTTTCATTCATTAAACCCCAGTAGTCGAAAACCATCCGACAACTAGATAAATTAGAGATTAACTACAGCCCAGGTCGACAATGAAGGAAAACACAGTGTATTTCTACATGAGCAACTCGCTCATTTACATACCGGAAATATACAGACAAAGCTTCAAACATAGCATCCGCAGTTATAGACATTATGGAAAATAATTACACGTTTGTTATGTTATGTATTTTAATAGTCATTTGTCACGTGCAAGTCACTTAATATTCCCAGTGCTTTTTTCTATTTTGGCGGGAAATCTAAAAATAGCGTAAGAGGCTACGTCGGCTTTTCAGAGAAAACCACCAAAAAATGTGTTTTTGCAAATTTATGATTCTTAATTACTGCTGATTTGTATTGTTTTTCATATAAATTTTAGTGACATATACATTTTTTAATTTGGTGTGATGTGAAAATTCTAAATACCCACCTTTAAACTGATCCAGATTGAAAGCATTTACGAACGACACATAAGGTAAAGATGAATCGGTTGTAATTGTCTGTAAAAGTGTAGAAAACCTTGTGGGAAAAGGAGAAAATGCTGGTTACGAGCATTTTCTCCTTTTCCCACAAGGTTTTCCAAAGGCTATTTCCTCAGGGTCGTTAAAAGTCGGGATTGTGTGATACAGAGTTAAGCTCCCTTTCAAAGTGCATTGCTGATGTATTTTCAATTTGAAATAAAAAAATAAGAGTAGAAAACATCATGGAAAAAGTATACAATTGATGGTTACCTTTTTCTTTACCAGGCTCTGGAAAACACTGCCTCTCTTGGTTAAATATGAAATAAAATGGGTTCTGGCCATATGCCAAAGTTTGGTTTTGTTGATGATCTGAACTTTGCAGGTAAAAGTTAATTGATTATGATTCTTCTTGTTTAACGTCGTTATATCACGGCGGACAGTGCACATATACATGCTTTCCAGCTTGGCCCCGTTTTACTGAGATAGTTTACGAACAAAATTTGCGTCAGTTTTAGGTTACTATAGTTTAGTGGCATTAATCTGTCACGAGATACATGCTTTCGAGCTGGGCCCCGTTTTACTGAGATAGATACGAACAAAATTTGCGAAAATTTTACGTTACTGTAGTATATAGTGGCATTAATCTGTCACGAGATACATGATTACCATTATGATTATGTTAGAAACCTGTTGCGATCAATCTGGGTTTCCTGAAAGTTTTATCTAGATGAAACGAAAGGATAAAATTTTCAGGAAACTTTTATTTATTGCAACAGCTTTCTAAAACAATCGTGATACTTATGTCGTAACAGATTAATGTCACTATTTTTTAGGTATGTAAAATTTACGCAAATTTTGTTCATATCTTAGCAAAACGGGGCCCAGCTGGAATTTTCTTGGCGGAGCTCCGCAAGATATTCTTTCCAAGCCACTGACTGTTTTCACCTATCACAATCGTCAAAACAATAATAAACTGTGAGAAAAGAAAGGATTTTGTCGTAAATTACTATCATTAATGTTCGGACAGAAATAGGCCGTGCGGGGGATCAGAAATAGGATCGAGCCGGCCACCCTTTATTCCTGAGTCCTGTACGCTACCGACTGAGCTACTGGAGCACGTCACATATCAAGACCATAAGCAAAGGTGACAACCGGCTTCGGAAATCATGAGGAGGTAATTGCAGAATCAACGAAACTCATGAACAAAATATTAATGTATAGATCTACTAACGAAGAAAGTTGTCAGGTATAAGGAGACGACACGTACAAATATGTTGTGGATCTATATAACATACATGTGATTTTGATTTGAAGGGAAAAACTATGAATAAAAATACCATGGCAAAATGTTAAGAATGATGACTACTAGTGTTCTTCCTCAGGGTCTTGAAAACTCTACGTCTTCTGGTTAAAAATAAGAAAAATGGGTTCTGATCGTAGGGCAATGTTTGGTTTTGTTGATTATTTGAATTTTTCAGAGAAATGTTAATTATTGAAAGGGAATAATCGCCAATTAAAACTTCAGCTGTGAGGCTGCATTTAGAGTTTGTAATTTATTGATAGAATTACATAAAACTGTCAAAATAATATGAAAAGTAATCCGAGTAGAGGGGCGTTAAACCATAGACTGCTAAGTGTGAATTACCGACCTTTTGCGAACAGTGTAGATCAAGATCAGACTGCACAGAACGTGCAGTCTGATCTTAGATCTACACTGTCCGATAAGGAAATATTATTTCCCATAACATAACTTTGAAGTAGCTACATTTGGATTTTTACTATCGAATTGAAAATTTCATTTTAGTTTTTTCAGCAGGATGAGGGTTAATTCATGACTGTGTTGTATTAAACCTAAAAAGTCATCAGATTTTAATGGATCAATAAAATACAGTTTGTTTAACAATTGATAAGGGTTAATTCATGACTTTGTTCTATTAAACCAAGAAAGTCAACAAATTTTAATGGATCAATAAAATACAGTTTGTCTAACAATTGACAAGGATTGTATTAAACTAAGAAAGTAAACAGATTTTAATGGATCAATAAAATATAGTTTGTCTAACAATCGACACGGGTTAATTCATGACTGTGTTGTATTAAACCAAGAAAGTCAACAAATTTTAATGGATCAATAAAATACAGTTTGTCTAACAATTGACAAGGATTGTATTGAACCAAGAAAGTAAACAGATTTTAATGGATCAATAAAATACAGTTTGTTTAAAAATTGACAAGAATTGTATTAAACCAAGAAAGTAAACATATTTAAATGGATCAATGAAATACAGTTTGTTTAAAAATCGACAAGGGTTAACTCATGACTGTGTTGTATTGAAACCAAGACAGAAAACAGACTTTAATGGATCAATAAAATACAGTTTGTTTAACAATTGATAAGGGTTTATTCATGACTGTGTTGTATTAAACTAAGAAAGTAAACAGATTTTAATGGATCAATAAAATATAGTTTGTCTAACAATCGACTGGTGTATGAGGTAAACCGGTCTTTGTATAACTCTCAGATGGTAATTTTAGGCTTTGTTGACATACACAAAACAACAAAACAAACACATAAAAGATAAGACAGGTAAAATGCACAGCTTCATTACCTAGAAACTGCAACGGACACTTCAGCAGAAAGGAATACCTGTTTCCCCTATAATTATGAAGTCGGTCTACCATAAAAAGACATTGATATCGTCTGAGAGTAACAGAAGCAGAAATTTACAAATACAAAAAATGTTAACAATATCGACCCATGGCAGCCTGCGCGGACTGTGCATGTTGACCTGTTTTGCAAAAGAAAATGTTAAAAATCATTCCAAATTAAAACTTGTTAAGATTTGGCATGTAATACAACCGTCTAGTACTTGAATAAAACACTTGTTTAAAAGACATTACGTTAAGATTTGCCATTGGGTTATGTAATACACCAGCAAAGTACTTTGATAAATAAATGCAAAATGCTAACCTACAAGGAAAGTGCATGCGAATAAAAAATAAATAAATTACTGGCATCTATAATTCAAGTGCTTATAGTACTCAACGACTGCACCTGGTTTCAGTAGGGATGTACACGGTCAAGGCATTGAAGAGCCCGCACCTGTTCCTGGTAGGAAATATCTTGCTCGTAATTTTGATGATTTCGAATGAAACATTGTTGACAGTGGCGTAAAAGAAATAAACAACAAGAGTGTAATGAAATGTTACATATTTTGAATAACTTGAACATTTTACGTAAACCTGACGGTACCTATCTCCCCTTCTCAAGCACGTTCTGTTCAGTTTTAATCATTACTCCATATCATATTAGACACACATTATATTTACTATTCATATTATATTGCCATTGCATTGGTTCTCCGTCAAGGAATATCTACGCAAATCATTATTAACGCAGGCCATGCGGCTCTTAGAATTAATTGACCAGCAGGAAACTGCTTATTGGATATTTGAAGACCGGACTATGGATACGGATAAATACATTCCCGTTTCTTCATAACCGAAATATCAAGGCCCATCCACGGAGGTCAACCATTGATTATGTTACAACACCTTTGTCGTTTGGTAAAGAAAATATAACTTGAATTTGCGCACGACTGTAAGACGAATGTCGACTTTTTGCAGGATATCTAGACTGTCAAGTGATATTATGATAAAGAGTGGGTTTGTTTCTCAGGTGACAATTTCCAGGGAATATGTACAGGTCTTGTGATATATAAATTTTTCTCAGGCTATCTGGCCTCAACTGATTTCAAACTAAGGACATAAAAACGTCAAAAATACTGTCTTGATGGATTTTACGGTCTACGGAGACAAAGTGCCGAGCTCAAACTTCCGTCTTTGGTCTCATACGGATGGAATATGAACGTTGCTTCAAACTGTCGCTTGTAACCTTGCTTCAAACAAATCTCCATGAAACACTTCAAGTCTGCCTGAAGCTAGCCAGAATTAGTGTTGTGTTGAACCGCTGTCGGTTTGCGCTGAAGACTGATCTGTTCAACCCTCACTGCCTAGGCTGGAACAATCAAGCAAGACTTCTCAGCTTCAGTCTGTTTGAGGCTGGGCCTGTATAGGCCATCTTGAAGCAACTCCCCGAGTCAGCTTATCGTGCTTGGAGTCTAGCTTCTCTGATGTTTGGCTGTGTGAGGCTGGTCTGTTTCAAACCATAAAAAGCGTCGTTTGCTCCTCTGCGTTGTAGATAAGACGAATGCTGAACCACTGTCAAACTTGCTCTGTGCTAGTCGATCTGTTCAACCGTATATCGCCTATGTCCGCTAAGCAAAGAGTGAGTTCTCTGTAATGGGCTACGGAGAAGAGTTGTGGTCGCAGTGTATTCTAGCAACAACCAGCGTTGAAGTTGAGTTTGGCACTATTAATATTCACCAATTATAAGTCGAATAAACAGGGTCAGACATTTATGTTTCTAAACGGGTCATAATTGCTTGACCTGATAATCCACCAAGACTTTTAACATAAGATTACAACCTTACAGATTATTTCTGACATAGACCTACATGTACAGACCATAGTACATTTCCTATACAAGCAAATTAATTCTTTGGCAAACGACAATGTGGAACTTTTCTAAATTTAAAGTGGAAAAAAAATGCGTGTACAGAAAAAAAGGGCTTAAATGGGTGAAATTGTTTTTTGAAAGGATAAAGAACATCGTAGGATAACGAGAAAATTCTGCTTGACAGTATTTTCTCTTTTTCTCTTTTTCTCTTAGTTCTTTTAAAAGGCCTCATCGTCAGGGTCTTAAGAAGGTGGGATTGTGTTTTAAAGATTAGTATTATTATTATAAACAAAAGGTTTCACTGATTTTCGTCCAAAATTATTGTCTTCATAACATGCTAACTCCAATAGTTTCGAATAAAATCCAGTGTCTTGAAATTACAAGTGCCTTTATAGTGAGTTTGGTGTATTATGCATTCGAATTAATTTCGATGTGTTCTGATTAAAGTCACATTTTTTTTTATTTAAAGGATCCTGCGAGACTCAGTTGCAAAGTGCCTTGAAGACTCAGGTTGGAGTCTCGTTGGATCCACAAGGTTTCTTGTGGGAGTGTCCTTGGGCAAGACACTTCAGAGACCAAGCGTAGTATTGGTGAAACATGGAAAACACATGAATATGTGAGCTGTCGCCCTGGCATGACTGAAATAAAGTTAGAATTGGCGTGAAACACCAATCAATCAAACAATATTGTTAAGATGTGAATTTTACCTTTCAAAATTACGACACAAATTCCTTACAGACAAAAGCAGTTTTTCACTAAAGCAGGATGACTGATTTAATCACATAATTAGCTTACAACATGCGAAAAAGGGGTAATTGGACATTTGCGTATAGTGTCGCCTCGGATCATCCTACACAGTCCGCGCACCGCTGGATAATCCGAAACAACACTTTATGTTTTTATGTAATTTCTGTTTTGCGCAAGTCTACTGTAGAACAAAATCTAATAACTCATAAAGTTTCGTCTCAAATTAGTCCATGCAGGCAGATCTGAGACGACACTTTACGCAATTGTCCGAAAGCCATATAGATAACACCTTTTAGCGGACATGTCATCTAGATACCAATTTGAAGTCAGCTGTGTATGTACCTAATCGTTTTGGATTCTTAGTCACAGTTGTGTATGTACCTAATCTCTTTGGAGTCTTAGTCACTGTTGTGTATGAACCTAATCTCTTTTGAGTCTTAGTCACTGTTGTGTATGTGTCCTATCTCTTTGGAGTCTTAGTCACTGCTGTGTATGTACCTAATCTTTTTGGAGTGTTAGTTACTGTTGTGTTTTTACCTAAACTCTTTAGGTTCTTAGTCACTGTTATGTATGTTACTTATCTCTTTGGAATCTTAGTCGGTGTTGTGTAGGAAACCTAATCTCTTTGGAGTCTAAGTCAATGTTGTGTATGTACCTTATCTCTTTGGAGTCTTAGTCACTGTTGTGTATGTTCCTAATCTCTGTAGAGTTTTAGTCACTGTTATGTATGTTCCTAATCTCTGTAGAGTTTTAGTCATTGTTCTGTATGTAACTAATCTCTTTGGAGTCTTAGTCACTGTTGTGTATGAGCGTAATGGGTTAGAGTCTTAGTCGCTGTTGTGTATGTACCTAATCTCTTTGGAGTTATAGTCACTGTTGTGTATGTAGCAAATCTCTTTAGAGTCTTCGTCACTGTTGTTTTGTACATAATCTTTATATAGTACAATGTTGTACATCTGCCTAAACCCTTTAGAGTTCTCATTTCTGTTTTGCTGTACCCAATCTATTTAGAGTGGGCATCTTTGTTGTGTATGTACCTAATCCTTTTGAAGTCCTAGATAGGTGCTCTTACCGCTGTGATATGACTGAAGCTGTTGAAATGGCATTTAACTCCAAGGCAAATAAACACAGGGTAAAGCAACATCGCCGAGCGTGGCTTTTGGTTAAAAACTTAAAGAAAAAAAGAGATAGCTGGTTACAGAGCTCCAGACAAGATCGAGGGAGTGATGGTAATCTAAAGTCATTATTTCTATTCAAAACCCTATTTTGTGGGTACTCATTAGGTTCGTCTCGATGACACAATTCTAATGAGTACCCACAACATAGGGTTTAGTGGAGAAATATTGATATTTTCTGTTTTGAAATCAAAATCACTCCCTCTATCTGGAGATCTGTGGTTAGCAGAATTTTCTCCTTTCTAAGTGTCGAAAAAAGTCTGAAAGGGAGGCATATAAAATCACTTTTTTATCCGTATCAAGGACTAGATCGACTGGTGGAGCCACTTAGAGCTACGTGCACAACAAAAGTGAAAGCCAAATCTGTGAAACAGGAATTCGAAAAACAAGACGTTCTGAAGCGTTTAGCAATGAGAGCTGTTGCCGCACTGTTATCTGTACCAGATGCAGGTTTGTGATAAGTTTAATTACTGTGAAAGTATGTATTAGTGTTGGTCGTAACCCTTTACCAAACAATTCCTGGTGTTTACGAACATGAAATAAAAGCCTATTGAAAACATTGTGGGAAAAAGAGAAGATGCTGGTAACCAGTATTTTCTCCGATTCCCACATTGTTTTCGTACCACATTATTTTCTACCCTGCTGGAAACAATTTCAATTTTTGAGTCACGTGAATCCAGCAGGGTAGAAAACATTGTGGGATATAAGCCTTTTGAAAACATTGTGGGAAAAGGAGAAAATGCTGGTAACCAGTGGTTCAATGAATTACGTTAATTTTGTCGTCTGTAAGTGCTTTCCATTTGGACCTGTCTGAAATTTTGTCGTCTGTAAGTGCTTTCCATTTGGACCTGTCTGAAATTTTGTCGTCTGTAAGAGCTTTCCATTTGGACCTGTCTGAAATTTTGTCGTCTGTAAGTGCTTTCCATTTGGACCTGTCTGAAATTTTGTCGTCTGTAAGTGCTTTCCATTTGGACCTGTCTGAAATTTTGTCGTTTGGTAAAGAGTTTACCAAACGATAACATTTTAGACTAGAATTGTGGGAAAGGACAAAATGCTGGTTACTAGCATTTTCTCCTTTTCCCACATTTTTTTTTCAAAACGCTTCGATCTCAGCGTCGTAAAAACCAGGGATTATTTGGCAAAGGTTAATGGTGAACAGGCGATAAAAAGACAAAGTTGTTGTTACGAGCAAATAGTAATTTTATTTACCAAATAGAAAAATATTAGAACTATTAAAATTGATAAAATAAAAACGAGATTCTCCATTACAAGCTAAGATTTTTTTAAACCTTTACCGAGCGACAAAATTTTGGACTGGTCCAAATTTAAAGCACTTACAGACGACACAGTAAAGGAACTCAAATATCGAAGTTTTGTTTCTAGCGGGATAGACAACGTTGTGGGAAAAGAAGAAAATGCTGGTCACCAGCATTTTCTGCTTTTCCAACAATGTTTTCATTATGTTTCGATCTCATAGTCGTAAAAACAGGGATTGTTTGGTAAATGCTTAAAGGTGAACAGGTGATAAAAAAGACCAAGTTGTTGTTACGAGCAATTATTCATTTTATTTACCAAATGGAAAATATTAGATCTACCAAAATTGATAAAGAAACGAGATTCTCCATTACAAACTTAGCTAAGCCCCAGTAACTCAGTTGGTAGTGTGCAGGATTTGTGAACAGGGGGTTTGGGTTGATTACTGGCTCGGCCAGTTTCTTTGCGGCGAGATTCTCCTTTACAAACTTAGCTGAGCACCAGTAGCTCTGTTGGTAGCTTGCAGGATTTGTGAATAGGGGGTTTGGGTTGATTACTGGCTCGGCCAGTTTCTTTCCGAGGATTGATGAGTCATTCTGACACGTTATAGAGGATTTTCTTTTCGGTGAAACATCGAAATTTATTTCATCGAGTGAACACCATCCGTAATATTTTCATAAGTGGTGCTTGTTTTTTTTCGGTGAAAAATCGAAATTGTGCCATGAGTGAAACTATTACCGATGCCGTTCATGAGATGAAATTTCGATCTTTCACAAAAAATAACCTTAATTTATTTCATGCTTATAACCCTTTCTTGGAGGAACTTTATCAAAATCTAGTACAGTTCTTTTCAGTCATTCCTCGAGGTGTTTCCCCTCTTAATAGAAACGTAATAAAATATTACGTCAATCGGGAGAAATGTAAGATAAATGACGTCATATTTCCATCTGATTTTGAAGTATCGCGCATTTTACTCAGGTAACTAGAATTTAAAGATCTGTATTTTCACTGGTCCTACCCATGGGATATTGCAAAATATCTTCACCGATATTTCTCGATATCCTACCGGAAAACATGAAATAATACAAGTGGATACATAGTTACGATTAAGTTGGATTTTTTTTTATCACGTAACAGGCCCGTAGGAACAGGGGTGGGGGGGGCTAGGGGGGGGGGGCTCAGCCCCCCCCAATAATTTTCAAAATCATAGTAACTTAAATATGAGTTTTTAGTGCAATGCAACAACCACGTAAAAAATCTCAGTATTTCGAAGTTAGCCCCCTCAGTCTTGAAATGCTTCCTACGTGCCTGCGTAAGAGGCATTCATCTGTCTTGTGTTCATAAATTTACCTTATTTCCTTACCAGACAACAAATTTTAGACCAGTCCAAATTGAAAGTATTTGTTGCTCATAAAGTAAACACTTGTCTAGAAAAGGTAGAAAACAGTGGGGGAAAAGGAGAAGATGTAAGTCCAACAAAATATAGCTTAACACTTTACCACAGAAGGTGAGGAAGAAGCCTTATGAAAACATTGTGAGAAAAGGAAAAATGCTGGCAAGTAGCTTTTTTCTCCTTTTCCCACAAAGTTGTATATCCTATCAAAGCAAAATTGCACCATTTGAGCCCCCACAAAATGGTCTGCAAATGCTTTCAATTTGGACAGTTCTAAAATTTTGCTATGTGGTAACGGGTTAACGCAAGGGTTTTGGTTTATTTTTTACTGCAAGCTGGAAATTTTCGTTTCATATACATAGCAGTTTAAACCCTTAGTCAGGCCCGCTAACAGATATGTAACAGAGGAAGGACAGACAAAAACATGCAGAATTTGGGTTATCTGATGACAAAATTCATCTCCTCTGCCACTCGAGGCTCACGTGATCGGTATTTGGACTGAAGAAGCCACACAATGTCCACATTAGTACAGCACATGTAATGAAAAAAACGGATGTTTACTGGGTATGTTTTGGATAACAAACGGTTCCATTAAAGGATATCACCGTACGAGAAACGGACTTGTACTGGATAAAACGGAAGTGCAATGCATAAGAACAGGACAAAATGTTCTTCCAACATATGTTGAACGGAAACATACCAAGCACCAACATACGAGGAACGTATCGGTCATGTGACATACTGAGGCTATAAATAGTCAGATGCACCCAAAGTATGTAATTTGCAAATCTCTGTCCATTTTGTCCGGTGGAAATTTTGAACATTCTCAAAACTTCCCACAGGACGGAACGGACATCACCGGACATCGCTGGAAAAGTAGTGGAGTCATCGGATAAGAAACGGACATAAAACGAAAAAGAACGGACACAAACGGATAAAATTATTTTTATCCAGTACTCGTCCGTAACCTTGGTGTGACCAAGGCTTAACCCTTTCAAACATGCTATTTTTTAACCCTCACAAATCTGAACGCATATGCCGTTAAAAAATCAAAGTACTGATAGTACTGAAGGCCAGGAAATTGAGGATACGAAACAACACATGAGGTCAATTTTAATTAATACAAACAGGTAGATGGACAGGGATACAAGCGGATTCTACTAAGCCCCCGGAATTCTTGGTTTTATTAGGAAATTTTGAACTGATACTAGAAAGCACCAGCCAGAAACTAATTAAGCCAGAGCTAGGCATGTGCTCACAGTTATGCGGTGCTTGATACTGGCTTAGAATACTTAGTAATTTGTCGTGCTTGTAAACAATCCCACGTCAAAATGGAACCGTATTCAATCGGTGCATTACCAACTTTGGTTATCTAAATTTTCGGAGACATGTGATGTCTTGTAGTCCTGAATGACGCTATTTTTTTACATTTATGACGCAAAAACATATTTATTTTTATTGATTTCAATGAAAATACATGTAAGATAGATATCAAGGTAAAATGTAATGAATAATAAAGATAGGAGTGATACAGCAGTTGGTCATGTTGTCTCTACCTTCCACAAGTCGACGAAATTTTGAACTAGTCATATTTGAAGGAAATTGTAGATGAAAATCCAAAGTAGTTCTTCGTGTATATTGAAAAGTAAGATTTTGGGGAAATTGGAGGGAATTGCTTATTACAAGCGAATTCTGTTTTAGCCAAAAATTTTTTCTCAATAAAATACTCTGAAAAGGTTGGATTGTTTTGGGGAAACGATTAGGCTCGGTTAACCTATTTTACTTGCCTATTTTTTGGACAAGTCACGATGACTTGAGCTTCGATACTTATATCTACATAATATAAAAAAGTCATTAATCCTAATTCATAATCGTTGTCCAAGGACAACTTGTGTCAAGCCCGCGAACACTTGATTTTCAAGCTTGACCTAAACCCTGGACCTGAATAAATGTTTCAAAGGGAACTTCAACTCATGATGGAGAACAATGCATTATGCTAATTTATATCGGAATCTATCCAAAAATGTAGGAGTTATGGTTCGGACGAAAAATTTGCCTTCAATGTGGCCTTGATCTTGAACCTACTTGAACAGATCTTTCAAATGGCACATCTAACCGTGATGGAGGTCAATTGTGCCAAATCATTTTGAAATCCATCCACAATTGTAGAAGTTAGGGACCGGAAATATTCGAATGTACACAAGCCCTAGTGAACACTAGAAATATGTGTGTCAGAGACACTAATGCCCCTGCTAAATAGTATTGGTCACAGGTATGTCATATGACACTAGTAGAGAGAGAGAGAGAGAGAGAGAGAGACAGAGAGAGAGACAGAGAGATAAAAAAAAGATACATTAAATGACAAGCGAACGACTACAGAAAAAAATTATAAGCATTTATTTGGTTTCAAATCAAAGTCAATCAAAGACATTTTTAAGAATCACACAGGTGTAATCTATTTCTGACAGGTGTAAATGTCGTGAAATAGACCCTATCAGTGTGAAATAGGCAGTATAAACAATGACAAAACTACCAAATAACTCTTGGATAAAGGTAACTAATACACATAATGTACATCCTAAAGACAACAAAATTTCAAACATATATTATTACAGACTACTTGATTAACGATATGGATGAAATTTGATGTTGGGGTTGATTTTTCTAAAATTTTATTTGGGGACGATTTCACCAAAGAAATCGTCTCCAGGGGATGATTTCTCCGGAGTGATAAACATAACACGGGCCAAGCAGTTTGGCGACGATTTCTCCAGGGGACGATTTCTCCAGCATTCCGCTGAAGTAATCTATTAGTCGATAGATTTAGTCGATATACATAAGAAAAAGTGATAAACATAACACGGGCCAATATTCTATATGTAATTTGCTTTATTTACAATCGCATTTTAGCGGAGACGCGTTTTGTGACACACATGTTCAAATGTCAACACAACGTTATAGGCCTAGACAAAGTCCAAGCAGAGTCGTCGTTCGTTAATCTCACCATACCTGAATGTGAATGATCCGGAGTGCAAGAGAGAGCGTTATAGATATTAACCGTATATAGCGCGTAGGAATACACAACTGCCGGATAAAGCTAAGTTCATTAGGTTACGCCTTTATTAGGACAGTGTTAATGACAAAAACGGGATAAAAAAACACACACTCGTCAGTTATTAAAGGATTGTAATACCCTTGCAATTCCATGGCGTTTTGCAGACGAAAGCTTTGAGGAAAGGAAAGCATTCACACCGTGTGATAAGCAATCTCTGTATATACTTGGGAAACTAGTTGTTTTGGCGGACTCAGCGATATAGAGTGGACACACCAACCAACATTTTTGTCTGAATAGGCAGCTTACGATCCCTATAGGCAAGGGAATCCCTTGAGAGGGATTCCCTGGCCTAAAAACCTGAGTGTTACAAGTGAACTTAATTTTCTGTGAAAGGGTAGAAAATGCCTGGAAAAGGAGAAAATACTAGTTACCAGCATTTTTCCTTTTCCCATGATGTTTTCAAAAGTCAGATTTTCTCTTGTCGTTAAAAGTCTGGATTAAGGGGTAACATATTAAAGATTTTTTACTTCAAAAAAAAAATGGTCTTTTAACCCTTTCCTAAACAATCCCTGGTTTTTACGGGTCTGGAATTGTAGCCTTTTGAAAACATTGTGGGAAAAGGAGAAAATGCTGGTAACCAGCATTTTCTCGTTTTCCTACAATGTTTTCTATCCTATCATAGACAGAAACTATCTTTTCAGCAAGAGTTGAATTGCCGTCTGCAAATGCTTTCAATTTTGTCTAGTCCAAAAGTCTGTCGTTTGGGAAAGGGTTAACATTGGATAGAATGAGTGAATAAAAGAATGGGATGGAGTAGTTAAGAAGTTCAGATGTTTTTTGTAGTTTTCTTTTGAATAAATAAATCATGTTTAGTGAATTTATACCCAAATATTTGTTCTAGTTTGTTATTTTGAGAGATTAGAATAAGTTGCAAGAACTTCTTTTACCAAGCGACAAACTTTTAGACTGGTCCAAATTGAAAGCATTAGTAGACTACAAAATAAACGTGATTGAAAAGTTGAAGTTTGTTTTGAGAAAGGTAAAAAACATTGTGGGAAAATGAGTAACTAGCATTTTCTCTTTTTCCCACATTTTTTTCATTTTTTTTCTCTGGGTCGTTAAAAGTCGGGATTGTTTGGTAAAGAGTTAAACTAAATGTAAACTATATTTTCTTCTTTAACCGCCATGTTTAAGATATGTCTGGCAGTACAAAATAGAAACTTCCTTGATGCAGACAAGGTTAGATGTAGTTATGGAATCGACTAAGTTGTGACTAGTGCCCTTTAAGTGTGGTTTCCGTTTTAAACCAGGCCGCCATTGGTTTTGTAAGAATAATGTGTGGAGTAAATAAAAAGAAACTCCAAGAAAGCATGGCGCACAAGCTGTCGTGATATAACTGAAATAGTGTTAAAAACGGCATTAACTCGTTACCACACAGCAAAATTTTAGACCTATCCAGATGGAAAACATTTTGCAGGCATCAATTTCATAGTGGCTAAAATGACTAAATGTTTCTTTGATAGGGTAGAAAACTTTGTGGGAAAAGGAGAAAATACTAGTTACCAGAATGTTCTCCTTTATCCACAAGGTTTTCAAAAGGCTTATTCCTCAGGGTCATTAAAAGTCGTCATTGTGTGGTAAAGGGTTAAATACTATACAGACTATCGATCAACCATTTTGAGCTACCAGTCACATGATCTTAAACATGGCGGTGCCCATGTAAATAGATTAGCAACGAGATGAACAACCACTTATTCACATCTATTAATCTGTCGGTGAAAACTGCCAATTAGTTGATAAATCACGTTAACAACTGAGTGTACAAACTATTTGCCAACGGAACTATATCTAGTAAGATTTCGATAGAAATTTTTGACGCCTTTTTTTCTTTTAAGGCCAGGGAATCCCTCTCAAGGGATCGTAAGCTGCCTTTTCAGACAAAAATGTTGGACGGTGTGTCCACTCTATATCGCTGAGTCCGACAAAACAACTAGTTTCCCATGTATATACAGAGATTGCTTATCACACGGTGTGAATGCTTTCCTTTCCTCAAAGCTTTCATTTGCAAAATGCCATAGAATTGCAAGGGTATTACGACCCTTTAATAACTGATGAGTGTGTGTTTTTTATCCCGTTTTGTCATTAACACTGACCTAGGCGTAACCTAATAAACTTAGCTTTATCCGGCAGTTGTGTATTCCTACACGCTATATACGGTTAATATCTATAACGCTCTCTCTTGCACTCCGGATCATTCACATTCATGTATGGTGAGAGTAACGAACGACAACTCTGCTCGGAGATTGTTTATAACGTTGTATTGACATTTGAACATAATTATGTGTCACAGAACGCGTCTCCGCTAAAATGCAATTGTGAATAAAGCAAACTTGTGAAATCGGCCCCAAATAAAATCTTAGAAAAATCGACCCCAACATCAAATTTCATCCATATCGTTAATCAAGTTGTCTATAAAAATATTTTTGAAAGAGTTATTTGGTAGTTTTGCCATTGTTTATATTTCACACTGATAGGATGTATTTCACACCTTTTACACCTATCACAAATAGATTACACCTGTGTGATTGTTAAAAATATGTCTTTGATTGACTTTGATTTGGTTCAGTCTCACTTTGCCAACTATTGGTTTTTTTGGAGTCCCACTTTGCCAACCAATTATGTTTTCACACCTCTGATTTACCTGGATAAACAAGGGGTCAAATTGGTCGTTCTTGCACTACTGGTTTAAGTTATTTGTTGTAAATTTAAATGCATGTATTAAACAGAATGACATTTCAAAGAAATAAAGAGTAGGTATTTTTTTTTTAAATTTATTTAGAAAAAAAGTATGAAAGGGTACAAACATAAATAATAATAATAATATATTGGCCAAATGTTATATACATATATCATATATTGTGACTACATAACAAGCATTTCTTGACATAGTCGGTAGCGTACAGGACTTGAGAACAGGGGGGTCGTGAGTTCGATCTCCGACTCGGTCGATTTCTTTCCGAGGACTGATGAAAGTCATCGTGACAGGATTCATTCCTATGTTACCGTTGATCATTGTTTCATTGATTATGTGTGAAAGCAGCCAATGGCTTGGAAAAAACATTGTGCGTAGTACTGGTAACAGAAACTCCAGGAAAGCATGGATAGGTGCACTGGACGCTGAAATAATAAAATAATATTAAAAACGGCACTAAATATAAAATCAATCAATTAAGCATTTCTCAAAAGTATTGTATGAACTGGAGAAACTTGTTGTCTTGTAGTTTTTGAGCTGTAGGGAACGAATATGGATACTGAATTTCAGCTAACATTGCTCATACATTTACATGAAAAACTATTTAAAAAGAAAGAATAAAAACTACAGTTCAGAGCCCTGGGTAAAAAGGGGTAAACACATTAATTATATAATCGATATTTCACAATTAAACCATGTGTTGTCCCACTCATTTCAATTGTCTAAACAAGACGGTTTTAATGAGCACTCATAGGGTTAGAGACACAATATTTGAAATTTTTCAATTTTAAATCCTCTTTATATTTGAGCTTTGACTACTGTTGTAACAGTCACTATTATGTTACATTTGAAGTTAATCCATTACTACACATGAAAAAGAAGCCTTTAGAAAACATTGTGAGAAAAGGAGAAAATGCTGGTTACCAGCATTTTCTCCTTTTCCCACAGTGTTTTCAAAAGGCTTCGTTCTCAGGGGCATCAAAAGTAGGGATTGTGTGGTAATGGGTTAATGCCTGATTAAATCTCATCACCAGCAAACTGATGACCATATAATAATCTGTACACAGGCTAATTATTTATCAAATAAATAGACAGGTAAAAAAAATATTTAAATGGTTAAAAATCAGATTAACATTAATAATCACATTATTTGGATAATGTGAGGGGGAGGGGGGGGAGGGGGAGGTAGCTGGTCTAGTTGAGCCAAAAAATAAAAAATCAATATTGCCAAAGGCTAATTAACACCTCTTGACCTAGTCTCACTTTGCCAACCCAAGTTGTCCCAAATTTTCTTACTTTTTAATCCAAAGTTGGCAAAGTGAGACGGTTGCGTACCCAGAATGCCAAAATCAGATTTCTATTTAGAAATTGCCATCTAGTAGAAGATCATATCATGCAGCATGATACATGTAATTGTACACCTTCACAGAACATTTCTTCACCGGAAATACGCTGCTTTAACATTTTTACATTTATAAAGCTTCTCTTTAAAAAAAAAAAGAAAACAGGCATCACAAATTTATATCTGATCGCTGATTGCTTTTTGAGTGGGTGGAGCTGGCGTTTGGTTAGTTGTACAATTAACAAAACTTTTCTTCGCCGGAAATACGCTGTTTTAACATTTTCATATTTATAAAGCTTCTCATAACTCATTACCAAACGACAATATTATAGGTTTGTCCAAATTGAAAGCATTTGCAGACGACAGAATAAAATATACTGAAAATTTGAAATTTGTTTTGTGAAGGGTAGAAAACATTGTGGGAAAAAGGAGAAAATGCAGGTTACCAGCTTTTTCTCCTTTTTCCACAATGGTTTTCTACTGGCTTCTTTCTCAGGGTCCTAAAAATAGGGACTGTGCGTTAACGGTTAAAAATCAAAGTACTGATAGTACTGAAGGCCAGGAAATTGAGGATACGAAACAACACAAGAGGTCAATTTCAATTAATACAAACAGGTAGACGGACAGGGATACAAGCGGATTCCACTAAGCCCCTGGAATTCTTGGTTTTTACAGGAAATTTTGAGCTGATACTAGAAAGCACCAGCCAGAAACTAATTAAGCCAGAGCTAGGCATGTGCTCACAGTTATGGGGTGCTTGATAATGGCTTAGAATACTTAGTAATTTGTCGTGCTCGTAAACAATCCCAAGTCAAAATTGAACTATTCAATCGGTGCAATGCCAACTTCGGTTATCTAAATTTTCTGAGACATGTGATGTCTTGTAGTCCTGAATGACGTTATTTTTTACATTTAGGACGCAAGAACATTTTTATTTTTATTGATTTCAATGAAAATGCATGTTAGATAGATATCAATGTAAAATGTAATGAATAATAAAGATTGGAGTGATATGGCAGTTGGTCATGTTGTCTCTACCCTCCACAAGTCGACGAAATTTTGAACTGGTCATATTTAAAGGAAGTTGTAGATGAAAATGTAAAATAGTTCTCTGTGTATATTGAAAAGTAAGATTTTGGGGAAACTGGGCGGAGATGGTTGTTACAAGCAAATTCTTTTTAGCCAAAATATTTTCTCAATAAAATACCGTGAAAAGGTTGGACTGTTTAGGGAAAACGATTAGGCTCGGTTTACCTATTTTTACTTGCCTATTTTATGGACAAGTCACAGTGACTTGAGCTTCGATACTTATCATAATCGTTGTCCAAGGACAACTTGTGTCAAGCCGGCAAACACTTGATTCTCAAGCTTGACCTAGACCCAAGACCTGAATAAATGTTTCAAAGGGAACCTCTACTCATGATGGAGAACAATGCATTATGCTAATTTATATCGGAATCTATCCAAAGATGTAGGAGTTATGGTTTGGACGAAAAACTGTCCTTCTATGTGGCCTTGATCTTGAACCTACTTGAACAGATGTTTCAAATGGCACCTTTATTCGTGATGGAGGTCATTTGTGCCAAATTATTTTGAAATCCATCCACAATTGTAGAAGTTATGGACCGGCAATATTCGGATGCACACAAGCCCTAGTGAACACTAGAAATAGGTGTGTCAGAGATACCGATGCCCCTGCTAAATGGTATTGGTCACAGTCATGTCATATTACACTAGTAGAGAGAGAGATAAAAAAAAATACATTAAATGACAAACGAACGACTACAGAAAAAAATTATAAGCATTTATTTGGCTTCAAATCAAAGGTGTCGTCTCACTTTGCCAACTTTGGATTAAAAAGTAAGAAAATTTGGGACACCTTGGGTTGGCAAAGTGAGACTAGGTCAAGAGGTGTTAATTAGCCTTTGGCAATATTGATTTTTGATTTTTTGGCTCAACTAGACCAGCTACCCCCTCCCCCCCCCCTCCCCCTCACATTATCCAAATAATGTGATTATTAATGTTAATCTGATTTTTAACCATTTAAATATTTTTTTACCTGTCTATTTATTTGATAAATAATTAGCCTGTGTGCAGATTATTATATGGTCATCAGTTTGCTGGTGATGAGATTTAATCAGGCATTAACCCATTACCACACAATCCCTACTTTTGATGCCCCTGAGAACGAAGCCTTTAGAAAACATTGTGAGAAAAGGAGAAAATGCTGGTTACCAGCATTTTCTCCTTTTCCCACAGTGTTTTCAAAAGGCTTCTTTTTCATGTGTAGTAATGGATTAACCTTCAAATGTAACATAATAGTGACTGTTACAACAGTAGTCAAAGCTCAAATATAAAGAGGATTTAAAATTGAAAAATTTCAAATATTGTGTCTCTAACCCTATGAGTGCTCATTAAAACCGTCTTGTTTAGACAATTGAAATGAGTGGGACAACACATGGTTTAATTGTGAAATATCGATTATATAATTAATGTGTTTACCCCTTTTTACCCAGGGCTCTGAACTGTAGTTTTTATTCTTTCTTTTTAAATAGTTTTTCATGTAAATGTATGAGCAATGTTAGCTGAAATTCAGTATCCATATTCGTTCCCTACAGCTCAAAAACTACAAGACAACAAGTTTCTCCGGTTCATACAATACTTTTGAGAAATGCTTAATTGATTGATTTTATATTTAGTGCCGTTTTTAATATTATTTTATCATTTCAGCGTCCAGTGCACCTATCCATGCTTTCCTGGAGTTTCTGTTACCAGTACTACGCACAATGTTTTTTCCAAGCCATTGGCTGCTTTCACACATAATCAATGAAACAATGATCAACGGTAACATAGGGATGAATCCTGTCACGATGACTTTCATCAGTCCTCGGAAAGAAATCGACCGACTCGGAGATCGAACTCATGACCCCCCTGTTCTCAAGTCCTGTACGCTACCGACTATGTCAAGAAATGCTTGTTATGTAGTCACAATATATGATATATGTATATAACATTTGGCCAATATATTATTATTATTATTTATGTTTGTACCCTTTCATACTTTTTTTCTAAATAAATTTAAAAAAAAAATACCTACTCTTTATTTCTTTGAAATGTCATTCTGTTTAATACATGCATTTAAATTTACAACAAATAACTTAAACCAGTAGTGCAAGAACGACCAATTTGACCCCTTGTTTATCGAAGGTAAATCAGAGGTGTGAAAACATAATTGGTTGGCAAAGTGGGACTCCAAAAAAACCAATAGTTGGCAAAGTGAGACTGAACCTTTTTCAAAACAAAAAGCGTTACATAAAGGTGGACCTTCAAATTTTGGAACGACAATTTTGGTTGGTTGGTTGGTTGTATTGGGGTTTAACACCACTTTAAGAGCTAGGGTCATATCATAGGGGTGACGCACATATGTTTCCTTGCTTTCTCGTACCAGTACTAACACAACTTTCTTTTCAAAGCCACCGACTACTTTTCTCACATGCTTCAGCAGAGGTGAGAGGCGAAAATACACCTGAAAGAAAGTTCGCCTCAACAGGATATCGAATTCACAACCACCAGGTCATGAGTCCGACACGGGCGGGCCTGACGACAATTTTACAACAATAAAAACAAGTATTTGTATTGTTATTGTTTATTGACGATAATTTTACAATAATACAAACAAGAGGCCCATGTTGGCCTTGGATTGCTTACCTGAGTCAGTAGGCAAAATTTCACTCCAAGTGCACAATACAATTGTCTGGTCAATTTAGCTTAAAATGTGGCATCGAGAGGGTCCAGAATGATTTTTACGTAAGTTGGCATAGTCACCTACTTTATCACCAAAGATGTTCCAATTAAGAACTCATGAAAAATTGATCAAGAAAAACATTCAGGAGTTTCCAAGTTAATTGAGCGATAAATGTGGCCCCTATAAAATGCCTACAAGGTATTTCTTTGACTTCGTGACCTACATTATAGAACCAGTAGACCCATTTTCAAACTCAACCGATTTTTATCAAGACAAACATTCTGTCCAATTTTCAAGTCAATTGAGCTGGACTGAAGAATGAATGTGGCATCCAGAGTGCCCAGAAATATTTCTTTAAATTTACAGGCTAACCTTGTTTAAGACCAAAGTTAACCCAAATTCAAACCCATGTGAAACGTTATCAAGACAAATATTCTGCATAATTTCAAGTCAATTGACTAAAAATGTATCTTCTAGAGTGCACCTAAGATATTTCTTAATTTAACATAGTGACCTAGTTTATGACCCTAGGTGAGCAAAATCCAATCATCCCACATTTCATCCAGACAAACATTCAGAACAAATTTATGGTCATTTGAACAAAAAAAGTGACATCTAAAGTGCCCACTAGATATTTATCTATTTGACCTAGTGACATAGTTTATGACTGCAGGCCACCCAATTTCAAATTTATTTTATAAAGACAAACATCCGGACCAATTTTCAAGTCACTTGATGAAGAAATGTGGCCTCTAGAGTGTGCTAAAGGTATTTCTTCATTTAACCTAGTGACCTAGATTATGACCCCAGATGACCCAATTTTGAAGTCACCTTAGAATTCATCAAGACAAACATTTTACTCAATTCTTAAATCAATGGAACATATTGTGGCCTTAGAGGGCTCTAAATTTAAATTTCTTTAGTGTGACCTAGCTGATGAACCCAGTTGACCCAAATTCAGAATATTGTGAAATTCTAGAAGACAAGGATTCAGACAAATTTTCAAGTCAATTGAGCAAACCATATTGCCTCTAGAATGCCCACAAGGTATTTCTTTAAGTTAACCTCGTGACCTAGTTTTTGACCTAGGTGACCCAATCTTGAACTAACTTAACATGTTGTGCACATCTAGAAATTTCACTACATACCAAATATCAAAGCTACGCCGTCGAGCTTGATAGAGATCCATTAGGAGATGCAACATACAAAATATCAAAGCTATACTCCTTCCTGTTTCAGGGAAGAAGAATTTTGAAGTTTTCCTTCATACTTCCCATGTTTCGAAATTGTAACTCCGGGGATGGGGCCAGTTTTGACCCCAGGGGCATCATATGAACAAACTTGGTAGCAGTCAACAAGAGGTCCACAAAGAGATGCTGCAGTATCACAGCTCTATGGCTACTAGTTTTGGAGAAGAAGAATTTCACAGTTCTCCGTCTAAGTTCCAGGGTTTCGAACTTGTGACCTCCTGGGCAGGGCCAGTCTTGACCTCAGGAGCATCATAATTATGCACAAACTTTGTTAGAGGTCCACTAGGAGACGTTACATACCAAATATCAAAGCTCTATGCCTTCTTGTTTCAGAAAAGAATTTTTGACCTCGGGGGCATCATATTGACAAACTTGGTAGAGGTCCACTAGGAGATGTTGCATACCAAATATCAAAGCTCTATGCCTTCTTGTTTCAGAGTAGAATTTTTGACCTCGAGGGGCATCTAATGGACAAACTTGGTAGAGGTCCACTAGGAGATGTTACATACCAAATATAAAAGCTCTATGCCTTCTTGTTTCAGAGAAGAATTTTTGATCTCGGGGTCATCATATGAACAAACTTGGTAGAGGTCCAAATGGAGAAGCTACATTCCAAGTATCACAGCTCTATGCCTTCTAGTTTCGGAGAAGAATAATTTCATAGTTCTCCTTCTAAGTTCCTATGTTTCGAACTTGTGACCTCCTGGGTGGGACAAGTTTTGACCCCAGGAGCATTAAATAAGCAAACTTGGTAAAGGTCTACTCGGTGGCGCTACATACCAAATATTAAAGCTCTACGCCATCTTGTTTCAGAGAAGAAGATTTTCAAAGATTTCCATCTTTGTTTCTGTTTCGAACTTCTGAAACCCTAGGCGTGGACAGTTTTGACCCCAGTGGCATCATATGAACAAACGTGGTAGAGGTCCACTCGGAGCTGCTGCATACCAAATATCAAATCTGTGCGCGGTCTAGTCACAGAGAAGAAGAATTTCAAAGTTTTTCTTCCAAGTTCTTATATTTGAACTTGTGACTGGCCCGGGATGGGGCGAGTTTTGAGTCCATGAGCATCATATGAACAAATGTAGTAAAAGTCTACTGGGAGATGTTACATACTAAATATCAAAACTCTACACCATCTAGTTTCACAGAAGAAGAATTTTAAAAGTTTTCCTTTCTTGTTCCCATCTTCAAACTTGTGACCCCTGGGGTGGGGCCAGTTTGTACCCCAGGGGCATCGTATACACAAACTTGGTAGAGGTCCATTAGGAGATGCTAAATTCCAAATATCAAAGCTCTAGTCTTTCCAGTTTCAGACAAGAAGAATTCTAAAGTTTTATTGTTTTTGTTCCTTTGTTTCGAAATTGTGACCCAGGAGAATCATATGAACAAATTTGGGAGAAGTACACTAGGAGATGCTACATACCAAATATTAAAGCCCTAAACCTTTTAGTTTCGAAGAAGAAGAATTTTAAAGTTTTCCTTTTAGTTCATATGTTCAAATTTGTAACTCCTGGGCGGGGCCAGTTTGGACCCCAGAGACATCAAATGAACAAACTTGGTAGAGGTCCACTAGGACATGCTTCATACAAAATATCAAAGCTCTAAGCCTTCCAGTTTCAGAGAAAATATTTTTGAGGTTTCCTTCTTTGGGGCTATGTTTCAAACTTGTAATACCAGGGACAGGGCCAGTTTTGACTCCAGAGGCATCATATAAGGAAACTTGGTAGAGGTCCGCTAGGAGATGCTTCATACCAAATATCAAAGCTCTTTGACCTCTAGTTTTAGAAAAGAACATTTTCAAATATTTGTTTTTCTTTTTGGTTGACATAGAAACCAGAATTACAGGTGAAATTAAATCTCTTGAACAACTATAATAGAGTTTCACGCAGGGAACATCCCTGCCAAGTTGCTTCAAGATTGGAGTTTTAGAAGGATAAGATGTATAAAAGAAATTTTGGACGATGGACAACGAACATTGGGCGATCACAAAAGCTCACTTTGAGCAATTCAAGCTCAGGTGTTAAAACGAGAATGCAAGTGTAATTAGATCAATATACATAATTATATTGATTTGTTTTGTTAATTCTACTCTTTATTCAACGACAAAATATTAGCCTTGCTCACATTGAAAACATTTGCAGATAGCAAATTAATAGCTACACTTAGCCTTAATTTTGGAAATTCGTTGGGTAGAAAACATTAAGAAATAGGAGAAAACGCTGGTAACCAGCATGTGCTCCTTTTTGACTCGCTTCTTTCTTTTTTTGTTTGCAATTTATTCCAAAAATGTCATTAGGACATTTTTTTTTTATAAATGTTTTAAAGAACATTTAATATTATGGCTAGACATTTATATTGATAGAAATGATGGCCTTGTATCGCTTCAATGGCTAATAAGTAATAACACTACAAACAAAGCATTACAATACTTGGCCAATTTGTTTCATATTTAATGACATACTAAATTTTTTTTCATAAAATTTGAGAAAGTTATGACTCCCTTTTGACCACAAAGCTAAAATTACTTGAATCCTGGTGGAGGTCCACAAGATAAAGTCCCATACCAAATAATACAGGTCTAGAATGTGTGGTTATAAACAAGAAGATTATCAAAGGTTCCTCAAGACAAAAGGACCATGATGGTCCTATATCGCTCACCTGAGTATATTTGTAACTTATATGGTTTATCAAGGGCAGGCTATTAATTCTTTTCAAATAAGGCATACCCTGGGGTTTGTCACAAAAAGATGTTTACAGACTTTCTTGTTTGTCTTTGGCCAGTGGAGCTAAAAACTGCTGCTTATCATCAATTTTTCTCTTCACAGTGTCTTGTTCCCTTTTTGACTTGTAGTTCAAGCCATTACCAGACGACAAAATTTTAGACCGTTCCATATTGAAACAAATTGCAGACGACATTTCAAAATGTATTTGAAATGAAAAATAAGTGGTCTACATGGTAGAAAATATTGTGAGAAAGGAGAAATTGCTTGTTACAAACAATTTCTCCTTTTTAGATGGAATTGATTTTAAAAGATTTCCTTCTATGATTCTATGTGAAATAGTGTGCAGCAGGGCACAGAGTCCAAATATGACCCCAAGAGGATAATTTTAATTATTTTTATAAAGGGTCACTAGATGATGCTACATGCAAAATATGAATGCTCTAGCCCTTATGGTCTGTCACAAGTAGATTTTTAAAAGATTTCATTCTTTGTTTCTATGTAAAATAGGGTGCGCCCGGGCAGAGCCCAAATATGACTGCAGTGGGATAATTATAGCAATTTTGATAGAAGATTATCAGATTATGCTACATAGCAGATATGAATGCACTAGCCATTACGGTTTGTCAGAAAAAGATTTATTGAAGGTTTCCTTCTTTGTTTCTATGTAAAATAGGGTGTGCCCGGGCAAAGCCCAAATATGACCCAAAGGGAATAAATTTAACAATTTTGGTAAGGGGTCACCCAATGATACTTCAAACAAAATATGAATGCCCTCAGCCCTATGGTTTGTCACAAAAAGATATTTAAAGATTGTAAAATAGGGTGGGCCCGGGCAGAGCCCAAATATGACCGCAGAAGGACAATTTTAACAATTTTGGTAGAAGATCATTAGTTAATGCTACAAACTAAATAGGAATGTTCTAGCCATTATGATTTGTCATCAGAAGCGGTTTTAAAGATTTCCTTCTTTGTTTCTATGTAAAATAGAGTGCGCCCGGGCAAAGCCCAAATATGACCCCATGGGAATGATCTTAACAATTTTGGTAAGGGGTCATCCAATGAAGTTTCAAACAAAATATTAATGCTCCAAGCCTTATGTTTTGTCATAAGAAGATTTTTACAGATTTTAAAATAGGGTGTGCCCGGGCAGAGCCCAAATATGACAGAAGAGGAATAATTTTAACAATTTTGGTAGAGGATCATCCGATAATGCTACATACCAAATATGAATGCTCTAGCCATTATGATTTGTCATCAGAAGAGGTTTTAAAGATTTCCTTCCTTGTTTCTATGTAAAATAGAGTGCGCCCGGGCAAAGCCCAAATATGACCCCATGGGAATGATTTTAACAATTTTGGTAAGGGGTCATCCAATGAAGTTTCAAACAAAATATTAATGCTCCAAGCCTTATGTTTTGTCATAAGAAGATTTTTACAGATTTTAAAATAGGGTGTGCCCGGGCAGAGCCCAAATATGACAGAAGAGGAATAATTTTAACAATTTTTGTAGAGGATCATCCGATAATGCTTCATACCAAATATGAATGCTCTAGCCATTATGGTTTGTCAGAAGAAGATTTTTTAAAGATTTCCTTCTTTGTTTCTATGTAAAATAGGGTGTGCCCAGGCAAAGCCCAAATATGACCCCAGGGGAATAATTTTAACATATTTGGTAAAGGGTCACCCAATGATGCTTCATACAAAATATGAATGCTCCCGGCCTTATGGTTTGTCACAAGAAGATTTTTAAAGATTTTTTCCATTTTCAGCCATTTTGTTGCCATGGCAACCAGAGTTTTTCATGGAATTAAATTCTTTTAACAATTTTTGTAGAGCTTCACCCAAGGAACATTCCTGCCAAGTTTTATCAAGATTAGCCATCTGGTTTTGGAGGAGAAGATTTTTAAAGAAATTGTTAACGGATGGACGGACAGATGGACGGACGGACGACGGACAATGACCGGTCACAATAGGTAGACCCCTGAGCATGTTGTGCTCAGGTGAGCTAAAAAGGCCCTATAAAACCAGAGACTCATCTTGGTAGAGGCCCACTAAAAAGCTACAAGCAAAATTTGGTAGTCTAGGCCTTAAGGCTAGGTGCAAGTAGCTTGTGACTCCTTGTCTCCGGACAAACTTGACCCCAATACTAGAATTTGGGGGCCTCTTGGTAGAGTCCCACGACAAAAGCTACGAGCAAAATTTTGTAGTCTAGGCCTTACGCGTAAGTACAAGTAGCCTTTTTAATTTTTATCAATAGAAGTCCATGTAGAACTTGTGATCCCCTGTGGCAGGGCCAAATTTGACCTCAGGGCCATAATTAGGGCGCCCTTTGTAGACACCTACTAGATTAAGCTACATGTCAGATTTGGTAGCTCTATGCCTCATCGCTATGTAATAAAATATTTTTTTAAAATTTCCCTTTACAAGCCCATATAAAACTTGTGACCCCCAGGGCCAGGCCAAATTTGAGCTCAGAGCTATTACTTTGGGCATTCTTTGTAGACATCGACTTGATAAAGATACATGCCAAATTTGGTGGCCCTAAGCCCCATGGCTAGGGATTATAGGGGTTTTCCAGTCATAAGCCAATAAAAAACTTGTGACCCCCAGGGTGGGCCAATATTGACCCAAGGGCTATCATTTGAAAGAACTTGGTACAAATTCACTTGATAAAGCTACATGCTCAATTTGGTAGCCCTAGGACTCATCATTTCAGAAAAAATATTTTCAAAGATTCTAAATATTTTTCAGTTTTGTTGCCATGGCAACAAGAGTTTTTGAAGGTATGAAATTTTCAAGGAATTCTAGAGAGGACGGATCATTTCTGTGAAGTTTCATCAAAATTGGATGAGTAGTTTCAGAGAGGAGGATGTTTTAAATAAAAGTTAACTGTTACGGGAGACTACTCCTTCCAGCATGGCTTCCTCCCGATTTAAATACACACTTGACTACTGCATCAGGGAGATATCTCTTTAGCTCAGTAGTTAAGGTATTGACCCTTCATCCGGGAGTTCTGGGGTTCGAATCCCTCCCGCTCCCTTAATTTCTACCGTGCATTTATTCATTTGTTTCTTTGTTACGGACTTTGTCTCGTAACAGAAATTGGGGGCTCTTTCGGGATTGATCATTTAGTAATTTTGGATACTAGTATACTTTGAAATTATTTTGAACTTGTCAGTATTGAATTTTATTAGGTAGATAACAAATAGATATAAAAATAGAATTAGAATTTAAATTTGAATTTTATTCTACTGAACCAGCAGAAAACAATCGTGTCTTTTGATCTTGAAAAATTTATTGCTGAGCCGTCACAAGGGTTGATATATTTGCCAAAAATGTCCGATTTATTAGATCCTGCGTCTCATTATAAACTGACTGTGATTAAAAGTACTATGTTAAAGAATGAAATTAAGAATTCTATTGTTCAGTTTTTAGTTGATGAAGAAATACTTGACTCGTCTGCTCTGTCTCTTATTCCTGTGTCTCAGACAGACTTTAAAATAATATTGAGTAAGAAAAATTAAAATTACAAATGGAAAAAGAAGAGAGATACTATTATTTCTTTGGCTCAGTGGTTATAGTATTGGTACATTAATCCTCGAAAAACGAGGATCTTGTCCACACGGTTTAGAATTCCCCCCAGATGCGGTTGATATTTGAGCTATGCATTTATTTGTTTCTTTGTTACGGACGTTGTTCGTAGGATAGTGGCTCGTCCGGGATTGGCCATTGAGCCCTTAATCCCATTTATTGTCCAAAATTTTACTTCCTGTCTAATAAGGCTTTGAATCATCAATAAATAAGAGGGGATGTGTTACTGGAGACCACTCCTTCCTGCATGGCTTCGTCCAGATTTAAATACAATACCTGACTACTGCGTCAGTGAGATATCTCTTTAGCTCATTGGTTGTGGTATTGGCCGCTTGTCCAGGAGTTTTGGGATTCGAATCCCGCCGGTACCTTATTTCTGCCATGAATTTATTAATTTGTTCCTTTGTTACGGACTTTGTTCTTAGGATTAACACTTGAACGTATGGACGGACACACTCACAGATGGACGCATGACGGAAACCGGACCATGACATAGAGCTAAAACCTGTTGTTTTCAATTGTTTGTCTTTGACTTTTAACCCATCACCACACAAATCCTACTTTTGCCGACCCTGTGAAAGAAGCATTTAGAAAACTTTGTGGAAAAAGGAGAAAATGCTGGTAACCAGCATTTTCTCCTTTTTCCACAATGTTTTCTAATCTTCAAAAAACAAATTTCAAAGTTTCAGAACTTTCATTTTGTCATCTGCAAATGCTTTCAATTTGAACAAGCCTAAAACTTTGTTGTTTGATAATGAGTTAAGTCATATCTACTCTATCTAGTAACTATAACTATACAAATAAAAGTCTTCTCTTATTTCTCTCTTGTACTAAACGAAAAAACAAAAATACGTAAATGGGTGTGGCTATTATTTATAAATAACACATGTATATACACATGATTTGTTAACCATTTTTCCCACATGACAAAACTTTAGACCCATACAAGTTGAAAACATTTGCAGATGAAAATTTCTGTGGCTAAAATGAAGGACATTTTCTCTGCTTGAGAAGGAAAGATTGTAGGAAAAAAGGAGAAAATACTGTTATCAGCATGTTCTCTTCTTCTCACATTGTTCTTGAAAGACTTGTTGAAAGTCGGAATTGTGTGGCACAGGGATAAGCCCTTTTTCTCTTTTACAATCCTTATCTAACTCATCTGAAACATTTTTTTTAATATTTCTTTTAAATTTATTTTAAATCAACAAATAAATAAAGTCCAACACAAAGATCTATCAGTAACTATTGTCCTGGAAAACATTTAAGGAAAAGTAGGCATCACTCATAATGAGCAACTACTCAATTACCCACGACACATTCTTCTCTGCGATTTAATATGACTATCATTTCTGTACATCTTTTCCGTCAGTGCTTTTAAAAAATCAATAGATTAAATACTAATGCAGCAGCACAATATACAGAAACTTTTCAAAAATAGTCTACAACTTTTACAAATTTAACAAGTTTACAAATTTAAGATAAATTATTGTAACTCTTATCAAGTAGAGACTATTCAAAAATTGTTTGCAGTGGTGAAATCTCTCAAATTCAATATTTTGCAATTTTAAGTAACACTTACAGTGCTATAGACCAGTTATGGACACTTTAGCTGACTGTGTAGGTCAAGATCAGACTGCATAGAATATGCATTCTAATGCAGAATAATATGACTCTGATTTCATGATTTTGGCATAATTGATATCAAGGTCTTGTTTCTTGATTGCTTGATTACTGTTTACAAATATGTACCAGATTTTTCCATATATTTGGAAATGGTCAAGTGTATTAGCTAACATAATCACTTTGTAAATATCTGGCATATTTCTAGTCCGAAATGTGCATTCATTTTCATTTCAGAGTTGCATTAACTGATCTTATTCGGAATGTTTGACGAACATTGTTTATTACCCCATAATCATTACGGTCCAAGTTGAATGAATCCCATCTCTTTTTCCCAACTTACCAGTTTCAGTGTGTTGAAAAATGGCAATAGTGTAGAAAACAAGAGGGCCATGATAGCCTTGCATCGCTCCACTGGCTAATAAGTAAAAACACTACTAGCCAAACATTACAATACTTGGTAAATTGGTTTCAAACTGAAAGAGAAAAGAGTTTTTTTTTTATATAAAACCCCTTGAGAAAGTTATGACCCTAGAGCAATGGCTTCTTTTACCAAATATCTATAATAACTTGAATCCTGGTGGACGTCCACAAGATAAAACCCCAGACCAAACAATACACGTCTTGAATGCATCGTTATAAACATAAAGATTTTTAAATCTTCGTCGATAAAAGACCCTGTAAAACATAAAGGTCCTGATCAGGGCTAATTTTGGTAGTCGTACGCCTTATGGCTAGCGAGGTGAAGATTTATAACGTTTTCGCAATGAATGCCATTGTAAAACTTGTGACCCCAGAGTATGAACAAACTTGACCCATGGCCATAATCTGAGTCCTCCTGGTAGATGTCCACTATACAAAGCTACATGCAAAATTTGGTAGCCCTAGGCTTCATGCAAATAAAATTGGATTTTTGAAGTGTTTCCTGCACAAACCCATGTAAAACTTGTGACCTCTGGGATTGGGCCAAATTAGACCTAAGGGCTATAAATTGGGCCCCTTTGGTAGACATCCACTACATAAAGCTACATGCCAACTATGGTATTCCCAGGCCTGATGGCTAGATTCCAGAACCCATATAAATCTTCTGACCCCCCAGGGCGGGGCTAAATTAGACCCCAGGGCTATAATTTGGGCAGGCTTTATTAGATAAAGCTACAAGCCAAATTTGGTAACCCAGCACCTTATGGCTAGATACCAGAAGGATTTTAATTTTTTTTTCTGTATAAGCCCCCAGGGTGTCCCTGGGACTGGATCAGTTTTGACCCAGGGCTAATAATTGAATGAACTTGGAAGAGGTCTACCAGATAAAGCTACATGCCAAATATAGTAACCCAAAGCCTTAAGTTATGGTTTCAAACCTGAAGAGCTTCAAAGATTTTCAATATGTTTTCAGCTGTGTTGCCATGACAGCCACAGGTTTTGAAGGAATCACATTCAAAAAATTCTGAAGAAAACTATGCCAGGATCATGTCTATAAAGTTTCATCAAAATTCACACCAGATAATGAGTTAAACGAGAAATCGATCATAACGAATAATATCTCCTCAAATCCATGCTTCCTATAAACTCCCAGGAAGTGTGGACGAAGCTCTGGCAATGCAAATGCGTTAACTGATCTATGTCCACACTTACTGCAAAGGTGAGCTGTTGTTGTGGGTGACATGTTAAAAGTTGACAAAGTACACAGATTTTTTTAACAAATAAATAATCAAAGACAATGTACAAATAAAGTGCATTCTGATCTAGAATAGAGTTAAAAATAAATAAAGATAATCACAGAAAAAACAAAACTAATGATAATGGTGATTACAATAATAAGGTTTGGTGATGAACAAATTCAACATATACTATTTACAGCTATTCAAAATTTACATACTACACTGCATACAACAACAAACTTATACAATACACAATTCATGTGATCCGTACAACAGATACTGTATTTAATTTTCCATTGGGTACCATGATATATTAACCCTTTCCAGAACGGCAAATTTTGGACCAGATCAAATTCAAAGCATTTTGCAGATGACAAATAACAGTTGCTAAAAAGACGATTTTTCTATATGACAGGGTAGAAAACATTGTGGGAAAAGGAGAAAATGCTGGTTACCAGCATTTTCTCCTTTTCCCACAAAGTTTTCAAAAGGCTTCTATTCCTGACCCGTAAAAAACAGGGATTGTTTGGGAAAGAGTTGAGGCTGATCAAGGACTTTCATGCGCTGCTCGCTTTTGTTCTGGTTGCGTCAGTCAATGAAGACATTCAATTCGTTTGTAAAAGAACAACCATTCATAACCTAACATGACCCATTTTCCAGCTCATCCTAGATATCATCAAGACATTCTGACCCTCGTTAATTCTTTACCAAAGGATAAAATTTTAGACTAGTCCAAATTGAAAGCAGTTACAGACGACTCAATAATTGCTAAAAGTTTGGAATTTGTTAAGGGAAGGGTAGAAACCATTGTCGGAAAAGGATAAATGCCAGTGACCAGCATTTTTTTTCTTTTTCCACAATGTTTTTATAAGATTTTTTCTCATGGTCATTAAAAGTTGGAATTGTGTGGTAAAGGGTTAAAAGTTTTGGACTGAAAATGTGGCTTCTAGAGCATACACAAGGTTCTTTCAAGATTTAGACAAAGTGACCTAGTTTTTCACCCAACATAACCCATTTTCGAATTTGACCAAGATGTAATCAAGACTCACATTTTGAGAAAGTTTCATGGGTATAGAAAGAAGATGTGGTCTCTAGAACGTACACAAAGTAAAAGTTGACGATGCACCACAAATGTCGCACGACACACGCCGGACACCAAACACTACACAATCACAAAGTACAAAATACTGTATTGCTCCACGGGCCTGATTTTTCTGTAAAGGTGAAGAGAAGTTTTTAACAATTACCATGCATTCCTGCATTTTAGGTCACTAAAGAAAAAAAGCTATGAAAAACATTGTGAGAAAAGAAGAAAATAATAGTAACCTACATTTTCTTAGTTTTACCCAATAATATCTACCCTTTTTGATAAAAGTTTTACTAATTTGAAGATTTATTATGTTGTCTGCAACATCTTTCAATTATAACCAGTTATAAAAATTTTGTCTTCTGGTTATCGTTAAAGACGGTCTTGTTACAATCCATTTTGGCTGGGGAAACATCAAAATACAGAAAAAAATATGCATTGTGGCAATTGATTTATTGCAGTTGCAGGATCATGTTTGATTAGATAACAAAATGCCTTATCACAACAGTAAATCCCTGTCGCTCTTTGTACTAGGTCACCAGTAGGTCAACAAACCTTTACCAGAACTAACAAGAGCTTTGCAGAGCGGCGCATATACGCCCGAAGGGGCTTGTCAGTGAAATGAGTTGCATTGATGGATGGGCAATGAATGAAGAGCAGTTATTCTCCATGATATGTGAAAAATATTAAAGGGCAATAACTAAAAAAATAAGGGTGGCAAAGTTACAATTTTTGTGAATTGCTCTTATCCACAAGGCGTTCTATTTGTCTTTGAAGGTCCCAGATCATATCTTTTATATTTTAGAAATTATGGCCCAGACGAAAATTCCAAGTGAAAATGGCAATAACTCAGAAGAAAGGATGGCAGGGTTATGGTTCTTGTGCAATGCACTTCTTCATAATGTGTTCTATTAGTCTTTGAAGTTTCAAAATGATGGATTTTGAAGTTTGGAAGTTATGGTCTTCACAAAAATTCAAACTGAAAATTAACTAAGGGCAATAACTCAAAAAATAAAAGTGGCAGAGTTATGATTCATGTGCAATGCACTTCTGCATAATGTGTTCCATCAGTGTATGCAGTTTCAAGTTGATACCTTTCACAGTATGGAAGTTATAGCCTGAACAAAAATTCAAAATGAAAAGTTGCTTATTCCAGAAATCAGGGGCAGATAATTTTAGAACGCAAACAGCGATCCAAATTCTAAGACCCAGGTGCACAACTACACATCATGGAAATTCAGTGTGGCAAGTTTCAAATAATTCCGATGGAAACTGTAGGAGGAGTTGCACACACAAGAAATTGCTGACGGACGACGGAAACTAAGCCATGACATGAGCTCGGCTGGCTGAAAGCCAGTAGAGCTAAAAATGTTGGTTACCATTATTTTCTCTTTTTCCCTCAATGGTTTCTATTTTCTTTAACAGCATCATAATAACTAAAGAATACTTGGTAAGGATATACAGTAAAGTGTCTTAGAATGAATAATTAAGTACAATTAAATGAATTTCTGCTTTCACTACAATGTTTTCAAAAGTGATCTGTTATGGAACAAACAGAGGCCTTCAATGTGTTAGATTTGATTAAACAAATGAAGGCTTGTACAAAAATAGACAATGAAAAGCCGTCTCTTTCAATTCTATAAAAATTCCGAATTGTGAAGCAAAGGGTTAACCCTTTACAACACAACAACATTTTAGACCTTTCAAAGTTGAAAGCATTTGCAGACAACACATTCATAGTGGCCCAAATGACACACATGTTCTTTAATCGGTCAGAAAACTTTGTGGGAAAAGTAAAGGAAAAAATGCTGGTGACCGGCATTTTCTCCTTTTCTCCACAATGTTTTCAGAAGGCTTATTTCTCAGGGTTGTTAAAATTCAGGAATGTACAGTAAAGGGTTAAATATCATTCCTGCTACTACTACAACAACTCGCCCCACATCGAAGACAAGTCTCCTCAAGTCAATAAAAACTCGGACTAGCTCACAGAATTGAGCCCAATTTGAACAGAGTGATCGATTGATTGATTAATTGACGGGCGGACGGATTGATGCATTAAGTAATAGATAGATTGATACATGTAGATTGATAAATTGATTGATTGTGCCTCAAAAACTGAAACTTAATTTGGAAAGGTTAGAAAACCTATTGGGAAAAGGAGAACAGCGTGATCTTCTTTATTGTTGTTATTGAATTTGAACGTCTTGGAAATTCTACACACCGGTCTAAAATTCGTGTAAATTTATCAAAACCATTATTAGTTCCTTCAGACTAATGTTCAATTAAAAAAAATCTCCGCAACTTATTACTGATAGTAAGGCACTCCCTTTTTTCCTCTCTCTCTCTCTCCCTCTCTCTCTCTCTCTCTCTCTCTCTCTCTCTCTCTTACATTATGAACTCGAACAATGTTTGGCAAAATATTTTTTTTGGCCCGTTATTTTTTTTTTCATTTACATTTACATCTTGATTTCTGTAAAAGGAGCAGAGTGAATGAACTTATTATATTGCATTGTCAATATTGTCAATATTTCCAAGAATATTCTCAGAAGCCTCTCTTCAGGGTTGTTAAAAGTTGGGACTGTAAGGTAAAGGGTTAAATAACCGCGATTTCTAAATTTCTACAATAACACTTTTCATGTTTACATGTTTATGCTTTTCCTTCTTTAATCGGTCAGTTAAGAAGTGATAAATTAAAGCGTATTACGGTCTGTAATGTGTCTACCGAAGGGTGTAAGTCACGCCTGGTATGAAAACATGATTATGAATTTGACACCTGATTGAATGACAATAATCTTCATTAAAGGATTAACGTAAGAAGCGTGGGTGCATCAAAGTAATTTCTTAATTGTGTCACACTTTGGTAGAAGCAAATTTTTGGAATTATCTAATTAACCCTTTACCTAATAACAAAACTTTAGACTTGACCAAATTGAAGCACTTGCAGACGACACATTCCACGTTATTAAAAAAAAAAATGAAAATTTGCTGTTTCATAGTTTTTTTATTGAACCTGGTCCTTATTGGACTGTGTAGATCAAAGATCAGAATGCGCTTTCTGTGCAGTCTGATTTTGATATACATTGTCTGTAAATGGTCAGTGGGTCGGGCTTAGTGCTCGGCGTTATTTTGTTAAACTCACACATTACCCACATTATCACACATTCGCACATTACCCCGATCCAAATAAAGCAGACTTTTCCGGGTCTTATGTGCATGTAGAAAATAATGCTTGATTAATATGGTGTCGCTCGATTGTACCGGAAATGATATGTTGTGCAATTATGACATTGCTTGAAAAACATCATTCGAACTCATTGCCTTTTGAAATGAATTGAAGTGAGAGAGGAATGATTCATGTCACAATGACTATCATCAATCCTAGGAAATAAATTGACCGAACCAAGGATCTAACCGGAATCCCCTGGTCCTCAAGGCCTTTACACTACCGGCTGAGCTACCGGTGCACTGCACAGTACTGTACTTAGATAGCAGTGTGCCACGAAAAAAGGAACCATAGAAAAACTTAAGTGAACGGCTTCGGGCTTGATGCCCCGACTATGACTAGATTGTTTAACCCTTTACCAAGCAAACCCTTTTTTTACGACCCCGAGGAAGATGCCTTCTGAAAACACTATGGGAAAAGGAGAAAATGCTGGTTATCAGCATTTTCTCCTAATCGCACAATGTTTTCAACTCTTCTAAAGTCAAATTTCCGCTTCTGAGTCACGTTCATTTTGTCATTTGCGAATGCTTTCAATTGGACCGGACTAAGATTTTGTCGTTTGGTAAAGAGTAATTATTTAACAATTCAAGTTCGTAAAGAAAAAAATAATCATCTGTATATATATATAAACAGAGACATAAAATAATAATATTATTATTATTTTATGTCTCTGATATAAACAATTTTTTTACAAATATATATATCTTTTGAAAATAATAATCATAAGTTTTACCCCTTGATCTTATATGTACATACCGGAAATAGTAGCGGGGCGAGTTGTCTTCCATGTGGGGCGAGTTGTCTTGGATGTGGGGCGAGATGTATTCTGAAAGTGGGGCGAGTTGTCTTGGGGTGAGATTTTTGTGGGGCGAGTTGTCTTGGGGTGAGTTGTCTTTGGAGCGAGTTGTCCTGGAATGTCAGACGTTTCACTACCAAGACATTTCACACTTGAGACGTTTCACTATATAGACGTTTTCTACCAAGACTTTTCACTACCTTTTTTCGTTTGTTGAGACTTTTCACTACCCTTTTTTTATCTACAGGTAGCTTTATTGGGTTACCACTATTTTTTTTCTAATTTAAATGATAAAAATGTCTTATTCATGAAACTTATTTATAGTATCTATTTTTATTTTGATAATTTCATTACTGATTGCTTTATATGAATTTGATGAGTAGTTATTCAAAATCGGAATGGAACATTATAGATGAATAGGCTGAGGTTGGAGGACCATTTTTTTTTTTATTTTCACTGAGTGATAATAAGAAGCCATTATGGAGAAAAGTTGGTGTAAAGTATTTTCTTCTTTTTACAAATTGTTTTCTCAACTTATTACCAAATGACAATATTTTAGATTGGTTCAAATCAAAAGAGGTTGCAGATAATAATTTGACTTAAGCTAAGTTTGAAAAATAAGTACACCTAAGCTTTGGATAGAAAACATTGTAAAAGAAAGAATCGCTTGTTACAAGCAATTTCTTCTTTTACCACAATGCTTTCCTCGATATAATACCTCAGGGTCTTAATAACCAGGGTTACAGATTAAGCTCGCTTTCTCAGGGTTATAAAATGTTAAAGGGTGGAAGAAGGTATGCATATTTTTTGGATGCCAGCATATTATCCGTTTTTGATGTTATGAAAGATTATTGCACAAGATTGATTAGTTGGGGCCCAACATCCTTCAACACTAACACATTGGCTTAAGGGTTAATTGGTTTACTGTAATCACACTCTGTACATGACAGACAATATATACCTGGCCATTAACACCTTGTCTTATTATCCTATTTACCTTCAAATCAATTACAAATACTTAATTACAAAACATCTCTCTGAAATTTTCGGGTTTCCACTATGAACTGTATTTTTTTTTATCTATTTTATTTTTTTACTTATCTATGCATATTTTAAATATTTATTTATACTAATGATTTTTTCTTAATTTTTTTCATTTATTCCTGTTTATGTAATTATGCCTAGTAATGCAAAATGGACTATCTGGGAACTCCATAAAACAATTTTTTGATAATGATATCAGATATAGTTTACAGCATCTTTAAAAAGGGAAGTGTTGGCCCTGCATTCTCAAGGTGGTTTTTAATGGTTTTCAAACCATGCATTACTAGTTTTGTGAATTGTGCATGCTTGTTTTGCTTCTGACCCGAAAAAATAAAATAAAGACTAGGTAAACATGAAATAGGTTGTAGATGACAATTCAAAGTGGCTATACATTGTCAAGGAGGCATGTGATAGGCTAAAAATCAAGATTTTTTTAATAATGAGTTATTGCATGTCACAAGTAATTCTTAGCTTAACACAATGTCTCGCATTCTATTGTATTCCTATTATGTTATAACCCTATCACAAGCAATAATTTGTTTTTAAGACCCTGAAATATTATATCTTTGATAACATTGTGGGAAAAGCTTGTAATAAGTAATTTCCCATTGTATCTGCTCTAAAAGGTACATGTACTTAGTTTTCAATCAAGACTTATTTTGATACATTGTTTATAACTTCTCTCAATTTTGACCTGTCTAAAATTTTATTGTCTGGTAATGGGTTAACAAAGTATACAGATAACACAATTTTAAACTGCTATCTTGAAGTCAAAGCAATTCCAAACATCATTTAAAAGAAATAGTCATGATGGTGATAATAAAGGGTGAGAAACATTGTGGAAAAATAGAAAGTGTTGGCTTTTCAACAAGTATTAAGTTTGTGAAAAAATAATCATATACATGAAGACGATACATCAAAGGATCTTTATTAATTATTGACTGACGTGCCTTAGTTAAAACGATCAGTTGCAGTGATCAATGTAAAATCATCTTTGTCACACTTCTTTTTACTAAATACACTATATATATAGTAAGTTATAAATAATCAAATAAAGTGTACGATACCCATTACTTTCTTCAATCATACATTATGGAAATAACTTTGAAATTAGATTTTAAAAGTGTTTCAATATGACAAATTCTTCCATTTATTCATATTTATATTCATAAAATAATAGAAATAATACAGAAAAATACTGAAGGAATCAACAAATATATGCATATATAAAATTAACATATACAAGACGTTTCACTGCCTAGAAGTAGTAGTGAAACGTCTTGGTAGGAAACGTCTGGGTAGGAAACGTCTAAATAGTGAAACGTCTGCCACCCGTTGTCCTGCACCCCTACACATTACCACTGAGCCACACAGAACCCTGCTGAGAAATGAACAAATCTACTATTTTTACAATGTCTCCTATTAAATGTTGCTCAAATCACAAAACTTTTAATTGAATGGCGATAAAATATTGCGAGAAAAGGAGATATTTCTAGTTATAACATGTTCTCCTTTACCCACATTGTTTTTATGGTAACTAGCATTTTCTTCTTTTTCCACAATGTTTCACACACAATTCTTCTTCAGGGTCATTAAAAGTCAAGTTGGTGTAGTAAAGGGTTAAAAACTCAAAACAGTGTGGTACAAGGTTAAATAGACTTACCCTTACAGCAGGTCATCAGTATGTGTTGTTTTCTACTGTAGTTGATAAACTGACAAATCATTTCCTTTAGATCTAATAAAATGGCTGATATAAAGTTTGTTTTCTGTTTCACAATATGTCACTGACTGTGGAAATTCCATTCCTTGTGTTAGATCCAGTAATATTTGTATGGATCTACACTGTGTAGAAATCTGGTGTATGTTGTGTGAATAACGTCCAGCTATATAAATATTATCATATCTATCTACAGTCAGACCAAGTGGAGACTTCAGGTTAGTATCTCTGTAAACATTTTGAACTTTACCCAGGAGATCAACACTTGTCACACTGTTTGTCTGAAAGTCACTAACAAATAGTGTAGACTTGGAATTACTAAGACAAATATACCAGGGAAGTTCAAACAAGAGTTGTCCAGTTTGGTGTCTAGGAAATGTTTTCAATATTTCTCCATGTAGACTGATTAATTTAACAGCAGGTTCTGGTGATAAAAATGACACAAATAATTGATTATCATTAAAAATAATTCCTCTACAGTCTCCATAAACTTGAAGTTCTTTGTTTACAGTCAAAGTCTGTCCTACATTTACAAAAACTAATTTATTGTAACATGTAATGACAAGCTGACTTTTATCAATACAAGTAACATCCCATGGTTGTGTGGAAAGTTTTAGATAAGATAGAATACTCTTACTGTCCACATTTACAACTTTTACACTGGAGTTGAGATGATCTGTTAGAACTATTTTGTATGGATCTATCATTACACTGCCTGTAATCCAACAGTCATCTTTATCTTTTGAATGTTTAACATTGATTTGTCCTACATAACTGGCTCTGACAGATTTGGGATCTTTGTTGACAAGCTTTACTTTTTCTTTCTCTTTTCTCTCCATTTCTGTTTTTCCTCCCTCCTTCTCTCTATCCTCTAATGTACCAAGATTGCACAGAGATTGAAGTAAATGCAGCATTTCTTCATTTTTGTGAAATTTATAACTTCTTATTTTGTTCTGACTGGATATGTCAGCCATTTTATTTTCTAAGTCAGAAATTAGAGTTTCAGCTTTCTTTGCAGAAATCACTAACTGTCGCTGTTGCTTGTATTGTTTATGTTTATCTAAGTTAGAGACAATTTCATTGATGTCTGTGGTCATTGTATCACACGTTGTAGACACAGTTTGAGCAGCTTTTGTATCAAACGCCTTCACATCCTGGGCTTCCTTCAAAATGGTTGTTTCCATGGAATCTAGAAGGTTGTTGATTTCTGTACGAAAGGATTTCACATCTGATACAAACTGGGTGTGCACTGTTTGTAAGTCTTGACTGTGTCTTGTGGAAGTTTTCTTTATATCTTTTAACTGCTGAAGAAGACTTGATAATTTCTCTGTTAAAGTTGTATACTCTGGACTTGTCTCAAAGTCTTGTGAAATATGGTCTATATATTCAATGGAACAATTCTTGTGATCAAGAGTTACACAAACATTGCAGAAAAAGTTCTTATGAATCTTACAATAGTACTTTAGTATTTCCCCACTGTGTTTAAAACACACATTTTCCTGTGCTGAAGTAAGTTTCTGTGAAGGCATCTTATCCCCCGATAATAACTTGTGATTTCTTGATAATTTAAACAGTTTATGAGCAGAAGAACAATTGTTACAGAAAAATTTGTCACACTCCACACAGTAATGTTTAGCATTTATATTTTTGTTCAGTAATAAACAAGGATCACACTGAACACCTGTTGTTTTGTCGGCACTCCCTATCTGATTTCGCCCAGACACTTCCATAATGCCAAACTTGTGCAAGATGTCACGTCTATAAATAGAAAGGAAACAAACATTAACATTTAACTCATTACAAAACAACAATATTTTAGGCTTGTCCAAATCAAAATCATTTGCAGACAACAAAATGAGATTTGATATTTGTTTTGAGAATGGAAGAAAACATTGTGGAAAAAGGATAAATTGCTGGTTACCAGCATTTTGTCCTTTTTCCACAATGTTTCTAAATGTTTCTTTCTCAGGGCCATCAAAAGTAGGGATTGTGTACATGTAGTAAAGGGTTAAACATAAAAGTGATTTTTACCAAACCTTATATAATTATAAAGGCCCTTAGAATACATTTTGTGAAAAGGAGAAAATATAGTAAGCCAGTGTTTTATCCTTTTCCCACAATGATTTCTATCATATCAAAGACAAATTTCATCATTCAAGCCGCTTTTAAACTGTCGTCCCCAACTGCATTGGACAAGTGTATTTTTTCATTTGGGTTAAATAGATTAACTCATTACCATACCTCAATATTTTAGGCTTGTCCAAATCCAACGCATTTGTAGACAACAAAATAAGAATGACTGGAATTTTGAAATGTGCTTTGTGAAGGGTAGAAAACATTGTGGGGAAAAAAGAAAATGCTGGTTATCCACATTTACTCATTTTCCCACAATGTTTTCTAAAGGCTTCTTTCTCAGGGTTGTCAAAAGTAGGTAATTGTGTGGTAATGGGTTAACTTGGCATTTACCAAGGAAATTAGCTTTTTATGCCACCGTAAAAACTGTCACATTATAGAGAAATAAGCATTTGCCTACAGCAAAGTACTAATTCTTTTCCAATAATGTTCGATCACCATTGAAACTATAATTTCCTCTAGATGACAAAATTTTATTTTTTTCTAAATTGAAAATATTAATTTTGCAGATGACAATTTCAATGTGGCTTAAATGGGGCAACTTTTCTTTCATTGGGTAGAAAACATTGTGTGAAAAGGAGAAATTTTCTCCTTTTCCCACAATGTTTTCAAAAGGCTTCTTTCCAAGAATCATTAAACCTTGGGATTGTGTGGTAAACATATAATCCTTTGCCACACAGTACAAAGTTCTGATAACTCTATAGAGAAAGGCTTTCAAAAACATTGAGAAGAAAGGAGAAAATGCTGGTAAGCAGTATTTTCTCCTTTACCCACAATGTTTTCTACCCTAAACAAACACACATCTATAAAAAGAGCCACTTTTTTTGTCATTCATAAGTGGACGAGTCTAAAATATTGTCGTTTGTTGAAGGCTTAAAGGCTCGGTAACAGCCAAGGGTAAAAAATAAGGTGTAGAATTGTATTTGAATGTAAATCATACCTTTTAAAAGTGGGAGATTGATTTAAAGTTTTTAGAATATCATCAAGATGAAACATGGATGCAGAAAGAGGGGAAATGAAAACGATTTAATCCTTAACCTGCAGAAAGAATAAAAATAAATTTTCAAGCTACAGAAAAACACAAAGTTTTTACAAGTTGCTGTTCACAGGTATTTTTGGGACAAGAAAAAAAATCCTCATCGCACAGTATAGACTGCAAAAGTCTGCATGTAGTGTGTATGTAGTGTGTATGTAGTGTGTAGTCTGATCTTGATCTACACTGTCCACAAAGGGTCATAAAGTAGCGCTTAGCACCCCAAGGGTTAATACATCCTAGGGTGAAGTATGCCTAATCAGATCTATACAGGTCAGTATTGTGAAAGGACAGTCTGGTTACTAAGATTGCAAAAGTGAGACAAACAGTTCATTCTAAAAATGTGTAAGCAAAGACCTCTCTACTAGGATCATATCCCTTTCACAGCTTTACATCTTTTGTCCCTCATAGCTTAACCTCGCTAACAATAAATGGTCAACAGACGAATACTATTTTAAACTTACAGCTGTTTACAGTTGCATATACACAAGTGCACCAGTTTACGCTAAGGCAAAACAATCTAAATGTTCAAATCATCTTAAAGCAATATTTCCGTAAAAACCCAGTTGCATTGCATTTCTTTTTTATCTCTGCTAAAGGACAAATGATTGTAACAAGAAAGATCAAGGAGCATGAGATTATGTAAGCACATCTTCTAGTCGTCTGCTGTCCATGTTATTCCGGAAAATCCGAGTGATCTGTTGATTAAGTTATACATTCTTATGGAATTGGCCGAGTCGTGTTGTTTGTATATTTAGCGGGTGTTGAAATTCAGTCATAAGTTGTTTTCAGGGTTAAAACTTCAATGTTATAAGATCACATCAGCTAGTATTAGTGTTGTAGCACTGTAAGTAAAAGCTCTCACAGGTTGCAGTTAGATCTGTTTGCCCTCAGCAGAAGGGTCTTCAACATTTGTACTCTTCTTAATCATCCGAATCATGCCGTACCGATAAATAACATCAAACTGAAGGTAGGAGGCCAAGACTTTAACAACAAAATACCGAGAACGAAAATACCAGTAAACTACCTTCAGTCTGAAGGTGTCTGCTCCGATGCTATTTTTGTGACTGGTCTTCACACCATCACCCAAAAATTTTAACCCCTTACCACACAATCCTGACTTTTAACGACTCTGAGAAAGACGCAATTTCTCCTTTTCCCACAATGTTTTCTATCTTCCAAAAGCAATTTTAAACTTTTGAATCATATTTATTTTGTTGCCTGCAAATACTTTCAATTTGGACTAGTCTCAAATGTTGTCACTGTACAGGCTGCTTTTTCACAGAGCTATTTTCAAAGCCATGACCATGTCATCCTGCACTTAACCCTTTACCGCACAACAAAATGTTAGAACTGTCCAAGTTGAAAGCATTTGCAGATAACAGTCATCCATGATATGAATTTGGAATGAAAAACTCTACAGGGCTAGAAACTTTGGCACCTACTTACCCTGCTGGAGTAGATAAAAATATGAATTTTCAATCCAGTTATGGAAACCTGCATACTGTTGTAAAATCAGACTTGCCTATTTGTAACTGGTCCGCCTCCGAGGGTCACAAAAACTGCTAGTCGTCTTTTCTACAGGCAGATGCCGCACGACAATAAACACAAGATACAAAGACACGTCTTTACAGTTTGGCTTCTCGATATCGTCTGAGGCTACCTTTATGGCGCGGGATTCTCCGGCGCTCATTATGCACATGCGGGAATGGCTAAAGTCAAACCAGTAAAATTACCACAATACCTTTTGCGAAGAACAGTAACAAAAATAGCATCGGAGCAGACACCTTCAGACTGAAGGTACCAGTAAACATACCCTGTGTAGATATGTATCTAGTTTACATTCCAAGTCATCATTCTGATGCACGTCATTTGCCCCAAAATATAAAGACTTCCTACAGTTTCATCCCAATTTTAACTAACTAGTATAAGTTACTTCCGGGTAATGAAATCGATTCAAGGTTACATATTAGCTATGTACTTTACCTTTCAAGGAAAGGAATACGAAAACGAGGCTACCAATATGGACGTACTTTTTACGTGCTCTAGGAAAATAGTAATCATTCAGCAATTTTCTTAATTGATATATTGTGATTTTTTTCGGGAATAAATATAAAAATAGGATTAAGTCATTGGCACATTTAAAACCGTTCCTGTAAGTGAAAAAAAAATAGTGAAAAGGTGAAATGACCGGCAAAAAACACAACAAAGGAGCAAACAAAGGAACAAATATGGCGGGAAAAAATACTACAAAGCCTCCGGGATTTGCTGAAGAGGGATCAAATCGAAATAGACTGTTAACGAACATTATTCAGGAGAACCCAAAGGGACAGATTAATACAGAATCTAACATGCAAGTAAGCCAAAACCCTAAAACTCTGACCGCAAACATTCCATCTGTATCCTCAGCACCATCCCCACCCACAGTTGATAGTACAGGAAAATGTATTCACCAATCATACCCCGTGACCAATCCGTTATACACAGGAGCCATGAACAATACAAACATAATGTCCCACTCCGATATGCAAAATAGCGGGATATATGGAGTTCTACAACAAATTCAGCAAGAACTTAGACAAACACAAATAACTAATACAAATGTACTCACAAGGCTCACAGAAATAGAAAACAACGTATCAAAATTGTCAAAAATTGAAAATATTATGGAAAAAGTACAAACTGACGTAAACAAACTGAAAAATGAAAATGAGAGAATTTCATCCCAAGTGACAGAATTTGAAACATCATGTCAAGCTATGAGCTCCATGTTCGACGCATATATAGACTCAAGGGAGCGAACTGAGAAGGAGATTACTGAGCTGAAATTAATAAACCAAAACTTAGACCAAAACGTGAAAACTATGAACCAAAATTACGAAAAACTGCAGAATGAAATACTTGAATTGAAAACCCGTTCAATGCAAGAAAACTTATTGTTCTTTGGGATAGAAGAGAAACCAGGTGAAAATACAGAAACAGAATTGAGAAACTTTTTGAAAAACCAAGTTCTGCCAAACTCACCAGAATCAGTAGTTCAAATAGTCTTTGATAGAGTTCATAGGCTAGGCGCGAGAAGAGGAAGCAGGGATAAACCGAATGCTAGGCCAATAGTCGCAAAATTTGAAAGATATACCGACAGAGAATATGTGAGAAAGGAATCATTCAATCTAAATAGAGAAAAAAACGGATATACAGTGCGGGAACAATTCCCTTACGAAATCGAACAAAAACGGAAAACCCTCTACCCAGTTATGAGAAAATTCAAGGCAAATAAAGAAAATAAAGTAGTGCTTATCCGTGACAAGTTATTTATTAACGGTACACAGTATATACCAGAGGAAAAAACCGACAACCCCGGTATACCTATGAGTGAATATCACTCTCGTGACCCTCGACCTCAATCGAATACTCAGCGCAGAAGCCGGGAATTTGATCCACCAGTACCATTATCAAATCGTTTCCAGAGTCTTGCAGAACATGATGTCATTAGGAAAACACTGCAAAAATCATCGCAAGGCCATAAGAATAAGGCCAGATCGCCACTGGAAGAAGAAAATTCAAAAAAGTACAAAACTTCCGAATCATCGAACATGTTCGATGAGCAAAGTGTAATCGTCTCGAATGTACTAGGGCAAGCGCACTCAGTATTGAACCCGATAAGAGAAAACCCTATTGTTTTGGATGGCACGTGCTCAAACGTTGCGGGAGGTCCGGTCTATGACTAGGAATGTGCGGGAAGGTCAAATAAAGCATGGGAAACACGTGACAGTCCGAAATCTGAAGCTAGCGGTACTTTAAATAACCAGTCTGATCCCTTAGAACGCAATAGCTCACGTGATAAAGGCAGTAACGGTACGTCATCTGCAAGTGTATCCCATATGGACGGCTCGAAATGCTTGACGTTTTTAACTTTAAATGTCTGTGGCTTATTAAGCAAACAAAAGATTCCCGAGTTTTTAGAAATAATTAAGAACTATGACATTATCGGACTGCAAGAAATAAAAATGGACGACACCGATTATTTTTGCATTAAAGATTATACTTTCTACAGTAATAATAGACGTGCTCTTACAAACAGGAAATCAGGTGGCATAGGGTTATTGGTTAAAAATAGTATTGCTTCACATGTTAGTATACTGAACATTAAAAGTAAACATGCACTCTGGTTTACATTATCTAATAAATTGACGGAGATAGGTGATGTTCTCTGTGGTGTACTATATGTACCCCCAGAGAACTCAGCATACTCTGTCAATGATCCTTACTCTGAAATCAAGGAAGAAATTGATTCGGTCTATGATATATATTCACATTATTTACTGTTTGGTGACTTTAACTCACGCACAAAGGAAAAGGCTGATTTCATCGCCGTAAATGAATGTATTCTCCAATCATTGAATTCGGAAGAATTAATTGAGGAATATAATCAAGAAATTTTATCATTTGAAAACACAAATGTGAACGTAAATAGGAAAAATTGTGATCAATCAATGAATAACCTCGGTTATAAATTGATTGACTTTGCTCAGGAACAAAATTTATTCATTTTGAATGGTAGAACTAGAGGCGACCTAGACGGTAAAGTAACATCAAGAAACGTCAGTACTATCGATTATTTTTTATGTAGTTCTAGTCTCTTTCGTTTTATTGATTGTCTTTCTGTGAGGGACTTTTGTCCTCTTTTATCTGATGTTCACTGCTCTGTATCATTATGTACTTCTTTCCACACGAAAGCGACATGCACTTGCGCACAAACAGAGAATACTGACATAAAAACATGGAATCATTTTAAAAAAGACGAATTCGAGAAAAATATAAAAAATGACCATATAAACAAAATTCTAGATGAGATTTCTAGAATAACACATGAGAGTACAGATTATCAAAAAGATATAGATTCTGTCGTTGAAAGTATTGGTAGTTTATTCATGGAAACTGCAGAAAAAAGCTTTGGCACAACAACATTTAAATCTCCAAATCATTATTGCACATTACATAAACACAATTTAACTATTAATCCATTACCTAATTGGTTTAAAGGCGATTGTAAAAGAGCAAGGAAAAAATTTCACAGAGCGAAATTGAATTATAAATTACGCAAAAGTGAAATAAATAAGTCAAATCTTAAAAAATGCAGTAAAAATTATAAATATACATTGTCAAAATACTCTAGAATTGACAGGGAAAAAATAGCTAATGAAATTAAAAATACAAAACATTCTAACCCCCGAAAATTTTGGAAAATACTGAATTCCGAAAGCCCTCAAAGCGATATAAAGTGTAGTATTACAGACTTACACGATTATTTCAAAGATATAAATTCGTCTTCACAAATTGGAGATAATATGCCAAATTTAAACATCAATGATGAGAATTCTGAAAATGAATTAAATTGTGAAATAACATACGATGAAATTGAAAAAGCTTTGAAAAATCTGAAAAATAATAAAGCGTGCGGTATTGATAAAATACTCAACGAACATATCAAGTACAGTTACGTGTCTCTTAAACATGTCTACTTCAAATTATTCAATTTAATTTTAGATAAAGGTATTTTCCCAAAATCGTGGTTCTCTGGTATTATACACCCAGTTTATAAAAACAAAGGCGATCCCACAATCCCTTCAAATTATAGACCGATCACTCTTCTAAGCTGTCTTGGAAAATTATTTACCAGTATTCTTAACACACGCCTGCATAAATATGTCGAATCCAATAAAATTATACATGATTACCAATCAGGATTTAGAAAAGGTTTTTCAACCACAGACAATATGTTCTTACTACATTCTTTAATTCAGTTAGCGTTCAAGTCCAAACAAAAACTTTTTTGTGCGTTTATCGATTTAAAGCAGGCGTTCGACACAGTTTGGAGAGATGGTCTATGGCACAAACTAATATCAGTAAATATTAACGGTAAATGCTTGCGTCTTATCAAAAATATGTACAATGACATAAAATCATGCGTTCGAGTCGGCAAAACGTGCTCAAATCTCTTCCCATGTTTAAATGGCTGAAGGCAAGGCGAAAATTTATCGCCAATTTTATTTTCGATCTATTTAAATGATCTCCATGACTTTTTTAATAACTCAGGAGTATGTAACGGTTTTAGCATACCGAATGAATTAAATGAGGATTACAACTTATTCTTAAAAATGTTTATACTATTATATGCCGATGATACAGTGCTACTCGGAAGTACGGCAGACGACTTACAAAACGCATTAGACTTATATGAAAATTATTGTAACACATGGAAACTCACAGTCAATACAATGAAATCAAAAGTAGTCGTTTTTTCAAAAGGAAGACAAGGGACCTACAATTTTACGTATAATCAGGCGCCAATAGAAACTTTAAACGAATACAAATATCTCGGAATTATTTTTAGTCGATCTGGTTCTTTCTATAAAACAAAAAAAGAAATTACAAATCAAGCTACTCGAGCGATGTACAGTTTACTTCGGAAAATTAAAAGACTTGCTCTACCAATCGATACTCAAATTGATTTATTCGAAAAAACCGTTAAACCAATCTTGCTTTATGGGTGCGAACTTTGGTCTTTCGAAAATAACCAAATTCTAGAAAAAGTCCAACTTAAGTTTTTAAAACACATACTACATATAAAAAAGTCAACTCCAACCCATATCATCTACGGAGAAACTGGGGTTTATCCTTTATCTATTGATATAGAAACAAGATTCATCTCGTTTTGGTCAAAAATTATTTTACGTAAACATAATTATCTAGTAACAAATGTATACAGACATATTTATAACATTTATTGTAACTCTGAAACCGTGTCAAATATACCCCTTTTCCTTTGGATAAAAAATGTCAAAAATATCCTTGTCAAATGCGGCTTGATAAATATTTGGGATAGTCAAAGTTTTCCAAATGATAAATGGTTAAAATTAACAATAAAACAAAAGTTAAAAGATCTTTATATTAATTCCTGGTTTAGTAAAATCGAAAATAATGATAGTTGTCATACTTACAGATTGATAAAAAAGAAATTCGGATTGGAAAAATATTTAATTCAGACTCCTCCTGCACTTTTGAAATACATGATAAAATTCAGAACAAATAATCATAGATTACCTATTGAAGTAGGAAGATGGTCAAATCTTGAAACCAGAGAACGAATCTGCAACCTCTGTAATAGTTCCATTGGTGATGAGTATCATTATATTTTTGAGTGTAACTCATTCAGTGATCAAAGAAAAAAATTAATTTCTAAAAAAATTTCAAAGCGACATAATGTCGTTAAATTTGAACGTCTAGTAAATTCTACAAACCGTTCTGAAATTGTAAATTTGTGTAAATTTATCAAAATCATCATAAACTCCTTTTAAATGATGTAAAAGTAAATTTACTAATCTTTGCAACTTATCATTAATAATTAGACAACCCTCTCTCTCCCCCCACCCCCCCCTCTCTCTCTCTCTCTCTCTCTCCTTTACATTACGAACTTGAACTATGTTTGTCTAAATACAATTTTTGCCTCGTTAAAATTGGTTTCATGTACATTTACCTCTTGTTTTCTGTAAAAGGAACAGAGTGAATAAAGGTATTGTATTGTATTGTATTGTATTGTTGATTAAGTTATACATTCTCATGGAATTGGCCGAGTCGTGTTGTTTGTATATTTAGCGGGTGTTGAAATTCAGTCATAAGTTGTTTTCAGGGTTAAAACTTCAATGTTATAAGATCACATCAGCTAGTATTAGTGTTGTAGCACTGTAAGTAAAAGCTCTCACAGGTTGCAGTTAGATCTGTTTGCCCTCAGCAGAAGGGTCTTCAACATTTGTACTCTTCTTAATCATCCGAATCATGCCGTACCGATAAATAACATCAAACTGAAGGTAGGAGGCCAAGACTTTAACAACAAAATACCGAGAACGAAAATACCAGTAAACTACCTTCAGTCTGAAGGTGTCTGCTCCGATGCTATTTTTGTGACTGGTCTTCACACCATCACCCAAAAATTTTAACCCCTTACCACACAATCCTGACTTTTAACGACTCTGAGAAAGACGCAATTTCTCCTTTTCCCACAATGTTTTCTACCTTCCAAAAGCAATTTTAAACTTTTGAATCATATTTATTTTGTTGCCTGCAAATACTTTCAATTTGGACTAGTCTCAAATGTTGTCACTGTACAGGCTGCTTTTTCACAGAGCTATTTTCAAAGCCATGACCATGTCATCCTGCACTTAACCCTTTACCGCACAACAAAATGTTAGAACTGTCCAAGTTGAAAGCATTTGCAGATAACAGTCATCCATGATATGAATTTGGAATGAAAAACTCTACAGGGCTAGAAACTTTGGCACCTACTTACCCTGCTGGAGTAGATAAAAATATGAATTTTCAATCCAGTTATGGAAACCTGCATACTGTTGTAAAATCAGACTTGCCTATTTGTAACTGGTCCGCCTCCGAGGGTCACAAAAACTGCTAGTCGTCTTTTCTACAGGCAGATGCCGCACGACAATAAACACAAGATACAAAGACACGTCTTTACAGTTTGGCTTCTCGATATCGTCTGAGGCTACCTTTATGGCGCGGGATTCTCCGGCGCTCATTATGCACATGCGGGAATGGCTAAAGTCAAACCAGTAAAATTACCACAATACCTTTTGCGAAGAACAGTAACAAAAATAGCATCGGAGCAGACACCTTCAGACTGAAGGTACCAGTAAACATACCCTGTGTAGATATGTATCTAGTTTACATTCCAAGTCATCATTCTGATGCACGTCATTTGCCCCAAAATATAAAGACTTCCTACAGTTTCATCCCAATTTTAACTAACTAGTATAAGTTACTTCCGGGTAATGAAATCGATTCAAGGTTACATATTAGCTATGTACTTTACCTTTCAAGGAAAGGAATACGAAAACGAGGCTACCAATATGGACGTACTTTTTACGTGCTCTAGGAAAATAGTAATCATTCAGCAATTTTCTTAATTGATATATTGTGATTTTTTTCGGGAATAAATATAAAAATAGGATTAAGTCATTGGCACATTTAAAACCGTTCCTGTAAGTGAAAAAAAAATAGTGAAAAGGTGAAATGACCGGCAAAAAACACAACAAAGGAGCAAACAAAGGAACAAATATGGCGGGAAAAAATACTACAAAGCCTCCGGGATTTGCTGAAGAGGGATCAAATCGAAATAGACTGTTAACGAACATTATTCAGGAGAACCCAAAGGGACAGATTAATACAGAATCTAACATGCAAGTAAGCCAAAACCCTAAAACTCTGACCGCAAACATTCCATCTGTATCCTCAGCACCATCCCCACCCACAGTTGATAGTACAGGAAAATGTATTCACCAATCATACCCCGTGACCAATCCGTTATACACAGGAGCCATGAACAATACAAACATAATGTCCCACTCCGATATGCAAAATAGCGGGATATATGGAGTTCTACAACAAATTCAGCAAGAACTTAGACAAACACAAATAACTAATACAAATGTACTCACAAGGCTCACAGAAATAGAAAACAACGTATCAAAATTGTCAAAAATTGAAAATATTATGGAAAAAGTACAAACTGACGTAAACAAACTGAAAAATGAAAATGAGAGAATTTCATCCCAAGTGACAGAATTTGAAACATCATGTCAAGCTATGAGCTCCATGTTCGACGCATATATAGACTCAAGGGAGCGAACTGAGAAGGAGATTACTGAGCTGAAATTAATAAACCAAAACTTAGACCAAAACGTGAAAACTATGAACCAAAATTACGAAAAACTGCAGAATGAAATACTTGAATTGAAAACCCGTTCAATGCAAGAAAACTTATTGTTCTTTGGGATAGAAGAGAAACCAGGTGAAAATACAGAAACAGAATTGAGAAACTTTTTGAAAAACCAAGTTCTGCCAAACTCACCAGAATCAGTAGTTCAAATAGTCTTTGATAGAGTTCATAGGCTAGGCGCGAGAAGAGGAAGCAGGGATAAACCGAATGCTAGGCCAATAGTCGCAAAATTTGAAAGATATACCGACAGAGAATATGTGAGAAAGGAATCATTCAATCTAAATAGAGAAAAAAACGGATATACAGTGCGGGAACAATTCCCTTACGAAATCGAACAAAAACGGAAAACCCTCTACCCAGTTATGAGAAAATTCAAGGCAAATAAAGAAAATAAAGTAGTGCTTATCCGTGACAAGTTATTTATTAACGGTACACAGTATATACCAGAGGAAAAAACCGACAACCCCGGTATACCTATGAGTGAATATCACTCTCGTGACCCTCGACCTCAATCGAATACTCAGCGCAGAAGCCGGGAATTTGATCCACCAGTACCATTATCAAATCGTTTCCAGAGTCTTGCAGAACATGATGTCATTAGGAAAACACTGCAAAAATCATCGCAAGGCCATAAGAATAAGGCCAGATCGCCACTGGAAGAAGAAAATTCAAAAAAGTACAAAACTTCCGAATCATCGAACATGTTCGATGAGCAAAGTGTAATCGTCTCGAATGTACTAGGGCAAGCGCACTCAGTATTGAACCCGATAAGAGAAAACCCTATTGTTTTGGATGGCACGTGCTCAAACGTTGCGGGAGGTCCGGTCTATGACTAGGAATGTGCGGGAAGGTCAAATAAAGCATGGGAAACACGTGACAGTCCGAAATCTGAAGCTAGCGGTACTTTAAATAACCAGTCTGATCCCTTAGAACGCAATAGCTCACGTGATAAAGGCAGTAACGGTACGTCATCTGCAAGTGTATCCCATATGGACGGCTCGAAATGCTTGACGTTTTTAACTTTAAATGTCTGTGGCTTATTAAGCAAACAAAAGATTCCCGAGTTTTTAGAAATAATTAAGAACTATGACATTATCGGACTGCAAGAAATAAAAATGGACGACACCGATTATTTTTGCATTAAAGATTATACTTTCTACAGTAATAATAGACGTGCTCTTACAAACAGGAAATCAGGTGGCATAGGGTTATTGGTTAAAAATAGTATTGCTTCACATGTTAGTATACTGAACATTAAAAGTAAACATGCACTCTGGTTTACATTATCTAATAAATTGACGGAGATAGGTGATGTTCTCTGTGGTGTACTATATGTACCCCCAGAGAACTCAGCATACTCTGTCAATGATCCTTACTCTGAAATCAAGGAAGAAATTGATTCGGTCTATGATATATATTCACATTATTTACTGTTTGGTGACTTTAACTCACGCACAAAGGAAAAGGCTGATTTCATCGCCGTAAATGAATGTATTCTCCAATCATTGAATTCGGAAGAATTAATTGAGGAATATAATCAAGAAATTTTATCATTTGAAAACACAAATGTGAACGTAAATAGGAAAAATTGTGATCAATCAATGAATAACCTCGGTTATAAATTGATTGACTTTGCTCAGGAACAAAATTTATTCATTTTGAATGGTAGAACTAGAGGCGACCTAGACGGTAAAGTAACATCAAGAAACGTCAGTACTATCGATTATTTTTTATGTAGTTCTAGTCTCTTTCGTTTTATTGATTGTCTTTCTGTGAGGGACTTTTGTCCTCTTTTATCTGATGTTCACTGCTCTGTATCATTATGTACTTCTTTCCACACGAAAGCGACATGCACTTGCGCACAAACAGAGAATACTGACATAAAAACATGGAATCATTTTAAAAAAGACGAATTCGAGAAAAATATAAAAAATGACCATATAAACAAAATTCTAGATGAGATTTCTAGAATAACACATGAGAGTACAGATTATCAAAAAGATATAGATTCTGTCGTTGAAAGTATTGGTAGTTTATTCATGGAAACTGCAGAAAAAAGCTTTGGCACAACAACATTTAAATCTCCAAATCATTATTGCACATTACATAAACACAATTTAACTATTAATCCATTACCTAATTGGTTTAAAGGCGATTGTAAAAGAGCAAGGAAAAAATTTCACAGAGCGAAATTGAATTATAAATTACGCAAAAGTGAAATAAATAAGTCAAATCTTAAAAAATGCAGTAAAAATTATAAATATACATTGTCAAAATACTCTAGAATTGACAGGGAAAAAATAGCTAATGAAATTAAAAATACAAAACATTCTAACCCCCGAAAATTTTGGAAAATACTGAATTCCGAAAGCCCTCAAAGCGATATAAAGTGTAGTATTACAGACTTACACGATTATTTCAAAGATATAAATTCGTCTTCACAAATTGGAGATAATATGCCAAATTTAAACATCAATGATGAGAATTCTGAAAATGAATTAAATTGTGAAATAACATACGATGAAATTGAAAAAGCTTTGAAAAATCTGAAAAATAATAAAGCGTGCGGTATTGATAAAATACTCAACGAACATATCAAGTACAGTTACGTGTCTCTTAAACATGTCTACTTCAAATTATTCAATTTAATTTTAGATAAAGGTATTTTCCCAAAATCGTGGTTCTCTGGTATTATACACCCAGTTTATAAAAACAAAGGCGATCCCACAATCCCTTCAAATTATAGACCGATCACTCTTCTAAGCTGTCTTGGAAAATTATTTACCAGTATTCTTAACACACGCCTGCATAAATATGTCGAATCCAATAAAATTATACATGATTACCAATCAGGATTTAGAAAAGGTTTTTCAACCACAGACAATATGTTCTTACTACATTCTTTAATTCAGTTAGCGTTCAAGTCCAAACAAAAACTTTTTTGTGCGTTTATCGATTTAAAGCAGGCGTTCGACACAGTTTGGAGAGATGGTCTATGGCACAAACTAATATCAGTAAATATTAACGGTAAATGCTTGCGTCTTATCAAAAATATGTACAATGACATAAAATCATGCGTTCGAGTCGGCAAAACGTGCTCAAATCTCTTCCCATGTTTAAATGGCTGAAGGCAAGGCGAAAATTTATCGCCAATTTTATTTTCGATCTATTTAAATGATCTCCATGACTTTTTTAATAACTCAGGAGTATGTAACGGTTTTAGCATACCGAATGAATTAAATGAGGATTACAACTTATTCTTAAAAATGTTTATACTATTATATGCCGATGATACAGTGCTACTCGGAAGTACGGCAGACGACTTACAAAACGCATTAGACTTATATGAAAATTATTGTAACACATGGAAACTCACAGTCAATACAATGAAATCAAAAGTAGTCGTTTTTTCAAAAGGAAGACAAGGGACCTACAATTTTACGTATAATCAGGCGCCAATAGAAACTTTAAACGAATACAAATATCTCGGAATTATTTTTAGTCGATCTGGTTCTTTCTATAAAACAAAAAAAGAAATTACAAATCAAGCTACTCGAGCGATGTACAGTTTACTTCGGAAAATTAAAAGACTTGCTCTACCAATCGATACTCAAATTGATTTATTCGAAAAAACCGTTAAACCAATCTTGCTTTATGGGTGCGAACTTTGGTCTTTCGAAAATAACCAAATTCTAGAAAAAGTCCAACTTAAGTTTTTAAAACACATACTACATATAAAAAAGTCAACTCCAACCCATATCATCTACGGAGAAACTGGGGTTTATCCTTTATCTATTGATATAGAAACAAGATTCATCTCGTTTTGGTCAAAAATTATTTTACGTAAACATAATTATCTAGTAACAAATGTATACAGACATATTTATAACATTTATTGTAACTCTGAAACCGTGTCAAATATACCCCTTTTCCTTTGGATAAAAAATGTCAAAAATATCCTTGTCAAATGCGGCTTGATAAATATTTGGGATAGTCAAAGTTTTCCAAATGATAAATGGTTAAAATTAACAATAAAACAAAAGTTAAAAGATCTTTATATTAATTCCTGGTTTAGTAAAATCGAAAATAATGATAGTTGTCATACTTACAGATTGATAAAAAAGAAATTCGGATTGGAAAAATATTTAATTCAGACTCCTCCTGCACTTTTGAAATACATGATAAAATTCAGAACAAATAATCATAGATTACCTATTGAAGTAGGAAGATGGTCAAATCTTGAAACCAGAGAACGAATCTGCAACCTCTGTAATAGTTCCATTGGTGATGAGTATCATTATATTTTTGAGTGTAACTCATTCAGTGATCAAAGAAAAAAATTAATTTCTAAAAAAATTTCAAAGCGACATAATGTCGTTAAATTTGAACGTCTAGTAAATTCTACAAACCGTTCTGAAATTGTAAATTTGTGTAAATTTATCAAAATCATCATAAACTCCTTTTAAATGATGTAAAAGTAAATTTACTAATCTTTGCAACTTATCATTAATAATTAGACAACCCTCTCTCTCCCCCCACCCCCCCCTCTCTCTCTCTCTCTCTCTCTCCTTTACATTACGAACTTGAACTATGTTTGTCTAAATACAATTTTTGCCTCGTTAAAATTGGTTTCATGTACATTTACCTCTTGTTTTCTGTAAAAGGAACAGAGTGAATAAAGGTATTGTATTGTATTGTATTGTATTGTTGATTAAGTTATACATTCTCATGGAATTGGCCGAGTCGTGTTGTTTGTATATTTAGCGGGTGTTGAAATTCAGTCATAAGTTGTTTTCAGGGTTAAAACTTCAATGTTATAAGATCACATCAGCTAGTATTAGTGTTGTAGCACTGTAAGTAAAAGCTCTCACAGGTTGCAGTTAGATCTGTTTGCCCTCAGCAGAAGGGTCTTCAACATTTGTACTCTTCTTAATCATCCGAATCATGCCGTACCGATAAATAACATCAAACTGAAGGTAGGAGGCCAAGACTTTAACAACAAAATACCGAGAACGAAAATACCAGTAAACTACCTTCAGTCTGAAGGTGTCTGCTCCGATGCTATTTTTGTGACTGGTCTTCACACCATCACCCAAAAATTTTAACCCCTTACCACACAATCCTGACTTTTAACGACTCTGAGAAAGACGCAATTTCTCCTTTTCCCACAATGTTTTCTACCTTCCAAAAGCAATTTTAAACTTTTGAATCATATTTATTTTGTTGCCTGCAAATACTTTCAATTTGGACTAGTCTCAAATGTTGTCACTGTACAGGCTGCTTTTTCACAGAGCTATTTTCAAAGCCATGACCATGTCATCCTGCACTTAACCCTTTACCGCACAACAAAATGTTAGAACTGTCCAAGTTGAAAGCATTTGCAGATAACAGTCATCCATGATATGAATTTGGAATGAAAAACTCTACAGGGCTAGAAACTTTGGCACCTACTTACCCTGCTGGAGTAGATAAAAATATGAATTTTCAATCCAGTTATGGAAACCTGCATACTGTTGTAAAATCAGACTTGCCTATTTGTAACTGGTCCGCCTCCGAGGGTCACAAAAACTGCTAGTCGTCTTTTCTACAGGCAGATGCCGCACGACAATAAACACAAGATACAAAGACACGTCTTTACAGTTTGGCTTCTCGATATCGTCTGAGGCTACCTTTATGGCGCGGGATTCTCCGGCGCTCATTATGCACATGCGGGAATGGCTAAAGTCAAACCAGTAAAATTACCACAATACCTTTTGCGAAGAACAGTAACAAAAATAGCATCGGAGCAGACACCTTCAGACTGAAGGTACCAGTAAACATACCCTGTGTAGATATGTATCTAGTTTACATTCCAAGTCATCATTCTGATGCACGTCATTTGCCCCAAAATATAAAGACTTCCTACAGTTTCATCCCAATTTTAACTAACTAGTATAAGTTACTTCCGGGTAATGAAATCGATTCAAGGTTACATATTAGCTATGTACTTTACCTTTCAAGGAAAGGAATACGAAAACGAGGCTACCAATATGGACGTACTTTTTACGTGCTCTAGGAAAATAGTAATCATTCAGCAATTTTCTTAATTGATATATTGTGATTTTTTTCGGGAATAAATATAAAAATAGGATTAAGTCATTGGCACATTTAAAACCGTTCCTGTAAGTGAAAAAAAAATAGTGAAAAGGTGAAATGACCGGCAAAAAACACAACAAAGGAGCAAACAAAGGAACAAATATGGCGGGAAAAAATACTACAAAGCCTCCGGGATTTGCTGAAGAGGGATCAAATCGAAATAGACTGTTAACGAACATTATTCAGGAGAACCCAAAGGGACAGATTAATACAGAATCTAACATGCAAGTAAGCCAAAACCCTAAAACTCTGACCGCAAACATTCCATCTGTATCCTCAGCACCATCCCCACCCACAGTTGATAGTACAGGAAAATGTATTCACCAATCATACCCCGTGACCAATCCGTTATACACAGGAGCCATGAACAATACAAACATAATGTCCCGCTCCGATATGCAAAATAGCGGGATATATGGAGTTCTACAACAAATTCAGCAAGAACTTAGACAAACACAAATAACTAATACAAATGTACTCACAAGGCTCACAGAAATAGAAAACAACGTATCAAAATTGTCAAAAATTGAAAATATTATGGAAAAAGTACAAACTGACGTAAACAAACTGAAAAAAGAAAATGAGAGAATTTCATCCCAAGTGACAGAATTTGAAACATCATGTCAAGCTATGAGCTCCATGTTTAACGCATATATAGACTCAAGGGAGCGAACTGAGAAGGAGATTACTGAGCTGAAATTAATAAACCAAAACTTAGACCAAAACGTGAAAACTATGAACCAAAATTACGAAAAACTGCAGAATGAAATACTTGAATTGAAAACCCGTTCAATGCAAGAAAACTTATTGTTCTTTGGGATAGAAGAGAAACCAGGTGAAAATACAGAAACAGAATTGAGAAACTTTTTGAAAAACCAAGTTCTGCCAAACTCACCAGAATCAGTAGATCAAATAGTCTTTGATAGAGTTCATAGGCTAGGCGCGAGAAGAGGAAGCAGGGATAAACCGAATGCTAGGCCAATAGTCGCAAAATTTGAAAGATATACCGACAGAGAATATGTGAGAAAGGAATCATTCAATCTAAATAGAGAAAAAAACGGATATACAGTGCGGGAACAATTCCCTTACGAAATCGAACAAAAACGGAAAACCCTCTACCCAGTTATGAGAAAATTCAAGGCAAATAAAGAAAATAAAGTAGTGCTTATCCGTGACAAGTTATTTATTAACGGTACACAGTATATACCAGAGGAAAAAACCGACAACCCCGGTATACCTATGAGTGAATATCACTCTCGTGACCCTCGACCTCAATCGAATACTCAGCGCAGAAGCCGGGAATTTGATCCACCAGTACCATTATCAAATCGTTTCCAGAGTCTTGCAGAACATGATGTCATTAGGAAAACACTGCAAAAATCATCGCAAGGCCATAAGAATAAGGCCAGATCGCCACTGGAAGAAGAAAATTCAAAAAAGTACAAAACTTCCGAATCATCGAACATGTTCGATGAGCAAAGTGTAATCGTCTCGAATGTACTAGGGCAAGCGCACTCAGTATTGAACCCGATAAGAGAAAACCCTATTGTTTTGGATGGCACGTGCTCAAACGTTGCGGGAGGTCCGGTCTATGACTAGGAATGTGCGGGAAGGTCAAATAAAGCATGGGAAACACGTGACAGTCCGAAATCTGAAGCTAGCGGTACTTTAAATAACCAGTCTGATCCCTTAGAACGCAATAGCTCACGTGATAAAGGCAGTAACGGTACGTCATCTGCAAGTGTATCCCAAATGGACGGCTCGAAATGCTTGACGTTTTTAACTTTAAATGTCTGTGGCTTATTAAGCAAACAAAAGATTCCCGAGTTTTTAGAAATAATTAAGAACTATGACATTATCGGACTGCAAGAAATAAAAATGGACGACACCGATTATTTTTGCATTAAAGATTATACTTTCTACAGTAATAATAGACGTGCTCTTACAAACAGGAAATCAGGTGGCATAGGGTTATTGGTTAAAAATAGTATTGCTTCACATGTTAGTATACTGAACATTAAAAGTAAACATGCACTCTGGTTTACATTATCTAATAAATTGACGGAGATAGGTGATGTTCTCTGTGGTGTACTATATGTACCCCCAGAGAACTCAGCATACTCTGTCAATGATCCTTACTCTGAAATCAAGGAAGAAATTGATTCGGTCTATGATATATATTCACATTATTTACTGTTTGGTGACTTTAACTCACGCACAAAGGAAAAGGCTGATTTCATCGCCGTAAATGAATGTATTCTCCAATCATTGAATTCGGAAGAATTAATTGAGGAATATAATCAAGAAATTTTATCATTTGAAAACACAAATGTGAACGTAAATAGGAAAAATTGTGATCAATCAATGAATAACCTCGGTTATAAATTGATTGACTTTGCTCAGGAACAAAATTTATTCATTTTGAATGGTAGAACTAGAGGCGACCTAGACGGTAAAGTAACATCAAGAAACGTCAGTACTATCGATTATTTTTTATGTAGTTCTAGTCTCTTTCGTTTTATTGATTGTCTTTCTGTGAGGGACTTTTGTCCTCTTTTATCTGATGTTCACTGCTCTGTATCATTATGTACTTCTTTCCACACGAAAGCGACATGCACTTGCGCACAAACAGAGAATACTGACATAAAAACATGGAATCATTTTAAAAAAGACGAATTCGAGAAAAATATAAAAAATGACCATATAAACAAAATTCTAGATGAGATTTCTAGAATAACACATGAGAGTACAGATTATCAAAAAGACATAGATTCTGTCGTTGAAAGTATTGGTAGTTTATTCATGGAAACTGCAGAAAAAAGCTTTGGCACAACAACATTTAAATCTCCAAATCATTATTGCACATTACATAAACACAATTTAACTATTAATCCATTACCTAATTGGTTTAAAGGCGATTGTAAAAGAGCAAGGAAAAAATTTCACAGAGCGAAATTGAATTATAAATTACGCAAAAGTGAAATAAATAAGTCAAATCTTAAAAAATGCAGTAAAAATTATAAATATACATTGTCAAAATACTCTAGAATTGACAGGGAAAAAATAGCTAATGAAATTAAAAATACAAAACATTCTAACCCCCGAAAATTTTGGAAAATACTGAATTCCGAAAGCCCTCAAAGCGATATAAAGTGTAGTATTACAGACTTACACGATTATTTCAAAGATATAAATTCGTCTTCACAAATTGGAGATAATATGCCAAATTTAAACATCAATGATGAGAATTCTGAAAATGAATTAAATTGTGAAATAACATACGATGAAATTGAAAAAGCTTTAAAAAATTTGAAAAATAATAAAGCGTGCGGTATTGATAAAATACTCAACGAACATATCAAGTACAGTTACGTGTCTCTTAAACATGTCTACTTCAAATTATTCAATTTAATTTTAGATAAAGGTATTTTCCCAAAATCGTGGTCCTCTGGTATTATACACCCAGTTTATAAAAACAAAGGCGATCCCACAATCCCTTCAAATTATAGACCGATCACTCTTCTAAGCTGTCTTGGAAAATTATTTACCAGTATTCTTAACACACGCCTGCATAAATATGTCGAATCCAATAAAATTATACATGATTACCAATCAGGATTTAGAAAAGGTTTTTCAACCACAGACAATATGTTCTTACTACATTCTTTAATTCAGTTAGCGTTCAAGTCCAAACAAAAACTTTTTTGTGCGTTTATCGATTTAAAGCAGGCGTTCGACACAGTTTGGAGAGATGGTCTATGGCACAAACTAATATCAGTAAATATTAACGGTAAATGCTTGCGTCTTATCAAAAATATGTACAATGACATAAAATCATGCGTTCGAGTCGGCAAAACGTGCTCAAATCTCTTCCCATGTTTAAATGGCTTAAGGCAAGGCGAAAATTTATCGCCAATTTCATTTTCGATCTATTTAAATGATCTCCATGACTTTTTTAATAACTCAGGAGTATGTAACGGTTTTAGCATACCGAATGAATTAAATGAGGATTACAACTTATTCTTAAAAATGTTTATACTATTATATGCCGATGATACAGTGCTACTCGGAAGTACGGCAGACGACTTACAAAACGCATTAGACTTATATGAAAATTATTGTAACACATGGAAACTCACAGTCAATACAATGAAATCAAAAGTAGTCGTTTTTTCAAAAGGAAGACAAGGTACCTACAATTTTACGTATAATCAGGCGCCAATAGAAACTTTAAACGAATACAAATATCTCGGAATTATTTTTAGTCGATCTGGTTCTTTCTATAAAACAAAAGAAGAAATTGCAAATCAAGCTACTCGAGCGATGTACAGTTTACTTCGGAAAATTAAAAGACTTGCTCTACCAATCGATACTCAAATTGATTTATTCGAAAAAACCGTTAAACCAATCTTGCTTTACGGGTGCGAACTTTGGTCTTTCGAAAATAACCAAATTCTAGAAAAAGTCCAACTTAAGTTTTTAAAACACATACTACATATAAAAAAGTCAACTCCAACCCATATCATCTACGGAGAAACTGGGGTTTATCCTTTATCTATTGATATAGAAACAAGATTCATCTCGTTTTGGTCAAAAATTATTTTACGTAAACATAATTATCTAGTAACAAATGTATACAGACATATTTATAACATTTATTGTAACTCTGAAACCGTGTCAAATATACCCCTTTTCCTTTGGATAAAAAATGTCAAAAATATCCTTGTCAAATGCGGCTTGATAAATATTTGGGATAGTCAAAGTTTTCCAAATGATAAATGGTTAAAATTAACAATAAAACAAAAGTTAAAAGATCTTTATATTAATTCCTGGTTTAGTAAAATCGAAAATAATGATAGTTGTCATACTTACAGATTGATAAAAAAGAAATTCGGATTGGAAAAATATTTAATTCAGACTCCTCCTGCACTTTTGAAATACATGATAAAATTCAGAACAAATAATCATAGATTACCTATTGAAGTAGGAAGATGGTCAAATCTTGAAACCAGAGAACGAATCTGCAACCTCTGTAATAGTTCCATTGGTGATGAGTATCATTATATTTTTGAGTGTAACTCATTCAGTGATCAAAGAAAAAAATTAATTTCTAAAAAAATTTCAAAGCGACATAATGTCGTTAAATTTGAACGTCTAGTAAATTCTACAGACCGTTCTGAAATTGTAAATTTGTGTAAATTTATCAAAATCATCATAAACTCCTTTTAAATGATGTAAAAGTAAATTTACTAATCTTTGCAACTTATCATTAATAATTAGACAACCCTCTCTCTCCCCCCACCCCCCCCTCTCTCTCTCTCTCTCTCTCTCTCTCTCTCTCCTTTACATTACGAACTTGAACTATGTTTGTCTAAATACAATTTTTGCCTCGTTAAAATTGGTTTCATGTACATTTACCTCTTGTTTTCTGTAAAAGGAACAGAGTGAATAAAGGTATTGTATTGTATTGTATTGTATTGTTGATTAAGTTATACATTCTCATGGAATTGGCCGAGTCGTGTTGTTTGTATATTTAGCGGGTGTTGAAATTCAGTCATAAGTTGTTTTCAGGGTTAAGACTTCAATGTTATAAGATCACATCAGCTAGTATTAGTGTTGTAGCACTGTAAGTAAAAGCTCTCACAGGTTGCAGTTAGATCTGTTTGCCCTCAGCAGAAGGGTCTTCAACATTTGTACTCTTCTTAATCATCCGAATCATGCCGTACCGATAAATAACATCAAACTGAAGGTAGGAGGCCAAGACTTTAACAACAAAATACCGAGAACGAAAATACCAGTAAACTACCTTCAGTCTGAAGGTGTCTGCTCCGATGCTATTTTTGTGACTGGTCTTCACACCATCACCCAAAAATTTTAACCCCTTACCACACAATCCTGACTTTTAACGACTCTGAGAAAGACGCAATTTCTCCTTTTCCCACAATGTTTTCTACCTTCCAAAAGCAATTTTAAACTTTTGAATCATATTTATTTTGTTGCCTGCAAATACTTTCAATTTGGACTAGTCTCAAATGTTGTCACTGTACAGGCTGCTTTTTCACAGAGCTATTTTCAAAGCCATGACCATGTCATCCTGCACTTAACCCTTTACCGCACAACAAAATGTTAGAACTGTCCAAGTTGAAAGCATTTGCAGATAACAGTCGTCCATGATATGAATTTGGAATGAAAAACTCTACAGGGCTAGAAACTTTGGCACCTACTTACCCTGCTGGAGTAGATAAAAATATGAATTTTCAATCCAGTTATGGAAACCTGCATACTGTTGTAAAATCAGACTTGCCTATTTGTAACTGGTCCGCCTCCGAGGGTCACAAAAACTGCTAGTCGTCTTTTCTACAGGCAGATGCCGCACGACAATAAACACAAGATACAAAGACACGTCTTTACAGTTTGGCTTCTCGATATCGTTTGAGGCTACCTTTATGGCGCGGGATTCTCCGGCGCTCATTATGCACATGCGGGAATGGCTAAAGTCAAACCAGTAAAATTACCACAATACCTTTTGCGAAGAACAGTAACAAAAATAGCATCGGAGCAGACACCTTCAGACTGAAGGTACCAGTAAACATACCCTGTGTAGATATGTATCTAGTTTACATTCCAAGGCATCATTCTGATGCACGTCATTTGCCCCAAAATATAAAGACTTCCTACAGTTTCATCCCAATTTTAACTAACTAGTATAAGTTACTTCCGGGTAATGAAATCGATTCAAGGTTACATATTAGCTATGTACTTTACCTTTCAAGGCTATAATCTGATGGATTAATTATGTCCAAATCACGTAATCACTTCTAACTCGTTTGATATAATTGACAGGAAAATAATCTAGCGGCAGGACTCGGTAAGAACTTCGTACAACACAAGGACGGCATCCATTGTTGACATTCATTAACAGATGGTGTATCATGGAAATACCGATATGGACCGGAACAAACCGGAACGTACCGGAATGGACAGGGATAGAGGTAAGATACTATGAAAAATGTTACAACATGAAATGAATGCAAAAAGAAAACGATCTTTTCTGGGAGTAAGGAAAACGTGGAAGATATGAACATGCCCTACTAAAACACGATTCTATGAATTTGAAAAAAAAAAAAAAAAACGGGAACGTCGGGAAGGGACCAAATTTATATCAGAAGTATCAAATATCGCAAATTTGAATCATCAAAATGAACCAGAACTAAATTTAATGGAAAATCCGGTATGGACCTGCAAGGACCCTCAAAGGCCCTCGACTTAAGAACCAAGAAAATCGAGAACCGGCACAACTAATCAGAAACATTAAATATCATGAATGACTCATTTCGACAGCCGGTCATTCAAATGGACACCCTTCAATTCGACACTTTTTGGTCACATCGACCCCCGGTGAAAGTTTGGTCGTTTCGACACCAAATTTTTTTTCCCGAGTGTAATTTATGGATGAGATAACAAAATAAAACTACTTTAAATGTTTACTTTGTCGGATTTCAGTTTTTTTTTTTGTAATGAGCGTGATTAAAACATGTGTTTTTGTATTGTTTTACATGTATATCGATTCAAATAATGGGCAAAAGTAATCGGCAATGTCGAATTCGAAAGCGGAATGTCAATTTTTTTTGCCGTTATATCCCATTACCTAGATAAACTTATTTGTGTTTTAATGTTCTGTTCTTGGTATTGATTGATTGATTGATTGATAGATCAACCGATTGGTTTGTGGCGGACAGCAAAACAATACATGCTTTCCTAGACAGTTTAATTGCTGTGTTTATCAATGTTCTGCTTTCTGTATCCATGTTTTTGCTGCGACCAGTGCACCTATCTATGTCGTTCTAAAGATCATTTTACCAGTGTTCCGCCCAACTTTTATACTTAAAAAGATGCAATGGTCAGAGTCCCATAAATATCTGATACCTGACTTTGACTTCTTTTTCATCATAATTCCAGTTATTTGGAGGCGACCCTTACACAAATCTGTACTTTTCTTAACCCTTTACAAGATGATAAAAGGTTAGCTTTGTCCAGATAGAAAGTACTTGCAGACGACAATTTCAGTTTAACTCAAAATGTACCTTGTTCTTTGAAAAGGTAGAAAACATTGTTAGTTGCCGGTTATCAGCATTTTCTCCTTTTCCCGCAATGATTTCAAAAGGCTATTTCCCCGCCGTTGTTAAAAGTCGGTATTGTGTGGTAAAGGGTTGAGGGTTTTAGGTCGCACAATATTCATTCTAGGCCACAAGCTGAGTTTCCATGTAACCGCCGTTGTCAAAAGTCGGTATTGTTGAGGGTTGAGGGCTTTAGGTCGCACAATATTCATTCTAGGCCACAAGCTGAGTTTACATGTAACCGCCCTTGTCAAAAGTCGGTATTGTTGAGGGTTGAGGGCTTTACGTCGCACAATATTCATTCTAGGCCACAAGCTGAGTTTCCATGTAACCATCATCGCAATAGTAGTCAGATGTGATAGAAGAATTAATCCCATTACTGCGTAAGAAATAGGTCGAGCCGGTGTCCTATCCAGCTACCCACAGTCTTTTATGTCATGTACACAAGCGATTGAGCTAATGAAGCTCGGTCCTGATTCGCTATAACTAATGAGTGAATATTGCCTCAATGTTTTCCAAAAAGTAGTTTCAACCTCTGAACATTCCATAAGCCTAATCAAGGCCACTTACATGTATCGCACGGACACAACGAAACATCTTTTTCTTAAGAAACAACATTGCCATCAAAATCTTACAGAGTCAAAAAATAACGTAAAGTTCTGCATATTAAACAATACAGTGACCCCTCTCTCTCTCTCTTCATACCGAACCTTTTAAAATGAAGGTGTATTTTGTAAGCACACCTAATGTCAAACAAAATGAATTTGCTACTTTTTGTATGTTTCTAATAATTAAGATCTACCTCAGCTTTAATCGGTTATCAACTACTTAGCCTCTATAACGGCTGGCGTTGAATCAGAATTAGAATGCACACTGAGTGAAGTCCGATCTCGAATCTCACCAGCCGCGAGCTGTGGTTGCATAACCTTTTTCAAACTTTGTATAGCTCAGTTGGTAGAGCGTATGACTTGTGATCATGAGGGCGTGACTTCGATCGTCAGGGCTTGCCATCTAAAATCACTAATATTCTTTCGGATGATACGTCAAACCGAAGTACTGTGTGACGGTGCTATACACCGTGTACGCTAAAGAATCAGGCGAAACTTTGGATACTAACAGCCTTCAGCGCGCGTCGCCCAGATGGGAAACCGGTGGCGACGATAAATGAACGTAAATTCAATCAATTATTTTCCACTGAAACTAATATGGCGGTTGATTGTCTATAAGAGAACACAACAAACAACAAAACATTTTGACTCGATCACAACGACGACTTCTGCATGAGTTATTTGAAAGCATTTGCAGTCAAAAAATTCAATGTAACTCAATGTGATGGAAGTTTCCTTTGATATGGTTGAAAACATTGTGTGGAAAGGATAACATGTTGGTTATTTTATGAAAGATGGACGGAATAGTTTGTGTGGTTCTGTTGTTTAATTCAGTAGAGGGAAAAAAATAATAAAATTTCTGCCTAGTTATTTTTGATTAACCTGTGTTACATGTTTGATGCTGCCACACACCAAACAACTCTATGTATTTATAAACAAATTTTTGACACTGCAAATGAACGGGTGTCGAAACAACCAAATTTTGCAAAAAAAACTCCAAACTTTTCGGTGTCAAAATGACCAAAAATAGAGATCGAAATGACCAAAATAGAGGTCGAAATGACCAAAATAGTTGTCGAAATGACCAAAAGGTATCAAACTGACTGGATGTCGAAATGACCGGGTGTCGAAACAACTGGATACCAATATCAGAGGTAGAATTGTGAGAACTGTCAGTAAATTAAAAAAGATCCCGGATACTGGAGGATAGAAATACCGAAATGGACCTGAATGTACAGCAGAAGCTAACCTTAGTACAGATAACTGTCCCCGAAGGCGATGTTACTTTTCGACTGGTTGCCTCTGGGTACAGAGATAATCCGGACAAAATCAGTTGAAAGTACCCCACAGATTTTGTGTGCAAGTTTGAACTCTTATAATTTCCCAAATATAGCACAAAACTAGGATTTAAACATACCTGTGGCTTGTGTATTCAATATTCTTTTATTTGAAATACAAATATTTTCAATTCAAACGCTAATCGTGAGAAAATACCGTGCATTTCATCAGTGACTCAAGCTGTTTACGTTCCTGAAAACATTCAAAATGGCCGCCACGCACGATAAATTTTGTCCCTGATCTTTCCGTGATAAACATGTTGTAAGCGACTTCTACAAGCTTTTTATGTAATGAATGGTTTAACAATTTGTTTTTGGTCATGATTAGTGCTAAAATTTAATTGCATTTCACTGCAATACATATAAAACCGACGAAACCGAAAGTCGGTATAGCCCTCTATATTTGCTACCGGAAAATTTACGATAGACTTGAGACGGTACGGTGTACAGTACATGTCCAAATATGAAAAAGATCACCAGGGCGTGTCATTACTGAGACTAAAGCTAACGTTTGAACTTAGAAAACAATGGGAACATCGGGAAGGGACTAAATTCTTGTACAAGACTCAAATATCCGAAATATTTTTATGTTTTTTTGGGCATGTCTCGGAGTTTCTCACTGGTTGACAAGTCCATATACATGTATTTCTTAAGGTCTGTTCTGGTCCGTTCCGTTTGTTTTACCTTCCTTTACATGAGTTTTGTCAAATAACTGAAGTAATGCCAAAAGAGTTTATATCGTTACTTTAAGTCCATTCCGGTCCGTTTCAATCCATTTCGGTCAATTTCGGTATTTCTATGTACCGTATGGTGACCTCTGAATTCACTCGTCGTACAACTCGGCCGATTCCGTACCTACATCTAACCTCTCGTATTACGGTCGTTTCCATCTGAACTGAATTGATTAATCACCAGCTACTTCAGTTTATAGAAATTATGACCCCGAGATCTCTCGCTAGCGATTCCGCACCTCATTCTATTGAACAACGTATGACAAATTGTGTCAAAGGCCCTTACAATGGGAACCACAGGAATTTGGCATTCTATAACCAAAATAAATGATCAAATATGAAAAAAAAATCTCCCCTATATAATATAAACACAAGGAACGCAACGTCTCGATTGCTGGTGCTAGCACCCGACAGCCTTTCCCAACCAAAATGCCCACGAAACAAACATTGATCATAATCTCATTCAGCCTAGCGATAGACAAGACAATAATGTACCTGCGTCATCCGGCGATACCTCAGTAGACACCTTTCAACCAGAGATATCCGTCATGTTTTACAGCTCTATCAGGACATTTTGATTTATCCGGGTGGCCATTCGCTGACGTCACAGAAAGTAGCAGGTAGCGTATTTTCGTATTACTTATTACTATTATTTTTTCCGTTTTTAAGATACTTATGGACATCACATGATACTAAAGATTTTTCTAGAATCTTTAGTATCATTTGATGTCCATAAATGTCTTAAAAACGAAAAAAATAATAGTAGTAAGTAATACGAAAATACGCTTCCTTGTACTTCTTGTGACGTCAGCGAATGGCCACCCGGATAAATCAAAATGTCCTGATAGAGCTGTAAAACATGACGGATATCTCCGGTTGAAAGGTGTCTACGGAAGTATCGCCGGATGTCGCAAGTACATTATTGTCTTGTCTATCGCTAGGCTGAATGCGATTATGATCAATGTTTGTTTCGTGGGCATTTTGGTTGGGAAAGGCTGTCGGGTGCTAGCCCCAGCAATCGAGACGTTGCGTTCCTTGTGTTTATATTATATAGGGGAGATTTTTTTTCATGTTTTATCATTTATTTTGGTTATAGAATGTCAAATTCCTGTGATGGGAACAAGACAGTTCCCCGACAAGACAGTTCCCCGACACAAGCTTTGGAGACAGTTCCCCGGCAGATTTGGAGACAGTTCCCCGACACTTTTGAAGACAGTTCCCCGACACGTTTGTTTCATAGAAAATGACCTTTATACTGTAGAATTAACACAGTAATAGTTGATAATCATGAGAAATTGAAATATTCGTGGATAATTGATGTTGTGATCGAATTATCTGTACCCTCTGAAGAAGATTGCTATATATAATTTGACGGGTAGTAATTGTCTCGTGGATGAATTCTCAACGAATCACGACTGTATTGAACATAAGAGAATTTTAAAGGGACTTTTAGCCAGCATCAAAAATGATAAAAGAATAGAAAGTATTTTGTGTTGTAGTTTAGTTACATGTAGGCCTATATGCTTTTCCCTGTTATATAGAAATAGGCCTGAAGTAGAGAGGGCGAGGTGGAAGGGGTGTTACTGAGTGAAACACCTTTTCTGTTTATCTTGTACACTCGAACAATTTTACATACATGTATATTTTAGTTCTCCCTTTATATGCACAGCATTTGGGAGAATGTACATGCATTTCCATAATGTCTTTATATTTTAAGACGATAGGCTATCAAATTGTTCCGTCATATAGTTATCAAGTTATAGACGTTACCACGATGATCAAATGTACTCGCCAATCACATACATGAACAAAGACTTCAATTAGTCATAAAAGATCATATAATCCCTTATCAAAAAATTCTTTTTATATACGATAACGATCTATTTTGTTGTTTGACATCGAGCAAAAGTGTCGGGGAACTGTCTTCAAAAGTGTCGGGGAACCGTCTTCAAATCTGTCGGGGAACTGTCTCCAAAAGTTGTGTCGGGGAACTGTCTTGTTGGGGAACTGTCTTGAAACCCTTACAATTTACTTCCGGGTACTGAAATCGATTCAAGACTAAATATAGGGTAAGCTATGTACTTCACCTTTCAAGGTTATAATCTGATCGATTATGTCCAAATCACGTAATCACTTCTAACTCGTTTGTCAAAGTATTGGCAGAAAAAAAATCTAGTGACAAGACTCGGTAAGAACTTCTTACTACAGAAGGACGGCTTCCATTGTTGACATTCATTGCCAAGGAAATTCGATCCCATAAGTCCGCTTTACGCGCATGCGCACTAGTTTTACGCCCATATGCACTAGTTGTAGTGCAAAAAGTCCAGTATCATGCTGTTAAAAGTCTGTTAGATCTATATTTGGACTTGTCAAAAGAATTTATCGATAAAAATTGTGAAAAATAATAGTATCACGGGATATTTTCTTCATGCCATACACTGGGATAGATACGTCCCACAGTCAAAACACCTCACTTTTGATTTAAATGTCCAAAATTTCCATTCCGAATCGGTTCTAGGCCTAATGAATGAGATGCACAAATTGTCAACTTAGTAGGTCCAATGAGAGACTAATAAAGGTCTCAAGTACAGTTAACAAACTTTTTCCCGGACTAGAAATGTTTTTCTTCTATTGAATGGATTCTCAGTTTCCATCCACCATCTCCCGCTAGATGGCATTCTACAAATATGGGCGACGCCCCTCCCCCCCCCCCCACCCCACCGAGGGCTGTTAGTATTGTTAGTGGGTATGGTGTAGGTACAATACGAAACCCATCTAAACTCAGTACCAAACAATCCTTGTTTTTTACGAACCTGAGATAGAAACCTTTTGAAATCATTGTGGTAACCAGCATTTTCTCCTTCTCCCATGTTTTTTTTTTCTACCCTGCTGGAAACAAATTTCAATTTTTGAGTTCCGTTTATTATTTGGTCTGCAATTGCTTTCAATTTGGACCAGTCTAAATGTTTTTATGTTTGGTAATAGGTTAAGTTTCGCCTGGTTCTTTTACGTCGTTGCCTGCGCATGCCATATTCTTCGAAGATTCGACTGTCTTATATGACGCATCACTACTAGCCCCGAAAGCGGGCTGATTGTAATATTACACTCTATAAAGCAGCAATCTTGAAAATAGCTTTTGAGGAGAAATGAGACCTGCTTTAGCAACAGATTTCTCTAAACTGGTAATCATAGTTGAGCGAATTGCACGAGGTAGGGTTTTATTGGGTAAACCATGTTTTTGTTTTAAATTCAAAGTAACGGTTGTCGCGTAGGAAAGGGGTTCGGTTCTGTACCCAGGATGCCCATATCAGATAGATGAGTCTTTATAGAATGCCATCAAGTGGGAGATCTTAATGCTTTTACGTGCTCGATGCATGGCACCGTCACACGGGACCTCGTTTTACCGTCTCATCTGAAAGATTATTAATAATTTTGGGTGGCCAGCTGTGGGAATCAAACCCACATCCTTCAGTGACTCTAAACATCACGTTCTCCAGTCCTAGGCCATACCTACTGCGTTATCTCCTGCTAGAGGGCATTCTACAAATACTTATCTATCTAATTTGGGCATCCTCGGTGCAAAACCGGACTACTTTTCTTCGCGACAACCGTTCCTTTGAATTTCAAACTAAAATAAACGTTTACTCAATAAAACGCTATCTGGTGATGTTCAGCAGTTTAGAGAAATCTGGAGCTAGAACAGGCCTGATTTTTTCTCAAACGTATCAATTGATAAAAGCTATTTTCTCTATTGCTACTTTATAGCGCGTATTACCACAATCATCTCAATATCGGGGGAATGATGCGTCATATAAGACAGGTCAAATCTTCGAAGACTGTGACAAACCAGCCTGCATAGATCAGTTGGTAGAGTATAGAACTTGTGATCATGAGGGTGTGGGTTAGCTCCCCACGGCTGGCCATCTAAAATTACTAATAGTCTTTCGGATGAGATGTTAAACCGAGGTCCCGTGTGACGGTGCTATACACCGAGCACGTTAAAGAACTAAACGACACACTTTTGGACTAGACCTAATTGAAAGCATTTGCAGACGAAAATTCAACTCTTGCTGAAAAGATGATTTCCGTTTATGATAGGGTAGATAACATTGTGGGAAAATGAGAAAATGCTGTTTACCAGTATTTTCTCCTTTTCCCACAATGTTTTCAAAAGGCTATTATTCCAGACCCGTAAAAACCAGGGATTGTTTGGGAAAGGGTTAAGATGGGTTTCGTCCTGTATTGGCACTATCCTCCGTAACAATACTAACATTATTTCATGCCTTCCAGTAGGATATCGAGAAATAGCAGTGAAAATATTTTTCGATCTTACACTGGTACAAGCAGTGAAAATACCGATTTTCACGTTCTTGTTGCCTAGATAAGTTGCACGTGAGAAATATAACGTCATATACCTTTCATTTCTAGCGGTTGACGTAATATTGTAATACGTTGCACTATGAGGGATGGGTATGCCACGGGGAATAACAGAAAAAGAACTGTAATGGATTTTGATAAAGCTCCTCCAAGAAAGGGTTAAAAGCATGAAATAAATAGAGTATTTGTTGGGTTTTTTTCGGTGAAAGATCGAAATTTATTTTATCTCGTGAACACCATCGGTATTATTTTCACTCGTGGCTGTGCCACTCGTGAAAATATTACCGATGGTGTCCACTCGAAATAAATTTCGATCTTTCACCGAAACAGACAAAATTCCTCTATGTCTTCAGGGGGCGTCGCCCACATGGGAAACCGGTGGCGACGATAAATAAATGTAAATTCAATTAAGACTATGATATACACAGACAACGATACCTAGTGAACTATGCAGGACCTGCTGTGGGGTCTAACACTGGGAAGTAACTCAATGCTTTGTTTTAAGAATATATGATAGACAGTTGTCGTTCCTGACAGGCTACACGGACAAGGAAGAAAATAGAAAAGTTTCAAATCTTTTAATCTTTAGGCAACTAAGCGTGACCTCAAGAACCTTTTGTGGATAATATAGATTAAGATCAGACTGCACAAAACGTATAGTCTGATCTTGAACTTACACTGTCCAATAAGGTGAAATCCTTCTCCGAAAATACCTTCATTCCATTCGTATAGAAGGATTTGGTTGAGTGTATTGGAGTTTAACGCCACTTTAACAGCTTAGGTCATAATTTATCATGGCGGTCGATGACGCTTATGTGTTTGCTATTTTTCTTACACCAGTACTAACACAATTTTCTTTCAAAAGTCACCGACTACTTTTCTCACATGCTTCAGCAGAGGTGAGAGGCGAAAATACGCCGGAAAGAAAGTTCGCATCAACCGGGTATCGAACTCACAACCACCAGGTCATGAATCCGACACGCTCACCTCTGAGCCACACGGGTGGGCTTGTATAGAAAGAAAAAGGTAAAACGAAAAATATATTTTTCAATACGAGGCGCTCGGGTCATTTCAAACTTCTTAGATATGTATTTTTTTCTAATTTGAATTTACTAATCTACAAAGCTTTTAGATTTTTAACATATTTTTTTAGGTCATATCTTTCATTCCATTCGTATAGAAGGAAAAAGAAAAAAAAAAAACTTTTTTTCAATACGAGGTGCTCGGGTCATTTCAAACTTTTTAGAGATGTTTCTTTCTCTAATTTTAATCTACTTATCTACGAAACTTTTAGATTTTCGTCGCCGCACGACTTTACTGCCAAACAGAGCTATCATGTAACAGCTGAAAGGTGTACACTAGGTCCCATTGAGACTTTATTAGTTTTACAGTCAGGTGGCAGGGGACTTGGAAACTTGTTCACGGCCGTAGTGAATCAGATCGCCCAGAGCCGATCTCGGGACGATATGTTTCACCACAGCCGTGAACAAGTTTACCAGTCCCCTGCCACCTGACCGTACAACGAATTTATCATACTGCAAATATGCTATCCGCAAAAGGTCCTTGAAGTCACGCCTAGCAGCTTACGGATTAACCCTTTCCCAAACGATAAACTTTTGGACTAGACCAAATTCAAAGCATTTGCAGACGACAATTCAACTCTTGCTGAAATGATGATTTCTGTCTATGATAGGGTAGAAAACATTGTGGGAAAAGGAGAAAATGCTGGTTACCAGCATTTTCTCCTTTTCCTACAATGTTTTCAAAAGGCTACTATTCCAGACCCGTAAAAAACAGGGATTGTTTGGGAAAGGGTTAAAGGATCTGAAACTATTCTATTTTCTTCCTTGTCCGTGTAGCCTGTCAGGAACGACAACTGCCTATCACATATTCTGAAAACAAACCTTTGAGTTACTTCCCATTTTAGACCCCCACCATCGCCTGCATGGGTTAGTACGTATCGTTGTCTGCACATGTCATATTCTTGGTTTTTTTCGTTTATTTATCGTCGCTACCGGTTGCCCATCTGAACGACGCCCCCAGAAGATGTTTAGTTGTTACGAGGGATTGTGCAAGGATACAGGACGAAACTACTGAGAGCTTCGCCTGGTTCTTTAACGTGCTCGGTGCATAGCACCGTCACACGGGACCTCGGTTTAATGTCATACCCGAAAGACTATTAGTAATCTTAGTTTGCAAGCGGGGGATTCGAACCCACAACCTGCAGTGACCTCAAACATTATGTTCATGAATCCTACGCTCTATCTACAGAGCTATATCGGCTGACAAGATATATTCTTCAGAGATTCGATCTGTCCTATACGACGCATCACTCTCCCCGATATTGAGGAGATTGTAGTAATCCGGGCTATAAAGTAGCAATGGAGTAAATGGCATTTATCAATACATTTGTGGAAAAATAAGGCCTGTTTTAGCTCCAGAATTCTCTTAACTGCTGATCATAGCTGAATGAATAGCACCAGGTAGCGTTTAATTGAATAAAAATTTAAGTTTGAAATTCAAAGTTACGGTTGTCGCGTAGAAAAGTAGTCTGGTTTTGTACCCAGGATGCCCAAATTAGACATATGAGTATTTGTAGAATGCCATCTAGCGGGAGATAACGCAGTAGGTAACGCGTAGGACTGGAGAACGTAATGTTTTGAGTCACTTAAGGATGTGGGTTGGATCCCCACGGCTGGCCATTTAAAATTACTAATATTATCCCGGATGACACGTTAAAGATGACCCTTCAGATTTTGGGACGAAACTTTCACAAAAATACAAAACAAAAATCATCTCCCAGTAGTCGATAATAATCCGACAACAAGAGAAATTAGAGATTTACTCTCATTGACATACCGGAAATACACAAACGAAGCTTGAAACATAGCGTCCGAAGAAGACATTATGGAAAATGATTACATGTTTATTATGTTACGGAATTAAAGTTTAAATAGTCAGTTAACATTCCCACAGTTTTTTTTTTTTTATTATTTTTGGGCGAAATCTAACGTACCTTAAGAGGATTCGTAGCCTTTTAAGGGTGCACCATCAAAATATTTTTTTTGTAATCTTATGATTCTTAATTGTTGATGATTTATATTGTTTTCTTCAAATAAATTTCGGTGATATATTATATTTCTTAATTTGATGGAAATTTAAATACCCACCTTTAAACCGAGTCCAGTGTGTCGTGTGCTAGACACCGAGCATGTTTCGTCCTGTATCTGCACTATCCCCCGTAACAATACTAACAGGCTTCAGGGGGCGTCGCCCATATGGGCAACCAGTGGCGATGATAGATAGACGCAAATATAATCAATCAACCTCCCAGTGCATAGACAGATAAGTTTTTGTATGATGTTTGAGAATGTTGGGTGGGCTACTTCTCTGAAGTAGTAACCTTCTCCTGTTCTATATCTAGAAGTAAATTTTTCAATTCAATATTAATAACCCAAATATTTTTCCTTCAATGTTATGTATCGGGGAATAATATCTCCTTATCGGACAGTGTAGACCAAAGATCAGACTGCACGTTCTGTGCAGTCTGATCTTGATCTACACTGTCCGCAAAATGTCAGCCGGTCGCGTTTAGCTGCCAAAGGGTTAATAACATTTTTCTTGGCGAATTTCATGAAAGTTTATCTCAAACGCTCACGAATGTGAGATTTTTTTATCATATTACGATATTTAACAAAATATAGAAGCTAGATCGGATGATGCAAAAACATTCATAAATGCGCCCGAGGTATTATTAGAGCAATTCAATTGTATAGAATATGTACAAAATGACGTCATCAATGACATCACACAAATTTGATATTAAACGTGTATAAGTTATATAGGATCTGACATGAGTTGGCTTTTGAGATAAGATTTTATTAAATGAGTCTCGGGAAATGTTATTAAGCGAGGATTTTGTGAGCTTGATAACATTTTCCTTGGCCAGATTAATAAATTCTTATCTCGAACTCCAACAAATCTCAGATTCTTTTTATCACATAACGATAGTTCACAAAATATTGATCAGATGATGAAAAAACATTCATTAATGCGCCAGCGGAATTATTGATAAGACCCATTAACTTGTATGAAATATGTACAAAAAGACGTAATAAATGATGCCACACAAATGTGATATCAAATGTGTATAAGATAAGAAAATTCGCATTGGGTATATTACACTGAAAGCAAGGGAGACTATGTGTTTAATATAGGGTCGGATATGAGTTGACTTTTGACCTAGTTTTTTTTTTCTTTTTTAAATGAGTCTAAGGAAGATGTTGTTAAGTGAGCCTTTGGCGTGCTGAATAACATTTTTTTTTCTTGACGAGTGTAATAAAATGTCATCTAAAGCCCACCGAATTTCAGATTCTTTTTATCACTTAATGATAGATCTAGTTCATAAATTATAGATCAGAAGACGCAAAAACACCTATAGATACACCCGCGGTAATATCCATTCTTACAGTTTGCCCTACTTTCTAAACCAATGAAAACGCCGGATTTCGTTCAAAACTGCTGGATTTAATTCCATACAGACTCAATATGTTGCAATATGTGACCACTTAATCATTAAATGGTTGACCTATATACAGTTGTATCCCGGTTTACCAGAAGCTCCGCCCACATTATTTTAGCTGGTCTTTGTAGAGTAAATGCCAATCTAATGCATACACTGTAGTAAAAGGGGCGGGGACTATTCCAACTAATTGCATCATCGCCAAAACAGTGACGTAATTTCCACGTCAAGATCGGGACTAAACAACTCTTACTTGACCACGTGGTATTTAACCCTTTACCAAACAACCTCTGGTTTTAACGACCCTGGTAAGGAAGTATTTACTAGGCTGGGAAATTTGGATAGGGTCGAATTTGAAACCCTTTGCAGACAACAACTTGGTTCTTGCTCAAATTATAGGATTTGTCTGTGGAAAGAAAAAAAGAAACATAGCAGGAAAGGAGAAAATACCCGTAACAAGCAATTTCTCCTCTACCCGAAATGTTTTCACGCTACTTCTGCTACAGGGCAGTAAAAAAGAGGGCTCATCTGGTATGGGTTGAAAATAAAACAGATCCTGGACAGTGAGCCACTTTAATAGAGTGTTTATTGTACACAGTTGTGTTAGCGAGACGTCGCCTGCGTCAGGGAAATAACTTCTTTATAGAATTCCTCGTCGTCAACCAGCTCAAAGCATGCATCCATTGCTGAATCTATCCCTTTAAAGAGCATGCAATTCTACCGATTCTTTTACTACATCTAATCTCGTCCGTATAACGGTCGTTTACATTTGAACTGCGAGTCACGTGATCTTATATACATGACGGGCCAATGTGATTCGTTTAGCAACGACATAAACGACCTCGATGAAGTTATTCACATATCTGTCTTTCTGTCTGTTAAACTTCAATCGGAATTGATAAAAAATTAATGTATGAACTGTATGTCATCTGAAATATGGTTCGAAAAATTTCGATAGAAAATTAAAACCCAAGTTTTCTTTTGAAACATGAGCTTGCCAATTTTCAGAACGGTAAACCGGCGTATTTCCGGGCGATGAATGTACCGATCTGCTGCATATCAATCCACTATATACAGACGAGGGATATAATGGCTACATCACCCGTAATATGCCGAATGAGCCTGACTGCAGACAATTGTCCTGAAACTAGTTCAAGGACAACATAAATAATAGTTAACGCCGTACGACTGAAAACGCACGTTCGTACAACCGTCAATCAAACGAGGCGTGGCGAACCGAGCTTTCTGTCGTTCTTGTATGGCTCTATCCACACATCCGTGGCTGTCAGTCAATTAGAAAGTAGGGTAAACTGTAAGATAGTTATTGATCAATATATTTCATTTGTATGAAACTAAATTGTTGGTCGGCTTCGCCTCCCCCCGATTTAATTTCATACAAATGAAATATATGATCAATAACTTATACAAATCGTTCATTTCTAGGAAAAGACGTTCAAAATGACGTCAGAAATGACGTCACACAATTGTGATATTACACGTGTATAAGTTAAGAAAATTCGTAATGGGTACATTTCACTGATAACAAGGGAGGTTATGTGATGAATAGCGAATAATCAACTTAGGGTGTGTGATTTTAAACTTCTATCACAAGAATGGGGTGTGATGCGGTTGAAAAACGAGTCCGAAGGACGAGTCCGAGTCCGAAGGACGACTTCTTTATCCCTGTCAAATCCCATTCTTGTGTCAGATTTTCTTTTCTCGAAATGTTTGAAAGATTTCTCCCACAAGGTCTTTAACTCCGGGTTGTTTGGAAAAAACTGTAGCGAAAATCTTTTCACTGTGCTATTGTTTACAAAAGGTGTTTGAAGCAGAGACAGAGACATTAGACTACGGGCAATTTAGGAATAAAGTAGTTCCGGCAAACATTTTTGTTACATTACACAGAGGTTATGTGACTTTAAAAAAAGCTCACCATTACATCAAGCAATTTGACGAGTTCGAAAATTTTCATCTAGAAAACCAATGATTAATGGTTTAATGACGGGTTTATCACCTCAGAGCGCCGGTGGATCAGTCAGTTGGCTCAGGACTCAAGAACAGAGGGTCCCTAGTTGGATTCCTGGCTCGGCCAATTTCTTTCCGAGGATTGATCACTCGCCCCAGTTGCAATAACTGTTATGTAGGAAAGCAGCCAGAAGGTTGAAAAAATAAAGAAAGAGTTAGAATCGATGGAGAGACAGAATGTTATTGTCAAACAAGATAAACCAACGGATTGGGTAAACTCCATGGTGACAGTCGTAAAGCCAAATGGAAAATTGAGAATATGTATGGATCCAAAAGATTTGAACAGAGCGATTAAAAGAGAACACTATCCAATGAAAACTATCGAGGAGATTCTACCGTTAATGTCAAATGCCCAAATCTTTAGTAAACTGGATGCCAGTTGTGGCTTTTGGCAGTGTGAATTAGATGAACAGTCACAAAAACTTTGTACTATGAATACTCCTTTAGGCAGATACAGTTTTCGGAGGTTACCCTATGGAATCAAATCAGCACCGGAAGTGTACCAAAAACTCATTTCCACCATGGTCCAAGATATTGAGGGCTGTGAGTCAATCATTGATGACATTGTCATATGAGGTTCAAATAGAGAAGAACATGACGCAAGACTGTATAAAGTTCTCCACAGAATAAATGACAATAATCTCAGGTTGAACAAAGCTAAATGTGAGTTCAGGAAAACAGAAATTAGTTTTGTGGGTCACACTCTCACAAACAAAGGTTTAAAACCTGATGAGGAGAAAGTTAGAGCAGTCAAGGGAATGAAAAAACCTGAAAATGTGAAAGAGTTAATGACTTTCTTAGGCTTCGTGAATTACTTAGGAAAATTCATCAAAAATCTGTCAGAAAAGAGTGAACCACTAAGAAAATTACTTCAAAAGAATATTCAGTGGCACTGGGAGAAAGAACAGGAAGAAGCATATGAATGCCTGAAAGAATCCATTATTAAGGCACCTGTGCTTAAGTATTATGATCAGAGTCAACCAATTACTCTTCAGGTAGATGCATCCCAGGGAGGTCTTGGAGCTGTTATTCTACAAAATGAGCAACCAGTCGCTTATGGTTCTAGGGCACTGACTAATTCACAAAGAAACTACGCTCAAATAGAGAAAGAGGCGTTGGCAATCCTTTATGGATGTACCAAATTTCATCAATATGTGTTTGGAAAGGAAGTTCTTGTAGAAACAGATCACCGCCCACTCCAGTCGATATTTGCAAAACCATTACATCAGGCTCCACCTAGACTTCAAAGGATTCTGTTGAGTCTACAAAGATATGATTTGAATGTGAAATTCAAACCGGGTAAGGAGATGTACATATCGGACTGTCTTAGTCGAGCATATCTGGATGAAACCAAGGAAGATCTCGGTTCTGAAGAGCTGTCGATCAATTTATTAACATACTTACCAGTATCTAAAGAGAAACGCAGAGAATTTCAAGAAGCAACTGAAAACGATGAAGAGATTAACATTCTAAGGAAAGTTGTTGAACAGGGTTGGCCAGATAAGCAGGAATTAATCCCAGGAATGTTAAAACCATACTGGAATTATCGAGATGAAATCACATGTATAGACGGAATGCTATTCAAAGGGCATAAGTTAATAATTCCGAAGAAACTTAGACCTGAAATGCTACTAAAAGTGCATGAGGCTCATACTGGTATTGTCAAATGTAAGTCACGTGCTAGAGAGACATTGTTTTGGCCAGGGATGGTACAAGAAGTAGAGAATCACGTTTCAAAATGTGAAATATGTGCTGTGAATCAGAATAAAAATCCGAAAGAACCTCTGATTAAAACAGAACTACCAGATAGACCATGGGCCGTGATTGGTGTTGACTTATTTGCTTTCCGGGGAAACAATTATCTAATTACAGTAGACAAATACAGTTCATGGCCAGAGATTGCTAAGTTGGATAATCTATCGAGTGAGAATACTATCACGTATATGAAGAGTCAGTTTTCCAGGTATGGAATTCCGGACAAAGTTTACAGTGATAATGGTCCCCAGTTTGCATCAGAAAGTTTCAAAAAGTTTGCAAGAGACTATGGTTTTCTGCACACTACCAGTTCACCGATGTATCCACAATCCAACGGGCTTGCCGAAAGAGGTGTACAAACTGTAAAATCACTCTTGAAAAAAGCCAAAGACCCATATATGTCTATTATGATCTATAGAGATACCATTATAAATCCAATAGGCTTATCACCAGCTCAAATGTTCTTAGGAAGACGTTTGAAAACAACGTTGCCAGTCACATCACCTTTGCTGAAGCCAAATCAACATACATGTAATGCGGATGTGGTACAAAGCCGCAAAGAATATTCTCAAATGAAGCAAAAGAGTTACTTCGACAAACATTGTGGTAAAGAGCAGAAACATCTGGAACCAGGAGATAAGGTGTTAATGCGACGGGAACAATCAACAAAGTGGGAACCCGCCATAGTGGTTAGTAAACATTCAAGCCCGAGATCATTCGTTCTTGAGAAAAAGAATGGACAGACATACAGACGGAACAGAAAACATATTCGTCCAACGAAAGCAAACATTACAGAAAGTGATCAAGATTGTGCGGATATCCAAGAAAAAGTGGTACTAGAGCAATGTAAGCCATCTGATCAGGGTAATTTGCATACAGAAAAACCAAGCATGACAAGATCTGGAAGAGTAGTTAAAATGCCTGCAAAATATGATGATTTTCATATTGGTTCTTAAAATGTGTAGATTAAGATCAGATGTTGGTCTGCAATATACTGATCTTTGACTTTTGAGATAACTCGGACATGTTGAAATAGATCACATGGCAAGCATTACTTATAGTACATCAAAATAAGATCAAATGAGATTTTATGAGTTATTGTGGCATTCACTGTGTTTAAGAGGCATAATAATCCTCGTGAAACCACATACAAGTAATGATATAAACATTTTATGTTGATTAGTTAGGTAAACTTAAGTTCATTCAGAAATTCAGTAAACTGCAAGTCTCAATATAGGCTTATTGTCTGTATCAGGTAATACAGATTATTTGTACATGTTGTTTGCAGATGCTTCGAAAGGTGATGAGTCTAAAAGTTTTGAAAGTTATTCTAGTCAGCTGTATTTTCGTTAATTATAAACAATGTTTTATTTTGGTATTGTGCAAAATAGCATTATTTACAGTCTTGAAAAAGGAGCAAAATTTGAGTGGAACAATTACATACAAAGAGGAATAACTGTGTATAGACTATTGGACTTGAAGATTGATAAACCATTTGTTATCTCCCTTGATATGAAAACTGGCAAAGACTTCCTACAGTGAAATTCAAAAAATTAATTCTTTCTGAAGAGGGGAGATGTAATATATGGACGATGATGATTTTATTATTTGATCAATATTTAGTCTGTACCAATTATGCAGAACATCCGGGTAAATAAATGATGGAAACTCACGCAACTGGTGTTAATTAAAACTTACCAAACACAACAGATACTGCCTTTTTGCGTTTAGTAATGGTTGTTTGTAGACCACCCGGGCAGTGGTGTCATATGTTTTGTGTAGTCAGCAGAAATATACGTTCGACTGTTTGTTTCTTTTAAAATCCTAGCAGCCTAAAAAAAAGGTCTGCATACGACAATTTATGCTTCAGTTTTGAATATAAGAGGATTACCTATAAAAACAAAAGAATGTTCACAGCTAAATAATTCATTGACTTTACATTCACTGTATTATTTAACTACGGAAATATTTGTCAGAATATTACCCGGGTTGTCCACCATGTTACGTTCTAATCACAACGAAATTAGGCAATAAATGTTAAACTTCATTTATTTTCTTCGATTCTTTGCAAACTTTTTTCATCGAGCGAAAATCCAAAAAGCCCCGCATGATAGGACAAGTTCGATTAATAAACATAAATTTTAGTTAATCGAACGATATTTCAGTGCTGGTCATACACAAAAATGTCAGGACATTTCTTTCGCTGAAAAGATGTTATACTGCATGTACATGTATCTATCTAAGAGTCAGAAAAGATAGCGAAGTTTGCACTATCAACATAGTAAATTATGCTTTCAGCGAGGTAAATCTGGCGGTCCTCTGAAATTCGCAATTTATCAGAGTTTTACTTAAACTTTGTTACCGTAAAAAACGACTTCAATAGGATTTAGGGACGGCATGTAGTCTGATCTTGGACCTGCTAATACCGCTGAAACATCCTAAGTTATGCTACACTAGTCCTCGGGAGAACATTTCCTGTATTTTCTGGCTCTGTAGTCTTTGCCAGTGACAGACAAAATGTAGTCTGATTTAGGATCTACTGACATCGCCGAATCTTGCTATGCTATGCTTCTGTAATCTACGTATTCAGTGTTTGCAAGTGAAATGCATTATAAGATGTAGGAGCACTATTGAAATAAACTCTATTAATCATCTTAAGTTTTGCTGCACATACCAATGTATTATCATTATGATTAAGATAATGGGTTAAACTCTGCTATTGTGTTGCTTATTATAATAATTATGTTGTATCTCAAAAAATTACAAATTGAAAACATCTATATGATTCAAAGAAGAAGGAAAGGGACACATCGTCTGCTTGCACGAAAAGCGGATATGTATGATTTAGGTCAAGTGTCTTGTTTACAATGCAACATGCGACATCAAAATCACGTGTTCTATTTCTAGGTACCAGAGAGTTTTATATGGAAACGGAGTCTCCTAGGATGGTCAGGAGAGAACGATATAATCCTTAACAAGACGACAAATTTTAGCTTTGTCCAAATCGAAAGCATTTGCAGACGACAATTTTAATATTGCTCATATGATGCAATTGTCGCATGGTATGGTAGAAAACATTGTGGAAAAAGAAGAAATGCTTATTACCAGCATTTTCTTATAATGTTTCAAAAGGCCTATTTTCCTATGGTTGTTAAAAGTCAACATTGTGTGGTAAAGGTTTAAAAAACAATTAAAACCTTTTTTGACTCTAAAGCAACTCTAGATCAAGATCAGACTGCACGTTTTATGCAGATCTTTGATTTTCACTATCCACCTTGTTTAACCATTTTTTTTTCTTTTTACTTCGATGAGCGCTGGGGGCGTTGTAACTTTTTCCCAATTTTTCAAACAACTGAAAGTTGGACAGGACAAAATTGAAGACAAGTTTGCAGACAACAAATTAGTTGTAGCATTAATGTTTATTTCTGTGCTTTAGGTATGCTTTTTCCATTTGGTAAAAGGAAAAAAACATGCTGGTTACCGTCATTTTCCCTTTTTTTAACCACAATGTTTTCGAAATATTTCTGTAATTCTACAATACTTTCAATACTGTGATTGGCCTAACTATCAGATCCTGTCTTATTTGTTTATTTTGTCCTACATGCTGATTTCAGTTTCGTCACTAAATCTATTTCTGAACTAGATCAGAATAAGAAGAAGACTCTTAAGAGAATAGTTTACTTTTTAGTCAGTCGGTGTATCCTGTGTGAGACATTATTATTAAACAGGTAGGAAAGATGATGGCCATAACGTATGTGTCTATTAGACCATAAATTACTGTATGTTTTAAGTTTAAGCTGAGGGCAAAAGTCAGAATTCTCCAAACTGAAAACATTAAAAAGCGACAAAGTAAAAAGAAAAATAATCTCGTGTTGTATAATTGGTCCTTAAAAGGGGAGAAATAGAGTAAGTGTTACTTTTCAGTTTTTCATTTTTTTCTCCATACCCCACAATGTTTTCAAATCCCTTCTTCATAGAAACACGTGATCATCTAATGCAAAGTTAAACACATCAGCAACATTTTCTCCAGTTTTCCTTTCTTATCCTTTTCCCAAACAAGCCCTGTTTTTTACGTGTCTGCAGTGAAAGTCTTTTGAAATCATTGTGAGAAAAGGAGAAATTGTTCGTGACGAGCAATTTTTCCTTTTCCCACAGTTTTTTCTATTCTTTATGAGAACGTTATGCCATTTTCTCCAAATCTAAAATTGTCGTCTGCATAGTCTTTTAAATTGGAAAAGTCTAAAATTTCTTGTTTGGGAAAGGGTTAAAGATCAAGGCAGTTTCCTTCATTTCTCTGTCCAGAAACCGTAGAACCATACAGATTTGTCTAACTACAAGTCCTTGTAAGAATACCAAAGTACATAAAGTATACAAAGTATTTTGCTTCAGAGAAACCGTGATGGAATTTAGAGAATCGCAGAAAGGAACTTCTCCATTTGTTTCAATGTTTCTGTACTAATCATTTATGCATTTGTTTCAATGTTTATGTACGAATCATTTATGCAACAGCTATTTTCAAGATAAAGGTTTAATACGCCTCAAACACTTACATGTCTCTTACTTGTTCAAATACGATTGGATACTTTCTAACCAACCACGCACCTGGGTTCTATATATCTCCCTGTCTCCGCACTATACGAGCAGATTCTCGTGGCAGTGACACAGACACCATCACAAGTAACCAACTTTTAAAAAAGAAATTGACAGCGTCACAAGCTATCAACATTTAAAAAAAAAAGCTTTTATCGAAAACAGACTTCGAAGTTAACGATAACAATCACAAAAAGGTAAGATTTTCTTATTATAATTCATTCATTTTAATGTTTGATAAATACATTATTATTATTATTATTATTAATAATACAATTATTATTATTTAATAGGTTTGATTTTTTACTCCATCGTCTTGCAACTCACATTTCGAGTTATCTGTGAATTCGAATTACAGAGTGTCGAGGTCACTACAAACATGTTTGTTTCTAGGATAAGTTCAACAAACAATACAGCGGCAGCTCTGATTGCTCGTACGAATCATCAGAACTGATGCTTTACTGTTTTTAAAGCTTCCTTTTCCAATAGTTAAAGTTTGCATGTGAACAATATAAATTTAGATCAGACTCCGAAAAGGCACACTCAAGAATTCAGTAATTGCGTATTTGTATGATCCGTATTTCAAAGAGCGTGAAACCGATATTACTGAGTAAGGAGAGAAAAATGGTTACGAGTATTTTCCCCTTCTCCCATAATGTTTTCAAAAAGCATCCCAGATCCTTAAACGCCAGTTTATGTAGTAAATGGTTGACATTGACAGTGCTGTCTTCCGGTACTTAACTCTTAACTGCTAATCGCGACTGACTGACCTTTTGCGGACACTGTCGATCAAGATCAGACTGCACAGAGCCAGCATTCTGTTCTTGAATTTACACTGTCTGATGCAGAGATATTTTCCCAAAGATATAACTTTAAAACAACTACATTTGGAGTTTTACCATCAGCTCAAAAGTTTCGTTTCCTTTAAATAGCAGAGTTAGAGCTAAATGAATTGTGAAGATGTAGATCAGACTGCACAGAACGAGCATCCTGATCTTGGATTTACGCTGTCCAATGCAGAGATCTTTAATTATTTTAGCCTATATTAAAGAAATGGCTAGAGGTACGGTACCGTACCTTTAGCCCCAGAGTCTAAAGATACGGTACCGTATCTCTAGTCATTCTTATGGTATAGGCTAGAGGTACGGTACTTTGTAGATACATATAAGAAATTATGAATTTACTTCAGTTTTGATAATTATCGTTCTACAATGCTCTATATCCTAATGTTGTACCCACTATTCTTTGATTGTAACTTATATATACTTTTTTTCTTCTTTAATTCCTACTTTTTTGTAATATTGTAGTCACAACTTGTTTACTCATTTCCCCTCTTCCCTGTTTAAAGTACGTCCATTTTGCCACTTTCTTTCTATCCCCCACAATACTCTTCATCCTAATGTTGTACCAACCGTTCTTTGATTGTAATTTATATATACTTTATTTTCTTTAATTCCTACTTTTTTGTAATATTGTAGTCACAACTTGTTTACTCATTTCCCCTCTTCCCTGTTTAAAGTACGTCCATTTTGCCACTTTCTCTCCTTCTCCCACAATGCTCTATACCCTAATGTTGTACCCACTGTTCTTTGATTTTAATTTATATATACTTTTTTTTTAATTCCTACTTTTTTGTAATATTGTAGTCACAACTTGTTTACTCATTTCCTCTCTTCCCTGTTTAAAGTATGTCCATTTTGCCACTTTCTCTCATTCTCCCACAATGCTCTATAACCTAATGTTCTAGCCATCATTCTTTGATTGTATTATTTGCGTACATTTTTAAATCCTACTTTTGGTAAAATTGCAGTCCCAATTTGTTTATTTATTTTTCCCTTCACACCATCTATACTACGTCTATTATTCCACTTTTTCTCTATCCCCACAATACTATTTTCGGTCAGACCACTTTTTCTTACTGTGAAAAAAAAATCTCTATGTTTTTCTCTACCTTACTATCTATATTCCTCTTTTGTTCCCCGGAACGCCATTAGTTTCTCTATTTCACAGCGTTATTTGTATTATATCCCCATATTGTATTGTATAATACTTGGGTGTAATAAAGAGATATTATGTTACGTTATAAGTATGGTTTAGTATCCATCTCGACATCAAAGGACAGAAACACGTCGCTGTGTGCGAGTTTGCTTCGATGCGCGAAGAAAATAATTGTGTTGATTAGTTATGGACTTAATTGCTTAAGATGTAGATCTATGCGAATGCGCAAACAACAAACACAGCTTTAAATAACGAGGTCGATTAAGTACTACGTTTATGCCGCTAAAATACAGATGGGGAATGATGACGTCGGACGTCGCGTCAAAAGGTCGCGTCCCCTGTTGAAATTTGGTAATGTGAGCATTCATTTAGTGTACTATATAAAACACAAAGTTTTGCTATGCTACTATTATATATCAAAATAAAGGTAAAGGATTGCAGATTTCACTGGTGTTGTAATTGATTGAATATACCTGCATGTCTGCGTAAAATTGTCAGTGCATATCCCAATGGTTGGTAAAAATTCACCTGTCCCATGTTACTTTTCCGTCAGAACCTCACCGAAACTTTCTTCATGCAGACGATTAAGGCGGGGAAACTCATTATTGTTGTCTGCAACATTAATGTGACGTCATTTTCTGATGTTGTACTGGAATTTGTTTTGTTGTATGACACTAACTGAGAACGCTTTAGCGAGTTTTATTATTGAGGAGAAAGTGTCCCACATGCTACTAAATTTGTCAGTCACGCTTTTTATAACATATTTAACATTGAAAGAATCATCACCAAACATTTTTATATTTGCACGAAAATACGTTTTTTGTGTAGTTTTGAAATATAGTGTCGTTTAAGGAAATACTATATACATATTTCTGTAATTCGAAAAATAGTTTGTTCCCTCAAATGTCCCTTATCAAGAAATTGACGTCACTTTTTTCATTTAACACACTTGTAAGCTTTCAATTAAACTAATAGTCCTTTGTAATAATAAAATGTTTTCTGTAGAAAAATACGATTTTTCTTGCGATTGTAATGACATACAAATTAAGGTAGTTTTTTATTTACCAATCTTTTTAGCAGTAAATTAAGTTGTTCCCATGAAATGTCCCCCTGACGTTATTTTTCCAAGATGTCCTTAAGGAAATGCTCTTTTTAAATATAAAGAGTCATTGTAAATTTATAAGAAATCATGAAAATTGAAAAAGAAAATATTCATGCACTGCTAATGCTTTAATAAATGCATTGATAGGTCAACAACAAAATATCCTGATTGCTGTTATCTTTATTTCACACAGACGCTGAAAACGTCAGCGTTGAAAAACATAAACGTTACTTTATTGTAACACAGGAGGTCACCAGTATTTGACGCGACGTCGACGTTGTTTAATTTACTAATTACTGGCACACACCGCAAAAAGATCTAACATTATTCAACTTGTATTGTTCTTTAATTAATCATGGAAAACGACATAATTAATCTATTACTCAATCACGGACATTTTCTGAAAGCACTTTCTAGCCAGTTTTGTATCATTCGCTCAAAATGGCTCAAAGTATTCACGTCGGGCAGAAATTTGGTGATTTTCAAACATTTGAAAGCGCATTTGGGCGCTATCAAAGTGAAAAAAGTGTGCAGTTTTACAATAGGGATTCTAGGGTTGTCCAAAAAGCCCAGCCGCGCATACAAAAAAATAAACGAAAGATTAAAGTATTACGGGATATTGCTGTACTGTGTTCATGGCGGCAATAATTTCAAAGCCAGAGGGACTGAAGTGAGAGGACAAAGGTTATCTATCTATTTGTCTGTCTGTCAGTCTCTCTGTCTGTCTCGCATCCATCCATCCATCCATCCATCCATCATTTATTTACGTATTAATTAACTCTTTACCACACAATTCCTACTTTTAATGACCTTGTTACTTAGCGGCATAAAAGTAGTAATCGACCTCGATAAAGCCGTATTTGTTGTTCGCGCATCCGTGTAAATCTTAACCTTCTCCCAAATAAGTCCTTGTTTTGTAGGTGTCTGCAGTACGAGTCCTTTGTAAACAATGTGGGAAGAAGAGAAAATGCTCGTTACGAGCATCTTTTCATTTTCTAACAGTGTTTTCTACCCTTTATTTGGATAATCTTCCACCAGGGTTAAGAAATCAAGTTAACCTGATCAACGCGATGATCATTTTCACTCATCAGTGCAAACTCCCACACTGCAGCTTGATGAGTTTCTGTCCGTTGATATTGATCAATTAATACTATAATGTCATTCATCAAGTGATTTCGTATTGGCCCAGTGATAGGTCCGAGGTCAGCCGTATTGGCCCCGAGGCCGAATTTCTCTTGTTGTCGGATTATTTTCGACTACTGGGGTTTTATGAATGAAAATTAAAAGGCTCTTTGGGGGTGTTAAGATGGTTTTTGTTTTCTATTTTTGAGAAAGTTTCGTCCCAAAATCTGAAGGGCCATCTTTAACGTCTCATCCGAAAGACTATTAGTAATCTGAAATGGCCAGCCGTGGGGATCCAACCCACACCCTTAAGTGACTCAAAACATTACGTTCTCGAGTCCTACACGTTACCTACTGCATTATCTCCCGCTAGATGGCATTCTACAAATACTCATATGTCTAATTTGGGCATCCTGGGTACAAAACTGGACTACTTTTGTACGAGACAACCCTACCTTTGAATTTCAAAGTAAAACAAATGTTTATTCAATAAAACGCTACCTGTGCTATTCATTCAGCTATGATCAGCAGTTAAGATAAATCTGGAGCTAAAACAGGCCTTACCTTTCCACAAACGTACTGATAAAAGCCATTTTATCCATTGCTACTTTATAGCGCGTATTACTACAATCTCTTCAATATCAAGGAGAGTGATGCGCCGTATAGTACAGGTCGAATACCTAAAAAATATATCTTGTCAGCCGATATAGCTCAGTAGGTAGAGCGTAGGACTCGTGAACACAATGTTTCGGGTCATTACAGGTTGCGGATTCGAATCCCCGGCTTGACAACTAAGATTACTAATAGTCTTTCGGGTGAGACATTAAATCGAGCTCCCGTGTGACGGTGCTATGCGCCGAGCACGTTAAAGAACCAGGCGAAGCTGTCAGTAGTTTCGTCCTGTATCCTTGCACTATCCCCCGTAACAAGCATCCTCGGATACCCTGGGGTCTCCCTATTTGCTACGCTACATCGACCCCTGGGACAATTGACTAATAAAACTTTGAATCAACCGCCGAAAATCGATACGAAACGTCATAGCGTATAGTCCACTCGCCCATCACAAAATGATGATGGAACCAATGAAAAGCCAGCATTCGGCCAGCGGTAAAGCGAGGGAAATTCAATTAATTGTCCCAGGGTCGATGTAGCGTAGCAAATAGGGAGACCCCCGGGTATCCGAGGATGCGTAACAACTTACCAAGAATATGACATGCGTAGACAACGATACCAACTGACCTGTGCAAGCTATAGGGTCTAAGAATGGGAAGTAACTCAAAGGTTTGTTTTCAGAATATGCGATAGACAGTTGTCGTTCCTGACAGGCTACACGGACAAGAAAGAAAATCGAATAGTTTTTGATCCTTTAATCCGTAAGCTGCTAGGGGTGACTTCAAGGACCTTTTTCGGATAGTATATTTGCAGTATGATAAATTCGTTGTACGGTCAGGTGGCAGGGGACTTGGAAACTTGTTCACGGCTCCGGTGAATCATATCGTCCCGAGTTCGGATCGGCTCGGGGCGACCTGATTCACCATTCCGTGAACAAGTTTCCAAGGCCCCTGCCACCTGACCGTAAAACTAATAAAGTCTCAATGGGACCTAGTGTTCAACTTTCAGCCGTCACATGATACATGTAGAGTAACATGTATCTCTGTTTGGCAGTAAAGTCGTGCGGCAACGAAAATCTAAAAGCTTCGTAGATAAGTAGATTAATCAAAGTACTGATAGTACTGAAGGCCAGATAATTGAGGATACGTAACAATACAAGAGGTCAATTTTAATTAATACAAACAGGTAGACGGACAGGGATACAAGCGGATTCCACTAAGCCCCTGGAATTCTTGGTTTTAAGAGGAAATTTTGAACTGACACAAGAAAGCACCAGCCAGAAACTAATTAAGCCAGAGCTAGGCATGTGCTCACAGTTATTGGGTGCTTGATAATGGCTTAGAATACTTAGTAATTTGTCGTGCTTGTAAACAATCTCAAGTCAAAATTGAACTATTCAATCGGTGCAATACCAACTTTGTTTATATAAATTTTCTGAAAACATGTTCACGAAGTCCTGAATAGCGTTATTTTTCACATTTATGAGCCGTCTATTAACAGCAGCATATTTTTCCCCAAAATTTATCCTAATCAAATGACAAGTTCTTTATTGTCAATTCCGTCGCACAGTCGATTGTATACATGTATTAAAAATGTTTTATCACTATTTTAATTGCCAAATCAACTATACCTCTATTTAATTTCCTTTGATGACCCACATGAATCAGTAATCACTTCATGAGATATTATAGGACCAGCATATAATTACAATTAAAAACTGAGATTTATAAGCAACTTTTACAGCTGATGAATTAAGGTGCTTCATCAGAAGCAAAATTTAACATGGTGTTAGCCGAAAGAGCCTTGAAAAACATTGTGGTTTTGTCTCAAAATCAAGATGCTCTGTGGACAACACGCTTTTTAAATCAGCCTGGCTGGTGTAACGTAATTTCGAGAGAGAGAGAAAATAGGCTGTTTGAAAGATATTTGTATCTTGCACTAGTCTCGAATCCCCAGATTTTCAGAATTATCAACATTGAAAGTATCTTGCAGACAACTCTGAAGTGTTGCTAAAATGATGGTTTTATCAGTGGAATATATATAGTTCAGTTGGTAGCGAAGTACACTTTAAGAGTACACAATCTCGGTCAATTTCCTATTGAGGACTGATGATAGGTATTGTGATAGGGTACAATTCTCTCCCATCACATACTAAATATACAGGTCTCTGAAATCTAAGTCCTTTGAATCTCTGTAAATAAGTGTTTTTTTGTTTTCAAAAATCTCCCTTAACCAAAAGACTTTTTTTTCTGGAAAAAAAAGTTGAAAGCAGTTGCAGATGACAAATCAAATGTTAATAAAAAAAGTAACATTCGTCTTTCAAATACTAGGAAATATTGTGGGAAAAGGAGGAAATGCTTTTGTGGAAAAGGGTTTCAATATACAGCAACCAAAGATGTGATTCAATAAAACACACTTTATGGGATCGAACTAGTGACTTCACAATCGACGGCTGGACATGAATCTCGTATTGGGCGATGGAAAATGTACAAGTAGCAAAGGGCAGGAAAATATACGAGAGAGAGAGAGAGAGAGAGAGAGAATGAAAAAAAAATATTCATACAATAAATCAAAATAATGGGCATACATGTATATAAATATAAAAAAATACATTAAATGACAAGCGAACCACTACAGAAAAAAAAAAAAATATTAGCATTTATTTGGTTTCAAATCAAAGTCAATCAAATACATATTTTAAGAATCACACAGGTGTAACCTATTTGTGACAGGTGTAAAAGGTGTGAAATTCTTTATATCAGTGTGAAATAGGCAGTTATAAACAATGGCAAACTACCAAATAACTCTTGGATAAAGGTAACTAATACACATGTACGTATTAAAGACAACGAAGCTTCAAAAATAATTTTAAAGATAACTTGAATAACGATATGGATGAAATTTGACGTTGGGGTCGATTTCTCTAAAATTTTATTTGGGGACGATTTCACCAGATTTCTCCGGAGAAATCGTCTTCAAGCAGTTTGGGGACGATTTTTCCAGGGGCCGATTTCTCCAGCAGTCGGAAATTGCTATTACAACAGCGGGTGGTATGCAGAGAAGTGGACACACTAGTGGGAAATAGTTGATTTTTGTCGGTCTAGAAAGCACCACAGTCAAAGTACCCTAGATTTAGTCGATATACGTAAGAAAAAGTGATAAACGTAACACGGGCCAATATTCTATATGTAGATGTAGTTTGTTTTATTTACATTCGCATTTCAGCGGGGACGCTTTTTGTGACACATAATATTATGTTCAAATGTCAACACAATGTTATAGATATTAACCGTATAGCGCGTAGGAATACACAACTGCCGGATAAAGCTAAGTTTATTAGGTTATCCCTTTATTGGGTCAATGTTAAAGACGAAAACGGGATAAAAAAACACACACTCGTTAGTTATTTAAGGGTCGTAATACCCTTGCAATTCCATGGCATTTTGCAGATGAATGATTTGAGGGAAACTAGTTGTTTTGGCGGACTCAGCGATATCGAGTGGACACACCGTTCAACAGTTTGTCTGAAAGTAGTCCGGAAAAAGCAGCTTACGATCCCTATAGGCAAGGGAATCCCTTGAGAGGGATTCCCTTAGAAAAAAAAATCTCTAAGAAGTTTGAAATGACCCTTGGACCTCATATTGAAAAATATATATTTTTTTATCTTTTTCCTTCTGTACGAATGGAATGAAGCTGTCGATATGACCTAAGCTGTTAAAGTGGCGTTAAACCCCAATACACTCAACCAAATCCTTCTTTACGACTGGAATGAGGCCTTCGATATGACCTAAGCTGTTAAAGTGGCGTTAAACTCCAATACACTCAACCAAATCCTTCTATACGATTGCAATGAGGCCTTCGATATGACCTAAGCTGTTAAAGTGGCGTTAAACCCCAACACAACCAACCAAATCCTTCTATACGACTGGAATGAGGCCTTCGATATGACCTAAGCTGTTAAAGTGGCGTTGAACCCCAATACAACCAACCAAATCCTTCTATACGAATGGAATGAAGCTTTCGAGCCGATAACGTCCCCATTGTTTGCTACATGTATTTCAAAGGTGTTTTCGGAGAAGGACTTTACATTATCGGACAGTATAAGTTCAAGATCAGACTGTACGTTTTGTGCAGTCTGATCTTAATCTATCTATCCACAAAAGGTCCATGAGGTCACGCTTGGTAGCCTAAAGATTAAAGGATTTGAAACTATTCTATTTTCTTCCTTGTCCGTGTAGCCTGTCAGGAACGATAACTGTCTATCATATATTCTTAAAACAAAGCATTGAGTTACTTCCCAGTGTTAGACCCACATCAGGTCCTGCATAGTTCATTAGGTATCGTTGTCTGCGTATGTCTTAGTCTTGATTGAATTTACGTTTATTTATCGTCTCCACCGGTTTCCCATATGGACGACGACCTCTGAAGACTGTTAGTATTGTTACGGGGGATAGTGCAGATGCAGGACGAAACCCATCTTAAGGTAGTAGACCCCTAATACCTCTAGAGCTGCATTGCATAAAGTTTTCTTTATAGTTGATAAACACGCATTTATACAGGTATAATATTTTCGCACATTTTAAACCGACCAGAAATTTCTTTATTCCTATCTTGAAATTATTTTGAGATACATTTGTTAGTTTCTAGAGAAGGGGGGTTTGTCACCGTCTTCGATAGGACACCGGCTCGACCTATTTCTTACGCAGGAACTGAATTAATTCCTCTATCACAGCTGACTACTATTGCGTTGATGGTTACATGTAAACTCAGCTTGTGGCCTAGAATGAATATTGTGCGACGTAAAGCCCTCAACCCTCAATAATACTGACTTTTACCAAAGGCGGTAACATGTAAACTCAGCTTGTGGCCTAGAATGAATATTGTGTGACGTAAAGCCCTCAACCCTCAATAATACCGACTTTTGACAACGGCGGTTACATGTAAACTGAGCTTGTGGCCTAGAATAAATATTGTGCGACGTAAAGCCCTCAACCCTCAATAATACTGACTTTTACCAACGGCGGTTACATGTAAACTCAGCTTGTGGCCTAGAATGAATATTGTGCGACGTAAAGCCCTCAACCCTCAACAATACCGACTTTTACCAACGGCGGTTACATGGAAACTCAGCTTGTGGCCTAGAATGAATATTTTGTGACGTTAAGCCCTCAACCCTCAATAATACTCACTTTTACCAACGGCGGTTACATGGAAACTCAGCTTGTGGCCTAGAATGAATATTGTGCGACGTAAAGCCCTCAACTCTTTACCACACAATACTGACTTTTAACAACGGCGGGGAAAAAGCATTTTGAAATCATTGCGGGAAAAGGAGAAAATGCTGATAACCAGCAACTAATAATGTTTTCTACCTTTTCAAAGAACAAGGTACATTTTGAGTCAAACTGAAATTGTCGTCTGCAAGTACTTTCTATCTGGACAAAGCTAACCTTTTGTCGTCTTGTAAAGGGTTAAGAAAAGCACAGATTTGTGTAAGGGTCGCCTCCAAATAACTGGAATTATGATGAAAAAGAAGTCAAAGTCAGATATCAGATATTTAGACTCTGTCAGACTCTGACCATTGCATTTTTTTAAGTATAAAAGTTTGGCGGAGCACTGGTAAAATGATCTTTAGAACGACATAGATAGGTGCACTGGTTGCAGCAAAAAAATGGATACAGAAAGCAGAACATTGATAAAAACAGCATTTAAACTGTCTAGGAAAGCATGGACTGTTGTGCTGTCGGCCACAAACCAATCGATCAATCAATCAATCAATCAATACCAAGAATAGAACATTAAAAAACAGATAAGTTTATCTAGGTAATGGGATATACATGTAACGGCAAAAGCAATGACATTCCGCTTTCGAATTCGACATTGCCGATTACTTTTGTCCATTATTTGAATCGATATACATGTAAAACAATACAAAAACACATTTTTTAATCACGCTCATTAAAAAAAAAACTGAAATCCGACAAAGTAAACATTTAAAGTAGTTTTATTTTGTTATCTCATCTATAAATAACACTCGGAAAAAAATCGGGTGTCGAAACGACCAAACTTTGCAAAAAAAATTCACCGGGGGTCGAAATGACCAAAAAGTGTCGAATTGACCGGGTGTCCAAATGACCGGCTGTCGAAATGAGTCATTCATGATATTTAATGTTTCTGATTAGTTATGCCGGTTCTCGATTTTCTTGGTTCCTAAGTCGAGGGCCTTTGAGGGTCCTTGCAGGTCCATATCGGATTTTCCATTAAATTTAGTTCTGGTTCATTTTGATGATTCAAATTTGCGATATTTGATACTTCTGATATAAATTTGGTCCCTTCCCGTCGTTCCCGTTTTTTTTTTTTTTTTTCAAATTCATAGAACCGCCTTTTAAGTAGGGCCTGTTCATATATTCCACCTTTTCCTTACTCCTAGAAAAGATAGTTTTTTTTTTCCATTCATTTCATGTTGTAACATTTTTCATAGTATCTTACCTCTATACCGGTCCATTCCGGTACGTCCCTGTTTGTTCCGGTCCATATCGGTATTTCCATGATACGCCCTCTGTTAATGAATGTCAACAATGGATGCCGTCCTCCTGTTGTACGAAGTTCTTACCGAGTCCTGCCGCTAGATTATTTTCCTGTCAATTATAACAAACGAGTTAGAAGTGATTACGTGATTTGGACATAGTTAATCCATCAGATTATAGCCTTGAAAGGTAAAGTACATTGCTAATATGTAACCCTGAATCGATTTCATTACCCGGAAGTAAATTATACTAGTTAGTTAAAATTGGGATGAAACTGTAGGAAGTCTTTATATTTTGGGGCAAATGACGTGCATCAGAATGATGCCTTGGAATGTAAACTAGATACATATCTACACAGGGTATGTTTACTGGTACAGTCGATTAGGCAGTAGCGGATCGCTAACGAAATTATCGATGCATGCGTTTTTAATTAATCAGATATGGGATTATAAATGATAACAATCGATAGCAAAATATGTGATCTTTCGAAAATAGTCCACATTTTTTTATGAGAAATCGTTTTGCGATACACAGTATCTTCTTTTTCGACCACTCTAATTAGGTCAATAACGGATACCTTTGGGTAGTAACGGATAGTTTGGAATGAGGGATTGAGGGATAATCTCAAACCACTCCGAAAGCTTTCAATTGCTGTAAATCTACAAAACAGAAGTTGTTCTTGCCAGATATCATCACAAGGATATTGAATGATGGGTCGAATGATGTTTTTCGCCAATTTCAACATTAAGTGTCTTTCAGCCATGAAAAACCAAGTGCCTACAATGAGGCTTAAATCTGGAGCCTCCAGGTCCAACACTTCGCCACTGAGCAACGTCCATTTTATCGCCACATGGATACAGAGTTTGATTCAGAAGCTGGCCAAAATAATTTCTGATATTGGACAGTTGAATCAACTTGCATGGGAGGTTTTTTTTATTTTTTGTTGGGATGGGAGTCATGAAACACATATTAAAGACCAAAAGTGGTAAACTGCAACAGATTACTGTTTAATGATATCACCTCATGCAATTAGGAAGAACTTTAAAATAGTAAGGACAAGTCAAAAGTGATATGCTGACAGGTGAATCAAAAGATTTGAAATAAAGTTACAGATGGATATATCAGTATTAACTCATTACCAAACGACAAAATTTTTAGCTTGTCCAAATCGAAAACATATGCAAACAACAAAATAAAAGTGATTTAAAAAATTGAAATTTGTTTTGTAAAGGATAGAAAACATTGTGGGAAAAGGAGAAAATGCTGGTTACCAGCATGTTCTCCTTTTTCCCCAATGTTTTCTAAAGGCTTCTTTCTCGGGGGCGTCAAAAGTAGGGGTTGTGTGGTAATAGGTTAAAGAACATCTCGGTCTCTTAATTAGACTGGTCCAAATTGAAAACATTTTACAGATGACAAATCAAATATTAATTGGGTGGTACGATTAGTCAGTGATGGGGTAGAAAACATTGTGAGAAAATGCTGGTTACCAGCATTTTCTTAATTTCCAACAATGTTTTCAAAATGCTGTTTCCTCGGGGTCGTTAAAACTTGTGATGGTGTGGCAGAAGGTTAAATACTAGAAACATTGTGGAAAAAGGAGAAAATTCTGGTTAATAACATTTTCTCTTTTCCAACATTTTTTTTTGAAAGCCACTGTGTCATTAAAACTCAGGATCATGTCGTAAAGAGTTTACAAAAATAAATGTGATGATAAGATGTACATTAATAGCTTTGTATACATGTCCAGAGGATTCCAAGGTACAGTCCTTACAGGTCCTTTCACAACCATAGTTGCCCTTGCGGACAGTGCAGATAAAGATCAGGCTGTACAAAATGTGTAGCCTGATCTTTGATCTACACTGTTCACTTTGCTGAAACACCGCATGTAAACACCAGAAATTATGAAATTGCTATTGATTGGTTCATATCTCTAGGCTGAAAATGTCTGATATGTAGTTTCTAAAGGTTAACCTTAATTTACATTACACTACCTTCTGGTATAGTTGACATGGTCTTATTTAACCCTTTACTCCATAGATACTCATTTCTACTCATTGCTTGTAGGAGCCTTTGGAAAACATTGTGGCAAAAGGTGAAATTGCTCGTGACGAGCAATTTCACCTTTTGCCACAATGTTTTCTATCCTATCGAAAGGTGTCATATATGCATAAGAAACAGCTTCATCCTTGCTGTTATTTAGGGTCAGTTAGAGATACCATAGAAATGCCTTATGGGGTAAAGGGTTAACAAGTCTAATGTTTTAGGTACATTTTTCCTGTAATTGTATATGAGCATCGTATTACTGCACCACCACCTTTCTCAGACAGGGCTGCCCATGGAGGAAAACTTTGCATAGGATCACCCATGGCAGTAGCATATATATCTTCTCCAGTATCCAATAAATCACGAAATCAACTTGCCAAAATACGCGCCACATGATCGACCTATTGCTAAACCTGCCACATCAGAAAGCATCCGATTTCTTTTATAATCTGTTACCATGCTATGTAGAGTCTCATCAAAAGTTGAGAATTCTGGAATCCATACCAGACAAGCATCTCTATCATTAATATTGGTGTACTCTCTGTGCACTTGTAACCTGGTTTTTGGTTCAGTATGTGGAGGCCTTATTTTAAACGCATGGTAGCCTTTAATTACAGAGTTTTCTATTATGATGGTTTCACAGCCACTGCATACAGAACTCGTAGATTTTTGTCTGTTGTGATGAAGACAAATACCTGATGGTTCTAGTCCAGTCATTAGTACCTGAAACAAGACAATGCTCATTAAATGATGCTCAATTTTATCAAACTAATCTTGTCTGAGCTCTTACCAGTTTCAATTATTCATTCAATGTTTATTTTTTTTTTAAAAGTCTGTTTCTGAAGTAGATCATATTACAATTTATGCATCAGTTTCATATTAAATGTTGTTTGTTGAAAAAGCGGCATAATTGTGTAAAAATATTTTGATGGATATCTGCCAAAAATAAATGGGTTATCAACTGAAACTAGACCGAAAACGGCATTAAAGACCATGCAATTGATCAATCACGTAGTAATAGATCAAATTCAATTCGCATTTGACATCAGTCTGACAGTCATCATTGATTTTGAGAAGCTCCCCTCATTCGTCCCTCCAAGTGATAAGTTTATATCGTCTCGCATGGCCGATCCGCTACTGACCGAATCGCCTACTTTATTTTAAGGTCAGTTTTTGATATCATACTTTTACACATAAATTTCTTATTCTTTGTAGTAAAATTATACATATTTATACAACATATCATACAAAAAAATTGTAAATTAGACTTTACATACCTGAAAATTAGATTAGAGAAGTCGTCTGCTGTATTTTTTTCTTCCTTGAAAAATTAAACTTCCGGTTGCCTCGTTTTGATTTTAGTGCGATAAAAATACCGTGAAAATGGTAAATTTGAACAAACATCATGAAATATATCGTGGAAATATCACTCTTTTCGATGGCACATAGATATTATCTGTAACATACTCACAGAATTGTTTATAGGTAAAAAATCAACGGCCTATCCGCTATACCCCAAGATCCGCTACTGCCTAATCGACTGTAGTGTAATGTGAGGTACACCTATGACCACTGCTAGTCAGAAAACATGTATAAAGATTCTATGATCACATGTCATGTTTCTCAGAAGATACATAACCATTAGAAGTCGATAAATTATTCTTTTACCTTGTTTAAAGTTGGTCATTGGAGGGACTCGCATTGTTAACTTCAGATTTGACAGGTCATGGAAACCCATTACAATTGCACATAAGTCATTCCATACGCCTGAAAAGCGCATGAAATGCATTTTATGCAATCAAATTGACTCTAGGAATTGATAACTTACTTTTATGGATTATTTCTTGCAATCAATGGCATTTGACCTGCTCATGTTTGTAAAAATTATATAGATTTTTGGTCGTAAGGCCATCCGGTGCTTCGGAACTACTTGTCTCTTGTGAAATTTACTTTTAAGGTAGAATTACCCTCCCTTGTACTAAAAGATATGTTACAATAACTTTATCTAAGTATTTACGAGTGACTAGAATATTTGAGGTCTAGCGCTCTGCCAGTTTTATTCACTTTTAAAAATCCGAAAGGAACATTCTGCTATCCGAACATGGACTAGATTTTGTTCGGCGGACTTACACATCTTTCGGATTTTTCCGAAAGCGGATTGATTGATTGATTGATTATTTTCGTTTATTTATCGTCGCTACCGGTTGCCCATCTGAGCGACGCCCCCAGAAGACGGTTAGTTGTTACGGGTGATAGTGCAAGGATACAGGACGAAACTACTGAGAATTCCGCCTGGTTCTTTAACGTGCTCGGTGTGTAGCACCGTCACACGGGACCTCGGTTTAACGTCTCATCCGAAAGACTATTAGTAATTTTTAGTTGGCCAGCCGGGGATTCGAACCCACAACCTGTAGGACATTGTGTTCACAAGTCCTACGCTCTACCTACTGAGCTATATCGGCTGGTAAACCGAAAGCGGAACCATTGGACAAGCTTAATATAGACTCTGTAGGAGCCTATGTTGTGATTGGTCACTCAATGCCTGTGTACGCATTTGGAAGTTTTGAAGTGTTCAAGGGCGCGGTATTACAAAAGGGAAAGCGCACAAGGAACGCTAGCTTTTTCACTCTAGATTTCAGCCTTAATGCATCAAAACTCCGTCTTTTTAGTTCTGCCACGAAATTTCTAGTTTTTCTTTAGTTTAACGAATTTTCTCTATACAATTAAAGTATATTTATCTAACATTTAAACAACAGATCTAGGATAAGGACAACTGGACACAGCCACGTACCGGACTGGGATCAGACAACAGAAAGGAGAGAATTGAAATGTAAATGACAACACTGGACTCTAATTATCTGAGAAATCTTTAATATTGTTTTAAAATAACGTAATCGGAACTTTCCAATTACAATAGATCTAGAGTAGTAAAGCTAGATTATAGATATTTATGCATTAAAATCAATTTTTTTAACTTTATTTAGTCTACTAAGTCTGAACCTAGATCTACCCCCCCCTTTTTTTTTGTCGGTTAATTTCTGTCGTCTGCTCACGGGAAGTCTTATATTTCCATCGGTCTTTATCTCCGAATCGGCGAGGGATCGGAGGTTGCAATATTCAGGAAGGAAAGTTACCAGAAAGAACGGCCTTATATAGATATTCCTGTTACAATATATATATATATATATATATATATATATATATATTTTTCCACATACGATGACAGGAATTAGAAAAAAAATGTTTTCAGTACTGGTGTGATTGTTTGACTTATCCAGCTTTTTCTCCTTTTCCAACAATGTTTTCCAAAGGCTTCTTTCTCAGTGTCTTTAACAGTCGGCATTGTGAGGTAAAAGCTTAAAGATTCATTTCCACAGGTCATTTTATTGATCAGTGTGGCGATGTAAAATATTGTTAAACCATACATGCTACCTGCCAGCAGGGCCGTAGGAACAGGGGGAGGCCAGGGGGGGGGCGGGCCCCCCCCCCCCCAATAATTTGATCATCAATAAAATGACTATCTCAGCATTTCGCTGAATATTGCTAGACAATCATCCTGCATAAAGAGGATGAAATAATAGAAAATTCCGAACGATTTAAAAGTTCTAAACAAACGGCGGCAAGCCATGGAAATTTTTCCTTTACTTTTGTTATCTGACAGACACCAAAGAATTTCTGACGTCACATTTTATTCCGTCTGATTCTCTGCTTTATTTTTTTTTTCTCCAAATCTCATAATTCACCACATTGTTGAACACATTTCCTTCTTTTTCGATCATTATTATTAGTAGATGGGTTATTTCTCACTGCATAACAAAACACAATATATGTAAAATCAGGACAAGCCGATTCTAAAATGATGTTGGCCCCCCCCAGTCCAAAATTGCTTCCTACGGGCCTGCTGCCACATATATATTTAGGGTGAATCTTTTAGGGTGATCCCTAGCAAATTTTGAGTAGTATATATATACACAGATTTATACCATAAAATTCATATTTTTCAACATACAGTGACAGGAATTAGAAAAATGTTGTCAGTACTAGTGTGATTGTTTGACTTATTGTATGGTGTTTAAAGCCTTTTTCGACATTATTTCAGTAATATCGCGGCGGCCAGTGCACCAATCAATGCTTTCCTGGAGATTCTGTTACCAGTACTCCACACAATATTCTTTCCAAGCCACTGGCTGCTTTCCTGTATAAGCATTGTCGAAACAGAGATCAGTGGTGAGAGAGCAATGACTATCATCAATCTTTGGAAAGAAATTGGTCGAGTTCGGAATCGAACTCACGACCCCTTATTCTCAAGTCCTGTACACTACCGACTGAGCTACAGCGGCTCGGCAGCACTACTGATGTGAGAAAGCCTGGAAACATAAAGTAAGGGTGTGTCAATGACCGCCATGACATGACCTTATAAGCTCTTAACCCTTTCCCAAACAATCCCTGGTTTTTACGGGTCTGGAATAGTAGCCTTTTGAAAATATTGTGGGAAAAGGAGAAAATGCTGGTAACCAGCATTTTCTCCTTTTCCCACAATGTTTTCTACCTTATCATAGACAGAAATAATATTTTCAGCAAGAGTTGAATTGTTTTCTACAAATACTTTCAATTTGGTCTTGTCCAAAAGTTTGTCGTTTGGGAAAGGGTTAAACTGACATTTAACGTAGTGGACCCGTAATAGAAAACAACTATTTCCACTGTAATATTATCCTACAAAATTTGCTATTTTTAAAAATGAGTATTACTGTACTACTTTCAGCGAGCCACTTTTTCCTTTTTGTCCTTCCTAGAATTATCATTTATAAATCTAAAACCACTATATTCTCATTACAAAGAGATATGATACTTATCTCCCTTGTCTGAAAACTAACGAAAAGTTTCAACAAAATAATTTCAAGATAGACATCAAAAGAATTTCTGATCGGTTAAAACTGTGCAAAAATAATAATATCTATATAAATCTGTCTTTATCAACGGTCAAGAAATTTTATTCCATGTTGCACTAAAAGTATTATGGGTCCACTACCTTAAATGATTTCATACTAATCTTACAAACATGGAAGTCCCCAACAAATGCATGGCTGAACTTCCAATTGCATCGGTAGGCTTCGAATCCATGGTGGACAAATGTCCTCGCTTTTCGAGGCTTAAAGGTGTCCCTTCAGAATTTTGGACGAAAAATTTACAAAAATACAAAAGAAAATCATCCTTATACTCCCAAAGCCTTATAATTTTCATTCATAAAATCGCAGCAGTCGAAAATCATCCGACAACGAGAGAAATTAGAGATTTACTACAGCCCAGATTGACGCCGAAGGGAAACAAGGTCTATTTTTACATGAGCAACTCGCTCATTTACATACACACACAAAGCTTCATACATAGCGTCTGAAGAAGATATTATGAAAAATAATTACATGTTTGTTATGTTATGTAATCTAAGCGACATTTGTCACGTGCCAGTCACTCAACATTCCCACTATGCTTTTTTTATTTTTGGCGGGAAATCTAAAAATAGATTAAGAGGCTACGTAACCTGTTAAGGGAATACCACCCAATTTTTTTTTTTTATAATTTCATGATTCTTAATTATTGATGATTTGCATTGTTTTTAGAAGGCGAGATTTTCATTCTCGCCTTCATATGTCAACGCTCAGCAGCTTGCTGAAAATGCCTCTGAGCAGTATTATCAAAACGCTTTTCAAATAGTTCGATACTTCTCGAGTACATTAGAACAAAATAATGTCGAGACCATTGTAAATTTAATCAGAACAGCGAGAAGAAACTTCAAGCTTCTAGAAGGAATGAAATCGAATTCGTAAAAAGCATCGTTTTTGACAAATGCAAAATACTTTGGATCAGTTCATTGATACAATCATGTTGCTACAGCAACAAATAAACCGTAGCTATATTATAAGCCAATCGAAAGCTACTAACATGACGTCATTCGGACCTACTTCCACTTCACAACGCATAAACAACTAACCAGTGGGATCGTACATGTAAATTTACGATCCCAGAACTAACCAATCGGATAGCTTCTTTGAATGACGTATCGCTGATAGACCACTTTCCTCTGTTGGCAACCTTATTCTGTCTTTGTGAGAAGTAAAATTTCAATGAAATAAATTCCTTTGAATCATCAAGTGTTTAAACAATTTTTTCTCTTTCAAACAAATATTATTTTTCTTTTATCAAATCGTGCTTGACTTTATGATTAATGACTAGGTTATTGTTACGCGTCGGCGTGACCGAATTTTGATTCCGGAGACCCGTGAAAAGAAAAAGGTAAATCAGTTGAAATCACAATATGTGTCATTTCGAAGTAGTTCTGGTCAGTATAATGTATAGCCTGGGTTCGAGTCTGATCGCTTCTTTCCTTATGTACGAGTATGATCGGATTTTACTGTGTCAAAAATGACAATAACATGATCTGTAACCGTTTTAACACGCGAAAAGTTTTTTAACTTCTTCTTTTGGTTGTCACGTTGTTTAACGTTCAGCAAGTATTCATAAATATTTAACCCTTTACCACACACTTGAATCGACTCTGAAAATCAAGCTTTTAAAAACATCGAGAGGAGAGGGGAAATTGCAACCGGAAACTGGCATTTTTTTCATTTTACCACAATGTTTCTACCCTATCAAGAACAAATTTCGTCGCTAATTTGGGCCACCCTGATTTTGTCATCTGCATGAATCAGTGCTTTCATATTTCAACTTAGTCTGGAATTTCTTTGTCAGGTAAAGAATAAACGCTTATCGCAATGAATTAATCACTTACCTCCGTCATTATTAGAACTGAAATCTTAACGTTATATATCCCATTTGTTTTCCTCGAAAGAATTTCCTTCAACTATACACTTTTTTCCGAAACTGAATAACACAATGATGAAATTATCTTGACACGAAGGATCCTACTGTGCTAGAGTGCATCGGACGTATTCATGATTTTATAAGAACGCGGACCAAAGGCCTGTATCTGTGTAACTACACGATATAAATTTTTATCGAACAAAGGAATAGGGTGTTTCTCAATATTGACGAGTTGGCAATCATTTTGCTTTCATGTTTGCCGACAAGCTGAACGTACATTTCGGTTACGCGGGATTAATGAAAGACAAGCGTTAATAGATAGATAGATAGATAGATAGATAGATACTTTATTGCTTGAAAACATAACATGTTTAAAGCAAGTACAAATACAAATACAAATATATCATAGCAGAAAAATGAACACATTCGTTAACTGAAGAGCACATGATGTTATAGTGTACAAATTACGTTCGGACTTTGTTTGCAAAGAATATAAACTTTGCTAAATTAAGAATAGTATTTTTAGAAGAAGAAGATAAGAGGTTTTCGAGCTTTTGAATAGTTGGCGAAATGTAATAGTAGTTCTTGATGTATTTAGATCTAATATCGGAAAATTTTGGACAAACTAGCACGAAATGGTATTCATTTTCTTTTACGCCAAGGTTGCAATTTTTACATGTTCTCTCATTTTCCGGTATATTATATTTGCGACCACTTTCAATAGCTAAATCATGTGACGATAATCTTAGCCTAGTTAAAGATGTTCTGTATTTAGATTCATGTATAATGTCCAGATACTTTTCATATTCAAAAATATGTTTAAAACGGCTATAAGTGGAAAGGCGAGAGGAATTATTGATTGAAGAATGCCAGTTCTGCTTGAATATGTCCATTATACGCTCTTTTATAGGTTTAAACTGTATCTCCATATTAAATTGATTGTCCCATATATTTCCCATGCCTATCGTTTCTAAAGTTTGTTTTACATAGAATGCCCAATTATTTCCTCTATATGTAAAGTTCCTATCGACATCTACTTTTAGCATATAGTATGTTTTAAACATAAGAGAATTTCGCTTTGAAGATAAGATTTTAATCCAATATTTAATTATTATCAATTTTCTATGTATTGTCATTGGAGTACGACCAAGCTCAACGTATATAGCATTTAAGTTCGTAGATGGTTTAATACATAGTACTCTTCTGCAGAATTTGGAAAATACTGATTCAATGTCCTGGCAGGGGTGTGTACCCCATACCTCTGCAGAATAATTTAAAACTGGTAATACAAGGGAATCAAAAATATCTAGTTTATTTGATGTTGGTATATCTATCTGGTTAAATACCGTAAATAGATTATGCATAGAAAATGTTGCATTTTGTGCTATTAATTTTTGGGTACGTTTCCAATTACCGTTTTTGAAAAAGTAAACTCCAAGGTATTTAAAAGATTGTACAATTTCTATTTTTTTGTTATACAAGAAAAAGTCGTATGTCGTTGGTCTATGGCTGTTATTTTCGAAGATCATAATTTTTGTCTTGTTAACGTTTAGTCTGAGACGCGATAGGTTACTGTAGATTTCAATGTCGTTTAGTATAGATTGAAGTGATTTTGGCTCATGACAAAATACTACGGCATCATCGGCGAATAACAACATGAATAATTTGAGATCATCAAGTGTAAAAATTCCTTCAATACTGCTGTTTATATTATGTAAAATGTCATTTATGTAGAACAAACACAAAATACTACTGCACGGATCTCCTTGTTTTACTCCAACCTTTGATAATATAGGATCTGATTTCATTGAATTATAGCGAACAGACGCTTTTACTACATTATACATGGATCTAATGGCTGTAACAAATTTATTACTAACGTTTGAGTCTAAAAGCTTTTTCCATAATAGTGTTCTTGAAATTTTATCATACATCTTTTCCCAGTCAAGAAATGCTACGAATAATTTCTTCTTTTCCGACAATGTTTTAGATATAATTGCATGTAATATGAAAATACAATCAACTGTAGATTTGTTCTTTTGGAAACCATATTGATTATCTATTATTTTCTCATGCTTAATTGACCACTTTATCAAACGATCTGTAAGTAATTTTGAATATATTTTCGACAGAATGTTATTAAGTGTTATTCCTCGATAATTTTTTGCTTCATCTGGACCCCCTTTAAATATAGGCACTATTATACCCTCACACCATCCCTCTGGGAAAGTCCCATCTTTAAAGATTTTATTATAGAAATTTAGTAAAAAGTCTGAAATGTTATCAAATGAGCTTTTGAATATTTCCGCTGTAAGCGTGTCCGTACCTGGACTTTTAGAATTATTTTGAGAAAAGACGGCGTTTTTAATTTCGTGTATTGTAAATTCACTGTCAAGTTCTTCGTCGATTATGATACCTGCAGAAAGGAAGTCATCTTGATTCTCTGGAGGCGAAGAGCCATATAATGTATTAAAATGTTGAAACATATCTTCGATAGAGACGTTTTTTGTTTTGTTTGTTGTATGCTTGTATTGTCTCTTAATGTTTTGCCAAAAACCTTTAGGATCGGTCTTAGCTAAATTTGTAACTCTTTTTCCCTCAATAGTTTTGAAAGCGCGTTTACTATTACGTTTAATTTTTGTATATTCACGTTTATCAGATAGATAAGCTTGTTTATTTATTTCATTCTTATTTCTAATGAAAATATTTCTTGAAACGTTAAATTTTTTTCGAGCTTCATAGCACTCTTTATTAAACCAGCCTTTGTTACGATTTTTCGACTTGTTCGAGTTATTTTTCCTTTGTTTACCAAACACCGCGTAAGCACTGTTTTGCATGTATAATGTGAATGAATCTATACTATGATTTATAGTATTTTTATTTAAATTAACGATGACGTCGTCTAATCTATTTATATTTTCCAATAGATGTGAACGAAAATAATCTACTTTACCTTTATCCCATTCTATAAATAATTCTGGGGCGTGACTATTGTAACATTCCTTTTTTGATGCTTTATCTGACGGGTTTAAACATTGAATAGAAAAATGTAGCGGATTATGACCTGACAAATCAGATGGTAACAAAATATCAAAGTTAGAAATGAAAGAGAAATCATATTTTTGTAGTATAAGATAATCTACAACGCTCATTCCATTGTTATTAATAAACGTATAGTTTCCAATCGATCTATCGCCGTGCAGACGACCATTTGCTATAAATAGATTGGCAGCTATACATAGTTCGATTAATTTAGACCCATGTGCGTCAAGCTTGTGGTCTTTGTTTACACGGGGATATCTTTCAAGATCAGACTGTACAAATAGATCTGTATTCAAAAATCTGTCCAATGTTATAAAATCAGGTTCCGTCGAAGTGCGACTGTTAAAATCACCTGTAAGCAAAATTTTACCTAAAAGTTGGTATTTTGATACATCTCTTTCAATTTGTTCAAACATATCAAATTCCTCAGAATTAAGTAGTGTTGATTCTTTAGGTGGAATATATGTACAACACATGTATAAATCAGTATTAAAATAAAACAATGACTTATCCATCTTTAACCAGACTATTCCATTTTAATACATGGATCCGTGGCGATAAGATAAACGGACTACCTTAGTTACTGTTGCCAAGGACTCACAAACAAACGCTGTCAATACATATACTGTATAGCAGATAGGCTACTTAAATCGTGCTGTCATGACTGTTTCTCTCAATATAATTTCGGAAAAAATGTTTTAATCGTATATTTCTGTCGATTAAAAAATCTCGATAAGTAATTTAAAGATGCTTGAACGAATTTACACACGGATATGTATTAAAAAGGAGCATTATCGGGTCAACGGACAATGTAACAGATCTACATGTTTAAACAAAATTTCGGACTCCAATGCGAAAAAAAATCTCCGTTCTGCCACAGAATTATAGAATTACAGATACTAATTGCTTTCTTTTGGCTAGTAAAGTCATTTCAGCATCATACCAAATTAAATAACACTGAATTACAAACCTTTCGAAAAATTTATAGACTGTCAGATTCAACAGAGAGGTTTAAGTAAATGAAAAGTTGCAATATCAGGTTAAGAGGAAAAGGGTTGTCTGATGATTATAAAATGTGTTAAGTGTGTTGTCAATTAAGAAAATTGTTAATATCATTGACGGTAGTTTATCTTATGATATACTGATGACAACGGGTGGTCAAGTTGATTAGAGCGGCAAATTGCTTTGCAATCAAACACGCTTCCTATCAATTGACAGATTACTAGACAAGACAAGACAAGACAAATCTTTTATTCTCCCAAGTATACAAATCATACAAAAAGGGGAAATAACGAATACCAAGCAAAGTTAAAACAAGATTTCCGGTATATTCAGTGATTTTATAACTATCTGATATCTTTTTAGAGTAAACCATTTCCGATTAACCCCTTTCCAAACGACAAATTTTGGACCAGACCAAATTGAAAGCACTTTACAGATGACAAATCAACAGTTGCCAAAAAGATGACCCTTCTATATGATAGGGTAGAAAACATTGTGGGGAAAGGAGAAAACGCCGGTTACCAGGATTTTCTCCTTTTTCCACAATGCCTTCGAAAGGCTTCTATACCTGACCCGTAAAAACCAGAGATTGTTCGGGAAAGGGTCAAATAGCCCAAATCTCTTTTTGTTGAAGTGCAAGGGTTAGTGGGTGGGGGTCCACACTTTGTGTATTTGGCCAATTATCTGAGCCAATCGAAGTTACGTAGCCCCTTTCCAAACGACAAAATATTTAGCTAGACCAAATTGTAAGAATCTACAGACGACAGGTTAAATTGGATGTAAGAAAAACAATCATCTCGGTCATTGGCAAAGTAGAAAGCATTGTGAGAATGGGCGAAGATGCCGGTCACCAGCATCCTCTCCCATTTCCACAATGCTTAAAAAGGCCAATTTCCCTGTAGCAAGTGCATATTGCTTATACATATCAAAATAGTTCAAGAAGATAAGACCGAAGGCAAAATAGGAAAATTGATAAACGTTGAAAGCATTGTGAGAATGGGCGAAGATGCCGGCTACCAGCATTCTCTCCCCTTTCCACAATGTTTCATAAGACCTATTTCCTTGAGGCAAGGATATATTGCTTATATGTACATATCAAAATTGCTCAAGAGAATAAGACCACAGACAAAGTATGAGAGTTGATAAAAGTAGAAAACACATTGTGAGAATGGGCGAAGATGCTAGCTGGTTACCAACATCCTCTCCCCTTTCCACAATGTTTCAAAAGGCCTATTTCCCTGAAGCAAAAGTATATTGCTTATACATATCAAAATTGCTCAAGAGAATAAGACCGAAGACAACAGATGAAAATAGATAAAGTTGAAAGAATGGGGGAAGACGCTGGTTACCAGCATCCTCTCCCCTTTCCACAATGTTTCAAAAGGCTTATTTCCCTGTATCGAGAGTATATTGCTTATACATATCAATAAGACCGAAGGCAAAAGATGAAAATTGATAAAGTTGAAAGCATTGTGAGAAAGGGGGAAGACGCTGGCCACCAGCATACTCTCCCCCTTCCACAATGTTTCAAAAGGCTTATTTCCCTGTATCAAGAGTATATTGCTTATACATATCAAAATTGTTCAAGAAAATAAGACCAAAGGCAAAAGATGAAAATTGATAAAGTTGAAAGCATTGTGAGAATGGGGGAAGATGCTGGCCACCAGCATCATCTCCCCTTTCCACAATGTTTCAAAAGGCCTATTTTCTTGTAGCAAGAATAAATTTCTTATACATACCAAAATTGTTCAAGAGAATAAGACCGAAGGCAATTGATGAAAGCTAAGGGCACTGGCGTGTCTAAAAGTTTCGAAGAATGGAACGAATGACTTGACATACCTTTACTAATGTCTTTCTACATTCAGAATTAATTAGTCTTGCAAAAAAAGTATCTTGATTTTGGCGAGTTATTGTTATACATTTAGATCGGATTTCAGCAAAGTATGTACATTCAAGCAGGTAATGTTTCTCAGATCCAACTTTGTCAAGAGAACATAATTCACATTTACGATTTTCGAAAGTAGTTCCATCATAACGACCCGTTTCAATGGGCAATCGATGATTAGCAGTACGGTATCTAAAAAGTATTAAATAATCTTGTTTTGGTAGGATTTTAAAATAGTTTTCTAACTGGAAATTTCCCTTAAAAGACATATAGACTTTCGATTTATTGGACAATTCTAACTGGGAATGCCAGTCTTGTTTGAACTGGTCTATAAGTATAGCTTTAATTTGTTTATTGACTGATGTTTGGTTTAAGAGTGGCTGAAATAGCCATATATCATTTCTTCCACATTGTCCAAGTATTTCCTTAATTTTATTTATCCATTTATAGTTTGTATTTTGGTTAAGCATGTATCTATAAATTTTCATAGATAATTTATGCTCTTTGCCCATTATTAATTTATTCCAGAAAGAGACCATGCGGGTTTTGATAATGATTTCTAATGGATAACGGCCCAATTCTCCATAAAGCATATATAATGAGGTACTTTTACGGGCTCCTGTAATTTTCCTAAGAAATTCTTTGTGTACATTTTCTATCATATTTATGTTTTCAAATCCAAATATTTCTGAACCATAGGTAAGTATGGGAGTAACAGTATGATCAAATAATTTCAGGGCAAGATCAACAGGTAAGTATGCATTGTTTATTTTGTGAAAAATGGAGTACATGGCCTTTTTGGCTTGTTCAACAAGGTGTTTGCGAGCTTGTAAAAAGGAACCATTGCTAGTGAATACGACACCTAAGTATTTATACTTCGATATGATTTCGATGGGGTTTACACCAATTTTAAACTCGAAATTTTGCATATTTCTAGCCCCAAATACGATTACTTTTGTTTTTGATAAATTAACTTTAAGTTTCCAATTAACACAGTATTGCTGAAAGGAGTTAAGACAGTTTTGAAAGTCAATTGCGTTATCAGAGATAATAATTGTGCCGTCAGCATAGAGAAGAATAAGCAGTTTAAGCCAATGAGTTTCATCGATTGTATCATTCAACTCTACACCAATAGCACTGTCGTTTAGGAGATGATCCTGTAAATCATTTAGGTAAATAGAGAAAAGAATAGGAGATAAATTCTCGCCCTGTCTGACACCAATTTCAGATCGGAAGAAGTCCGATAAAGCTCCATCGTGCTTAACACATGATTTTATATTCTGATACATATTATAAATAACCCGAAAAACTTTGCCATCTATTACGGCAAGAACTTTTTGCCAGAGACCGTAACGCCATACTTTATCGAATGCTTGATTAAAATCTATGAATGCACAAAACAATTTTTTCTTTTTCTTTTTTAAAATTTCTATTAGAGAATGCAGAGTAAATATATGATCACAGCATGAGTATCCTTTCCGAAATCCAGCTTGATTTTCATTTAAAAAGTTATTAGCATCGATGAAGTTTGTAATCCTATGGTTTAATACTGAAGTAAAAAGTTTGCCCATGCAACTTAAAATGGTAATAGGTCGATAGGTTGTCAATTAAGAAAATTGTTAATATCATTGACGGTAGTTTATCTTATGATATACTGATGACAACGGGTGGTCAAGTTGATTAGAGCGGCAAATTGCTTTGCAATCAAACACGCTTCCTATCAATTGACAGATTACTAAAACACCCTTTGTGCTAATGTGCAGATGTGCTAATCCAATCAAACTCTTCACCAAATGACAAAATTTTTAGAACAACCCTACCTCAAAAATTTGTAGACAAAAAATGAAATGATGCAAAAATTGAAATTTGTTTTTGAAAGAGCACAAAACGCTGTCTTAAAAGGAGAAAATGGATGTTACAAACATCTTCTCCTTTTTTCGTGATGCTTTTTACAGCTTTCTAAGGGTCGTTAAAACTCGGGTTTATGTGATTAACGGTTGAAAAAGCTGAGTCAAGAGAAAAATTAACATGTTGCCCATTGAGCTAAACTTCCACCAGTACAAAGGATAAACGTTTTTAAAATTGAAATCTACTCTTAGAGAGGCAGTAAGAAGTACACGTCATTTGAAGTGCTTATTGTAAATATCAGTAGTTTGAATCCAAGACTAAACATCATGTAATTTTCAGTCTGATATGTATCTACCCATTTAGCATATTCTTCAAGCACCATGGGTTAAGATTAATGTCAAACTGAAACATTGGTGACAAGTTACGCGGCCACTTTTTGGATGTGCATAGGTTATTGAACAAGATTAGATATTCAAGTAAACGCATTTCCTTTTTATCAGTATTTCATATAGGTCTATTTTTACCTTTGTTTTCAATTTTTTTCTTTCAGAGGGTAAACATTATTTAATCCATTTTCCAGCGCTCGTCAAAATTCTTTATATTAGTCCCAATTTTCAGTTGTTATCATAATTCAAACTTGTCTATAGCCTCTGCGTGATCTCACGTCAGCGGTACACGCTCGCAAAGCATATATTTTAAGATTTTTCTTAAATTCAAACGTTAAAAACACAAAATAAATAAATAGTATCGCATTCCTCCAACGTTAACAGTCGTTTATTTGTGAGCCGAAATAGCAGAACACAACGATGCAAATCGGGTAGAATAAATGCGATGACCTGATTGGTCAAATATCGATTTCCACGGATCCATGTATGTCAATGAACCCTTAAATCGCTTATTACGCCTGTCTCTTTTGAAGACAAGGGAGATGATTCTATAGTCTGCACAGAATATGCAATCTTATGTCGATTAGCTATATTGTAATCAATGAGAAATGTAAAGGTAAAAAAAAAACATCGTGAGACATATAGAAAATTGTTACCAGCATTTTCTCCTTTTCCCAAAGTGTTTTGAAAAGCCATTTTCAGAAGGATTGTTGATACTATACATAGTGTAATTAAAGAACAGAACAGAACATAATACAATCAAGCCGTAATAGATAGCAAAAATGGCTTAAAAAACTGGATCAGCAATATTAAAAATCTTTTAAATAACTATGGTTCTTCAGATGTTTTTGATAAAGTTATTCATGATCCTTTGTATTTGAAACAATTCCCGAAAGTTTTTAAACAAAGAGCAATAGATTGTTTTATTCAAGATTGGCTGAGTACTGTACAAAATAGCGCAGCTTTAAAAGACTATTCATTAATCAAACACATATTTGGTTACGAACTATATTTAGATATTTTATCAAGAGATATGAGAATTTATTTTACAACACTTAGATTTTCATCACTCAACTTGCAAATTGAAACTGGCAGATACAGCAACGGCGCCCCTGTACCCCGCTCTGAAAGATTCTGTTCTTGCTGTAACGCTACAGATATTGAAGACTCATATCACTTTTTATTTTTATGCTCATGTTATAAGGAAATTAGACAGAGATTTGTTTTCCTTTTTTCCTGTATATTTTCGAAGTCGCCCATCTGTGTTTATTCTAAACTCGCCTTCTAACAGTACTTTCAGTACTTTGATTAATATATATTTCAGTGATATATATATATTTCTTAGTTTGGTGTTATGTGAAAAATCTAAATACCCACCTTTAAAGGACCAATACCATAACCACTGATTTAAAGACATCTCCCTAACGCAGTAGAACTGTTGTTAGGTATTGTATTGAAATCAGGGCAAAGCTATGCATGAAGGAGTCATGATTTATTGATGACTCAAAGCCTTATTAAGCAGAAAGTCCGTTTTTGGACAACAAAAGGGATTAATGGCTAAATAGCCAATCCCGGACGAGCCCCAATCTTCGGAACATGAAAGTTCGTCACAAATACATAGCTGAAATACAAACTGCATCCAGAGGGATTCGAACCCACGGTAGACGAATAGGCCTATCCTAGGATTCGAGGAATGAATCCTGTCGCAATGACTATCATTAATAAATAGCTGAAATACAAACCGCATCCAGAGAGATTCGAACCCACGGTAGACAAATATCCTAGGATTCGAGAAATGAATCCTGTCGCAATGACTATCATTAATCTTCCGAAAGAAATTGGCCGAGCCGGGGATCGAATTCACGACCTCCTGTTCTCAAGTCCTGCACACTACCGACTGAGCTACCTGGGCTCGGAATTCGAGGATTTCAAGGATTAGATTTGCATCTAGCGGGATTCGAACCCATGGCAGACAAATATCCTGATTTTTCGAGGATTAAAAAACTAATACCATTACCACAGACCTAAAGATACAACTCCCTAACACAGTAGAGGTACAATCCCTGAATTTTTCGACCTTTAGATAGAAGCCTTTCGAAAACATTGTAGGAACAGGAGAAAATACTGGTAACCAGCTTTTTCTCCTTTTCCCAGAATATTTTCTACCCAGCTGGAAACAAATTTCAAGTTTTGAGTTATGTTTATTTTGTCATCTGCAAGTGCATTTAATTTGGACCGGTCTAAAATTTTAAGAGTTAATCATAAAAACATTTTCTGTCCTATGAGGCTCAGTGACAGAGAGTAAAACTAAAGTCTTCAGGCTTGAGCCTCACTGAAAGCAGTGGGCTTTTTGCAAGAGTGTCTTTGGACAAGACACATATGAACCTTTCACTAGAAACTGTGAGATCCACGACATACTTTAATATGTTGGCTGTCCCAATGATGCAACTGAAATAATCTTGAAAGTGGCAAAATAAGAGCATTCATTTGTTCGTCTTTTTCCTGTCTGTCAGTCAATCGATCCATTCATCAATCGACCAACCAATCTATCGATCAATCATCCAATCATTCTGTTTCAATTTTTCAACATACCTTCAGCATAAGATGCGGCTGTTTTCACTTTCTCATTTTGTGACGAGAACACATCTAATATCACAGTCTGGATCTCCCCTTGGCCACTTAGGTCACTGAAACAAAAATATCCAAAAAGTTATAACGATTTCAGCAATGTTCTGTGAAAAGGGGGCTTAAGCCTATATCAAACGACAAAATTTTAGACTGGTCCAAGTTGAAAGCACCTGCAGGGGACAAAAAAAGAAACAGAACTTACAAATTGAAATTTGTTTCCAGAAAGGTAGAAAACATTACCAGCATTTTCTCTTTTTCCCACAATATTTTCAAGAGGCTTCTATCTCAGGGTTGTAATAACCAGGGATTGTTTGGTAAAGGGTCAAAGCATCTACAAAATATATTGACCCAGGTCTACCTGCGCAGTTTGCCCTGTTCCTGAGTCATTTTACGCTGTGGACTGTGATATCATGGCTCGGCTAGAGTCGGGGTAGTCTTAGTAAGCAGAATGTAGACTACTGTAAGTCGTGCTTGTACATTTTTAATGACCCTGCTGCAATTTGTTGCGGAAACATCTCCCCTTGAACTTTTTTTCAACTTTTACTTTTGTACTAAACGAGTCTGCATTCTATCACAAAGACTTATTTTTGTAACAAGGAGCTGGTTGGGGGGCGGGGGCGCAGGGGGGGGGGTGCAGAGGGGGTAACGGGGGGGGGGGAATTTTGTCGCAATGTATATCATCAATCCTCGTCCATGCTTTCCTATCTATCGTCACCACCGGTCGCCCATATGGGCGACGCCCCCTGAAGGCTGTTAGTATTGTTACGGGGGATAGTTCAGATACAGGACGAAACATGCTCGGTGTATACCACGCGATACACTGGACTCGGTTTAAAGGTGGGTATTTAAATTTCCACCAAATTAAAAAATATAATATATCACCGAAATTTATTTAAAGAAAACAATATAAATCATCAACAATTAAGAATCATAAGATTACAAAAAATATTTTGATGGTGCACCCTTAAAAGGCTACGTAGCCTCTTAAGGTACGTTAGATTTCGCCCAATAATAACAAAGAAAAAACACTGTGGGAATGTCAACTGACTATTTAAACTTTAATTCCGTAACATAATAAACATGTAATCATTTTCCATAATGTCTTCTTCGGACGCTATGTTTCAAGCTTCGTTTGAGTATTTCCGGTATGTCAATGAGAGTAAACTTCTAATTTCTCTTGTTGTCGGATTATTATCGACTACTATAGGGTTAATTCACGTTTTTGAGGTCGTTAACATTCGCAGAGGTCCGAAAAATGCTTTAACGCCCGAGTGCGAAGCACGAGGGTGTTTAAGTATTTTGAGGGCCTCTGCGAATGTTAACGACCGAAAAAAAACGTGAAGTAACGCTATTATTGCATAAATTAAAGGTATTCTAACAATAATTTGCACAGATAGCAAAAATATTTCCATAGAAATGCAAATAAGCGAATTTCAAATGTACTGTACGCAAATGGGTCAAAACCGGAAGTCGGCGAAGAAGTTTTTGTTACGATAAGGAAAGGGCCGTTAGTCTTGTATGCCAGTTTTGATTCTCTCGCTGTAAATACACTTTTATTGATTTTTAATACACACTTGACTTATGTGGAATAAACTTGCACACATTTGGACGATTACAACTAGGATGAATGCGTGGATATAAATTTCTGAACTGAAGGCGACAGAGGGTTCGATATTCATCAAGCGAGGCGGACCGATCACGTTAAAAAGTGGGTGGGATGTAGCTGGTTTAGAGTACATTTCACGGGTGAATTTTTGTTCAGATCTCGATTAGACTGAGATTCTGTGCAAAGGTTTGTTTGTGGTGTACTAATATCATCAAAGACATGCCATGAAAAGGATCGAATATGGTACGAATTCCTACAGTTTGATGGTCGGAGTCTAGGGAAAATCTGACAAGGACAAACGTTGTTTACAAGGTAGGCCCGAATCGAGGATATTGATAGTACAAACCCGGGCGTTAACGGCGCGTGAATTTACTGATTAATACACGTTTTCTCCCGTTAACCGCCCGATTTTTACCCGTTAATACATGCTTATAACGGCCCGAAAAGGCACGTTTTACGCAATAATTGCTTTCCGGTTCCGGTTATGGAAGATTAACACTGTTTTTGTTTTGTGGTCTGTTTAACGCTGTTTATCGCTGTTTTCTGCGGATCTCTTGTGAATTACGTGCTGTAGATGTACCAGTGACTTGACTAACATTCATATTTTGTAAGGAGAAAGTCTTATTGTGCAGTTTGGGTTTCATTTGTGTTTATTTTGACATTTTACGGGTGAATTTTCGCCACACTTCACGGTTCAGTAACCCCTTTACTTTTTCTATCCAAACTCTGATTGGCCGAGGGGCACGCTCAATTTTTTTTGGAGTATACTGTTCAAATTTAATTAGGAACCATGAGTGGTAATAAGTCAACTCCACAAATCAATCCAAAGAAGAAGCGACCCTTATCTTCTCCAGCGGATCAGACAGAACTGAAGAAGACTAAGCCTGTGAGTGAGCCCGTGAGTATGAAGGAGGGCTCAGGTCTTACAGTACCAGAGGAAGCTGAAGCTAATATTTCGGCTACGCAGATCACCCTTAGTGAGGACAACCTGGCGCAGATAAGCGTATATTTGAGGAGCTCTTTCGAGAACGAGCTACCATCACTCGTCTCTAATATTGTTGAAGGTGTTGTTAGCAGTCTGAGTGATAAGTTAAGAATACTTTCTGATGAAAATGCCCAGCTAAAGCGCCGTGTTGAAGAGCTTGAGATGAAGGTTGATCGGGCAGAACAGTACAGCAGGCGTAATTGTCTCCGGGTCGCTGGCATTCCTGAAACTGATGGTGAGTCTGTCGATGAGAAGGTGTTAGAGATGGCTACAGCAGTGGAAGCTGATATTTCGATCAATGATATTGATCGCAGTCATCGACTGGGCAAGCCTAGACGAACGAGCGAACAGAGTGCTAAACCAAGAGACATAATTATAAAGTTTATAAGTTACAGAGCAAGACAGAAACTGCTGAAAAATAAGTCGAAGTTGAGATCTAAGGGTTTTAACAATGTGTATGTAAATGAGAACTTAACCGCGCTCAGAGACAACATTTTCTATGAAGCCAGAAAACTTGCAAGGGATAGACTTATTACCAGTACATGGACCAGTGATGGTACCATTATTGTTAAAGACAAACATTTAAAGCTTCATCGATTGGAATCACATCAGGATCTGGAGCGGCTTAAGTCTTCTGTCGGCACTTCTTAATTATCTGTCGCAGAACTTATTATTAGTGTTTTTCTTGATTCAGTCGGTTTTTGGTCAGATTCAGCCGCTTTCTGATTATAATTACATGTACATGTATCTCCTGAGTATTTTTGGTCAAGAGATGTCTTTGTCATGAATATAAAGATTACTACTTCATATCGGAAGGTTTGGATTGAAATCAGGTTGCATATATCATGCAGTCTGATGTTGAATCTAAACTGCCCATCTCTTTGTTGGTGTGGTTTTTGCTATTATCGAAGCATGTGGAGAGATGCATTTCATGAACAGTGCGAGTGGTGGAGGTTCAGCCTATTTTTGAGCTGATGGTCCTTTTGTCGCTTTGTTTATTGAACATGTTTATATGACATTCAGTTGAACTGTGGTCCATGTAGCACGTTTATTTATTTGTACAGTATACATAAGATGATTATACCTTGTTGAGGGTAGAAAGGAAATGCATGAATGCGCTGTTTGAAAGGAAGGTATGCTTGTGTTTAGACAATCAACCCTAAATTCTGTACTACAACAGATCATTTTAGATTTGTCCAAATTCAAATATTTTGCAGACGACAAATTGCACTGCATATCTTGCTCAATTGACGAAATTTTCTCATGAGGTGGTAGGGGACATTGTGAGTGGGGGAGATTGTTCTGGATACCAGCATGTTCTCCTTTTCCCTCAATGTTTTTCAAAACTTTTTTCCCTGGATCGTAAAAATCGGAATTGCTTGGTAAGGGTTAGAGGTACCTTTTCTTATTTTTTCACGGCGGTGTGGATCTGGATCTGACTGCACATAAATGCGGTCTGATCTTTGATCTGCTGTGTGGATCGTTGATTAACCCTGTTCGACCTGAACACTGCTTACTTTGCATTTCTGCACATTATCGAGTTCGGTCGGCGAAGAATTCAAAGTTTGACCTTTGATCGGCACTGTACTTCTGACAAGAGAGACCATTTATTTGCATTTGAGCTCCATGGGTCAAAAAGTGAAATACAAGCTTGTAAAAGACGGAAGGTTGTTTCTCTTTTGGCAAGTCTTTGAATTTTGGCAATGTGAATTTACATTAAATTGATTTAAAGTTTCTAATATATTTCAAAACGAGGTTTATAATGAAGTATTATTGTTATTACCGTAGGTTCTTAAACTACTTATACCAAACCTTTTTTCATAACAACATGTTGAATTTTAGATTTATGTTTATTGAAAGCACTTGATGGCGACAAATAGTGGCAGGCAAAATATTGGGATTCGTCCTTGCAACACTCGAATGTATTGTGGGAGAGGGAAAATGTGCTGATGACCAGTGTTTTCTCCTTTCCCAGTTGTGTTTTCATAACTAGTCTATGTTATACGAGGTCGTTGTTATAAGTGGTATGGTCAGAGCTTATAGCAGGAGTAGTACGTAAAAATTCTTTGGTGTTTTTAATTGTATATATATACTGCTGCTCTTTGTATTCGTTCATTGAGCTAGTCTATCCGTCTATCCGTCCGTCTATCTGTCTGCTTGTCTGTCTTTCTGCCTTTCTCTCTCTATGTCAGTGGATCGGTTGGGTGAATTTTGAGCCCGTCTACCTGCTCTACTTTTTGTTGTTATTTTTAATTTAGAAATGATGGATGGTAAATATTTCATTTGATTGTCATACATAGTGTTGTAAGTCCTTTCCTGTAGACCTATATCTGTCTGTCTCTGTCTGTTCGTCTGTTCGCCGAAGTGTCTGGCTTTAGAGTTTTGACGACAGTTTGCACTGTCCCTGTTGTAACTATACACATTTTATTTTGATTTTCTTCAAACATTATTATTCTATGGTCAAGATCATAATTTGGGTCAGGATGCTTTCATATTTGGTAATGAATAAAAACTGAATTTTCTTATTATTATGTAAAGTAGTTATCCTGTACTTGCACATACAGTCATCTGTTGAATCGCTGCCTTTGATCAGTTGCATTGATACTAAGTATTTTTAAGTGCATTCTTAGTAAGAAGTTTTAAATCTTAAACTACTCTTACTTACCTCTCAATATGTTTGCTAGTAATTTTTGCCTGAAAATGGTACTGATTATGTTTGATGTTTTGTTCTTCGAATTGTTTTATTTTACTGTAAATATTGCGAATAACTGATTCACATATACTTGTATGTTACCTTTGACCACTCAGTTTGATTTATTTATTTCCATGTACTATGTACTCTTCAGTATTTCTTTCTATTTTTTCTTGTTTTTATGTTGTTTCTTTTTTTCTTTCTTCCGTTATCTAATTTGTGTGGAGTGTATCTCGATTTTGATTGGTTTGTGTTACAGTAAAGCTATGAGTGGTGATGTATTTTGTAGACTTAGTCAGGTGTTGTGCTGCTACATATTGTTCCTATACTTATTATGATCGGTAACATGATTTGTAGTTTCTACAGGTATAGATGTAGCCAGCTAACACGTTGTCAAAAACTTCACTTCCACTTGACTGTCATTCTATTTTTTATTCTCCCAGTTTTTAATGCTGTCTTCCAGTCATATTCACTTCTAATTGATATAAGACAGTCAGGATTACTGTCAAAACGTGTCAAACGTCACAATAAAAGAAGGTTATTGATAACTGGGCGCTTTGAAGACAACGTTAAATTTTGCAGCTTGATATTTCACGTCTTTTTTTATAACTTGTTACTTTTGTCATCAGTGATTCTTCTATTAATATTACGGGCAGGCGATGTTCATCCGAATCCAGGTCCGCAATCTAACGAGTCTTCTTGTAGTGCTTCTACTACAGCTGATATTTACAATTTTCTAAATCTCCCCAATCACCTGTCCACCGTACATTACAACGTTCAAAGTATAGCGAATAAGCTCGATACCTTGCTTGCTGAGTTTTCGTTCTTTGATATCCTGTCATTCTCTGAGACTTGGTTGCATAATGAATATTTATCAGATGACCTGATTTTCCCATCTTTTCATCCACCTGAGCGGAAAGATAGAACTGGTGACAGATATGGAGGTGTTATCCTATATGTTAAAAATACCCTTTCATATATCCGTAGACAAGATCTTGAACCTAATAGACTTGAGTGTATTTGGATACAAATCAAGTCTTGCAATAACAGAAATATTTTATACGGTGTATTCTATAGACCACCAAACTCTGACTCTGCATATAATTCACTCGTTGAGGATTCCATTGGCCTTGCCATGGATTCTAATATCACTGATGTTATTATTACTGGTGATTTTAATCTGAATGTAATGAAGGAAAGTCAATTCCGTAAGGTTGAATCCTTATGTAATGAATTTAACATGATTCAATGTATTGACGAACCCACTCATTTCACAGAAAATTCCATATCTACTATTGACCTTCTCTTCGTTACCAATAAAGAATCAATCCTAACAACTGGCGTAGGGGAACCTTGTCTCGGTCTTACCATGCGATATCACTGCCCTGTTTTTGGCGTTTTTAATTTTCTAAAACCCAGGTTTAAAAACATTAAGCGAACTGTTTGGAAATATGATCAAGGAAAGTATAATGAGCTCAGAGCTAGTCTTGCCCATTTTGATTGGAGCTCTACGCATGATAGTAAAAAATTGCGGATGTCATTACTGACAGAGCAAGTAAGTTCGTTCCCTGGAAGACGGTTAACATTAATCCACAAGAATCACCCTGGATGAACTGTGCCATTAAAAAGGAAATTCGTCGCCGTAAAAGACTTTATAGAAAAGCAAAATTATCAAACAATATCAATCACTGGTCAAAATTCAAATCTGTAAGAAACAATGTGATCTCTTTAATACGACAGAGCAAATCAAACTATTATGAACAATTGTCTTTGAAACTAAAATCTGGTTCGCTGCATCCGCGTGACTGGTGGAGAACCCTCAAGGCAATGATGTCCTCACAATCTTCCACATCTATCCCCCCTCTTTTTGATATCTTTAAAGATTCGTTGATTACTGACGAACACGAAAAAGCAAATACATTAAATAATTACTTTGCTAATCAGTCATGTATAGATGATTCATTCAGTATCCTCCCCGATGACCATTTCCGAGTCATACACGAAACTTTAGATTCAATCCATGTCATGCCATCTGAAGTACTGGATGTGCTTAAAACACTTAAAAAGGGCAAAGCCTCTGGCCCTGACGGCATAAATAACAGGATTCTTATCGAATCAGCTGGTCAGCTGGCACCACATTTATGCGATCTATTTAATTACTCACTAATTACCGGCTCTGTTCCATCATCATGGAAAATATCCAATGTATGTCCCATTTTTAAGTCTGGTGACCCTTCTCTTCCTTCTAACTACAGACCTGTTTCATTATTAAATAATATTGAAAAGGTCTTGGAACGAATAATATTCAAACATGTCTACAACTATCTAAAGGACACCAACTTCTTTACTCCCTGCCAGTCAGGTTTTATGCCAGGTGATTCCACCGTTAATCAAGTAACATTGCTGTATAATAACATATGTAAAGCACTTGATGATGGACTGGAATTTAGGGCAATATTCTTTGATATAAGTAAAGCATTTGACAAAGTCTGGCATAAAGGTTTGTTGTTCAAGTTGAGCAGAGCAGGTATCAGAGGTAATTTATTGTGCTGGTTTTCGGATTATCTTTCAAATCGTTTTCAACGAGTTAATATACCCGGTGGTATCTCAAACTTATGTCACGTACAGGCAGGTGTGCCCCAAGGATCAATTTTAGGACCTCTTTTGTTTTTAATATATATCAATGATATTGTTGATGATATTCAAGCAAACATTAATCTTTTTGCAGACGATACCAGTCTCTCATTGGTTGTATCTGATCCAGCTGCCGCCGGAACTGTATTACAATCAGATATCGATAAAATTACTCGTTGGGCGCAGAAGTGGTTGGTCACGTTCAATCCAACAAAATCTGAATCTTTACTTATATCTCGTAAACGTATTACGATTAACCATCCGGGTCTGTTTATGTCAAATACTGAAATTCCTTCTGTCACCAGTCATAAACATTTAGGTATAATTCTTTCTAATGACGGGTCTTGGGACCTTTACATTGGTAAATCTATTGAAAAGGCTTGGAAAAGAATCGGAGTTTTGCGACTTTTTAAAACCCGTCTTGATCGCCTATCTCTTCAGATAATTTATTTCTCTTTTATCCGACCCATTCTTGAATACGGTGATGTTATATGGGACAATTTTCCTCAAGGGTTGAAAGATCAATTAGATAAAGTTCAAAATGAGGCTGCCCGAATAGTTACCGGTTGTACTAAACTTGTTGCCATCGCTGATCTATATCAAGAGTCAGGGTGGGAAACTTTAAGTCAACGACGGCGCAAGCATAAACTTATTCTTTTCTATAAAATGGTAAACGGACTTGCTCCAAACTATCTTAATACTCTTGTTCCACCTACCATTGGCAGTTCTTCCTCTTATAACCTACGCAGGCCAAACAATTTGAGAAACATTGCTTGTAGAACTCGATTGTACAGCTCTTCATTTTTGCCAGCTGTGATTAACGATTGGAATTCTCTGCCGGATGAAATAAAGAATGCTGAATCATTGTCAGCCTTTAAATACCGTCTAAACGTAGATAAACCTTGTCCGCGAAAGCTTTATTTTTTTGGCGACAGAAAAGTTCAAATCTTACATGCTAGACTACGTAACAGATGCAGCTCTCTCAATGAGCACTTACACTTAAAAAAATTGGTCCAATCACCACTATGTAGATGCGGTACAGTTGAATCGACCCAACACTACTTTTAGAATGTCCTATTTATAATACCCAGAGAAATAGTCTATGTCAATTTATTAGTGGTATAACAAGATTTACACTCCAAACCGTTTTATTTGGAGATGAAAACCTTAATCTTTTTGATAACCAAAGAATATTTGCTGCCGTGCATACATATATCCCTGAGAGTAGAAGATTTTCTTTGTAATATCTTATTCCTACGTATTCTTATTGATGGTTGGATCTGTACATATCACGTTAATTTAATCAAGTCATTCCTAAGTTGACTGATATATTAATAACATCAAGTTTTTTTTTTAATTGTAAACATGTGCCTATTTAATCAATTGTGATGGTCCAGTTGGAGGGTTCCTTAGTCATTAAATATGCGTTTCTTCATTTCTAACTGTAACCAATAACACTCCACACAACTCTGTTTTTTTCCTTACCATTTTAACCTAAGTTTTCTATAACTTATAATGATATGATCATTTAATAACCCTGTTAACCGTTACCTGAAATTTGGAGAAGAACTTTATAAGCCTTTGCTTTCGTTCTAATCCTTTTCTTCAGTTTGCTTGTCATAGATTGTATTTCTTTTTCTCTTGTAAATTTGTACTGTTGAATAAAATATGTTTAAACTAAACGTGTCATCCGGGAGACTATTAGTAGTTTTAAATGGCCAGCCGTTGGGATCCAACCCACACCCTTAAGTGACTCAAAACATTACTCAAAACATTACGTTCTCGAGTACTACGCTATACCTACTGCATTATCTCCTGCTAGATGGCATTCTACAAATACTCATAAGTCTAATTTGGGCATCCTGGGTACAAAACCGGACTACTTTTCTACGCGACAACCGTAACTATGATTTTTGAACTAAAACAAATTTTTATTCAATAAAACGCTACCTGGTGCTATTCATTCAGGGGGTGCGGGGGGGGGGTTTAAAATGGGAAGTAACTCAACGGTTTGTTTTCATAATATGCAATAGACAGTTGTCGTTCCTGACAGGCTACACGGATAAGAAAGAAAATCGAATCGTTTTAGATCCTTTAATCCGTAAGGTGCTAGGCGTGACTTCAAGGACCTTTTGCGGATAGTATATTTGCAGTATAATAAATTCGTTGTACGGTCAGGTGGCAGGGGACTGGGAAACTTGTTCACGGCTGTGGTGAATCATATCCCCCCCGAGTTCGGCTCCGGGCGAACTGATTCACCAAGAGTTTCCAAGTCCCCTGCCACCTGACCATTAAACTAATAAAGTCTCTATGGGACCTAGTGTTCACCCTTCAGCCGTCACATGATAGCTCTGTTTGGCAGTAATGTCATGCGGCAACGAAAATCTAAAAGCTTCGTAGATAAGTAGATTAAAATTAGAGAAAAAAAATATCTCTAAGAAGTCTGAAATGACCGGAGCACCTCGTATTGAAAAAGATATTTTTTTTTTAATCTTTTTCCTTCTATGCCAGCCCGCCAGGGTGACTCAGTGGTGAGCGTATCGGATTCATGACCTGGTGGTTGTCAGTTCGATACCCGGTTGAGGCGAACTTTCCTTCAGGCATATTTTCGCTTCTCACCGAGCTGCTGAAGCATGTGAGAAGTCGGTGGCTTTGGAAAGAAAGTTGTGTTAGTACTGGTGTAAGAAAGATAGGAAACACATATGCGTCACCGACCGCCATGATATGACCTAAGCTGTTAAAGTGTCCTGCATAGCTCGTTGTCTGTGCATGTCATATTCTTCGAAGATTCGACTGTCTTATATGACGCATCACTACTAGCCCCAAAAGCGGGCTGACTGTGATATTACGCTCTATAAAGTAGCAATGTTGAAAATAGCTTTTACGTATCAATACGTTTGAGGAGAAATGAGACCTGCTTTAGCAACTGATTTCTCTAAACTGGTGATCATAGTTGAGTGAATCGCACGAGGTAGCGTTTTATTGGGTAAACCTTTTTTTTTTGTTTTAAATTCAAAGTAACGGCTGTCGCGTAGGAGAGCGGTTCGGTTCTGTACCCAGGATGCCCATATCAGATAGATGAGTATTTATAGAATGCTATCTAGCCGGAGATAATGCTGCATAGCACAATATGTATTGTTGTCTGCGTATCTCATTGTCTTGATTGAATTTGCGTTTATTTATCGTCGCCACTGGTTTCCCATATGGGCGACGCGCCCTGAAGACTGTTAGTATTGTTACGGAGGATAGTGCACATACAGGACAAAACCCATCTTAACTTACGCCCAGTTCTTTAACGTGCTCGGTGTATAGCACCGTCACACCGGACCTCGGTTTAACATCTCATACGAAAGACTATTAGTAATTTTAGATGGCGGGGATCTAACCCACATCCTCATGATCACGAGTTCTATTCTCTACCAACTGATCTATGCAGGCTGGTTTGTCACAGTCTTCGAAGATTCGACCTGTTTTATATGACGCATCATTCCCTCGATATTGAGGAGCTTGTAATAGCACATTAAAGTAGCAATGGAGGAAATAGCTTTTATCAATTAATACGTTTGAGGAAAAATCAGACCTGTTTTAACTCCAGATTTCTCTAAACTGCTGAACATCACCAGGTAGCGTTTTATTGAGTAAACGTTTATTTTAGTTTGAAATTCAAAGGAACAGTTGTGGCGTAGAAAAGTAGTCCGGTTTTGCACCGAGGATGCCCAAATTAGATAGATAAGTATTTGTAGAATGCCATCTAGCGGGAGATAACGCAGCAGGTATAGCCTAGGACTGGAGAACGTGATTCCCACAGCTGGCCACCCAAAATTACTAATAATCTTTCGGATGAGACGTTAAAACGAACGTGGACCGAGCACGTAAAAGAACCAGGCGTAACTTAAACTATTACCAAACATCGAAATTAAACTGGTCCAAATTAAAAGCGTGACTTGCAGACGAAAAAATGAACGGAACTCAAAAAAGGTTTGTTTCCAGCAGGGTAGAAAACAATTTGGGAAAAGGAGAAAATGCTTTCAAAAGGTTTCTATCTCAGGTTCGTAAAAACCAGGGATTGTTTGGTAATGAGTTTAGATGGGTTTCGTGTTATATCTGCACCATCCCCACTAACAATATTAATAGCCCTGAGGGGGCGTCGCCCATATTTGTAGAATGCCATCTAGCGGGAGATGATGGGTGGAAACTGAGAATCCATCCAATAGAATGAAAATAGTTCTAGTTCGGGAAAGAGTTTGTTAACTGTACTTGAGACCTTTATTAGTCTCTCATTTGACCTACTAAGTTGGCAATTTTGTGTATCTCATTCATTAGGCATAGATCTAGCCGATTCGGAATGGAAATTTTGGACATTTAAATCAAAAGCGAGGTGTTTTGACTGTGGGGCGTATTCATCCCAGTGTACGGCATGAAGAAAATATCCTGTGACACTATTATTTTTCACAGATTTTATCGATAAATTTTTTTGACAAGTCGCAATATAACAGACTTCCAACGGTATGATACTGCTGGACTTTTTTGCACTACAACTAGTGCGCCTGCGCGTAAAGCGGAATTATGGGATCGAACTTCCTTGGCAACGAACGGCGTCCTCTGTGAATGAATGTCAACAATGGAAGTAGGCCAGTCAACCTAGCCGAAAAAAGCACCAAACTTGGAACTAATTGCAAAAAAATGATTTTGTCATTTTTGTTTCATGTGATAACTCGGTAATCTCAAGAAAAAAGTTGCAAGCTGAACTATGAGGGGAAGTTACCAAAAAATGTCTTCGAATAGGTCCACCATAAATTTCCCATCATCGTCTAGTTTTTCAACAAAATGCCATTTTATGCGAATTACTCAATGGAAAATGATGTATTGTTACCTAATTTGTGAAATTGGTATTGCAGGACAGATTGTAATGTCAATATCATTTGTTTTCAGATTAAAACAAGAAAATAAATAGAAGTTGATTGTTGCAAAACCGTATTAATTTACCCCACCCACTTAGCCTATGATGCATTTTTCATTTTTTTTGTAAATTAATGAATTGCAACACATTAAATACATATGATACATATATCTGTTTGAAATAAAACCTGTATATGGCAAAACATCATTATCATGTGCGTATATAATACAAAATGCGGATCCACAGTAGAGGGAGCGGTAACTATATACAGATCTATAGTACAAATAGTACATGTATCTGAGTCTTTGTCATAGCCCAAAAACATTAGAATTTTACCTTTTGATATAAATTATTGCAAAGGAACAATCAAATTTAGAATTCTTACAGCACTATGGTTGCCAATATTGCAACATTTCCCTTTTTAATTTCACTTCTTAACTCTTTATTAACAATCCCATGTTTTACTTGTCTGACATACATGCATTTTGAAAAGTTTTGAGAAATTTTAGGCGAAAGTGGATCAAGACGAGCAAGTTCTCTTATATCCAAGGTATTTTCTTCAATGAAAACCTGCATTATCTCCTGCTAGATGGCATTCTACAAATACTCATCTATCTAATTTGGGCATCCTGGGTACAAAACCGGACTACTTTTCTACGCGACAACTGTTACTTTGAATTTCAAAATGAAATAAATCTTTACTTAGTAAAACGCTACCTGGTGCCATTCATTCAGGTATGCTCAGCAGTTTAGATAAATCTGGAGCTAAAACAGGCCTGATTTTTCCTCAAACGTATTGATAGAAACCATTTTCTCCATTGCTACTTCATAGTGCGTATTACTGCAATCTCCCCAATATCGGGGGACCCGGGAGAGTGATGCGCCATATAAGACAGGTCGAATCTTCGAAGAATATGACATGCGCAGACAACGTAAAAACCTGTATAAACGTGTCACGTTTATTTTTTCATCTGGAGGAACTTTAGATTTAGCAGTGTAGTCTGGAACAAAGTTTGGAAGCAAAACTTTTAGCAGCTTCATTTCAAGTACAACACTGTCAATATTTAAATCGAAATCAAGCTCTGAAAACCCTGATAACCAGCATTTCCTCTCCTAGACATTGGATTCTGTCCTTTCACTCACAAACTCTGACATTTGAGACATATTTAATTTGTGGAGTACAAGTGCTTAGCAGTTGGACAAATCTAATTTTCTCGTCCTGGGTAAAGGGTTAAATTAGTACTTGTCACTATTGAATTTTAATCTTTCTCTCCCGCCCCCATTGGACTTTGGAGTTTCTACAGCATTCAACAGTTGTATACATTGAGGAAAAGAGGGAAATTGCCAGTAACGGGTAGTTCCCATTTCCCCCCTCTCCCCCACCCACCACCATTTCATATAGTTATCATTCTTACAAAGTCTGTTCTTTTTTTCATCTGGAGATTCCTTCAAGTTTAGTCCATTATATTACCAGGGAGTGGCTTTACAAATACAAAGAAACTAATCATAATCACATGATTAACATCGCATATATGACCACATTTTGCATTTATAAAACCTTGCCTGCTTCGCCTCACTTACAACACTGTGAGGTTGTTCAGTGATCTAGAATGCAGTTCAGTTCCTCCAGATATGCTATGCAAAGTTATAGAGGGATTGTTGGGGTTTAGCGCTGTTATACACAGATTATTTTCGAGTCATCCCCGACATGCTCACTAAGTGCCATATCAATGGATAATGCACCCTATAAAACAATTAAATGTAGTTCTGGTAAAAAAAAGTTTCATGTGAAAACAGCTGTACACGCAGCAGTACCACCATATATATTGTATGCTTGTCTAAAGTTTGACCTAAAAAAAAAACACATCGCCAAACTTCTTTGATGAGGGCATTGTGTTTTTGATTAATTGGCTTACGCCTGCCCATAAATGAACTGATCAACCATCTTTATGGTCATGCTTGATAATACAAGCATCACTAACATGTTCATTCTTCCAACACCAAACTCTAGTGCTACGAGCCTCTGGCCTCTGGTGTAGATAATGGAATCCTGTACTCATTTGAGAACAGAAAACAGTTCATTAGAAGCCTGTATAAATGGATGTGTCTGTTTGGCCATGGTAATCTTTTCTCCTCCATTCCATAAATAACACTGCTTTGCATGGACGCCAAGCAAAGCCTTGTGCAGCAATAATCCACTTAAGGGTTACGCCCCTAACCCATGGTAAACATAGAATTTTTCATAAAGGCTATTCGGCCATTCTAGGCAGCATCCGCATCTTATTATGAGAGTAAAGGGCTGGAGACTCATTAACTCATCGGTATACATCATGTAACATTGATTGTTTTCGTAAAGGCTTTTCGACCCATTTCGGCAGCTTCTGTCTTTTAATATGAGAGTTAGGGGCCGTAGACCTTATAAATCAGTGCTCTTCTTGAAGAAATAGAGAACATCCCATAGCAAGGACTAACTTCACAATTTTGTTAATGAAACAAAGCTGGCAAGTTTTGATAAATTCAAGGATTTTTTTATTTTTGGAGAACTTTTCCTTTTGTATCATATTCTATTTAAAAGGCTTTAGCAAGGTATTGAAAATATATGTATCTCTGAATGTAATACCACTTAATTACATAAAAGGAAAAAATGTTCAAAACTTGTTATTTTCGGGCTAATTCTTATAAATTACAACCAGTGCTGTTTTAAATGTATTGCGTTTATACAGTAGAGAAACAAATTATATATCTTCAAGTCATACCACTTTCAGAAACTTTTCAAAAAGTTCCAATCAATAAATTAATCAAAACATACATTAGCTTTTAAATGGGTAAGGTCTATTGTTCTTATTCTCAAGGTATCTGCTTTTTCATTGGCAGAATTTTACTTAATTTATTTTGATAAAATAAGTCGATATTTTGCTTTATTGTCATAAATTAGCGTATCTTTTGCTCCAATGTTTAGGCTGAAAAATCTTATAGTATTCATTCATTGGTTCTCCCAATTGTAATTGATTCACCAGTAAATTCTTCTTTTGGACACATCAGTCATTCTCTCAAAGGGAAAACACTGCATTTGTCGTAAAAATCACCTTATAATCTAAATATGTTGATTATCGTAAGTTGTGTAAATGTAATATCTTATTTTTTGTGTCAGGTTCACAAGGAATGCTCAAAGATTAATATTATAATTCTGTTAAGAAAACAAGCATGCTTTTGTTTTACAAGTATAGTAAGTCTAAACAGCTCTCAGCACTAATGTAAGACCATCAGTGTTTCATTGCTATAGAGTTGGATTTTTAATCAAGGGGACCTTGAATGAAATTCTACTAGCGTCATTGGTCGTATTTGCCAGTAAATTCCTATTTTTAAGACATCAGCCATTTTTCTAAAAGAGGAAAACGCTACATTTGTGATAAAAATCTCCTTATAATCTAAATCTGTTGATTATCATAAGTTGTGTACATGTAGCATCTTCTTTTGTGTTTCATGGTCACAGGGAATGCTTAAAGATAAACATTATAATTCTGTTAAGAAAACAAGCATGCTTTCGTACTACAAGTATAGTAGGACTAAACAGCTTTCAGCACTTACGCAATATCACCTGTTTCATTGCTGAAGGGTTGGATTTTTAATCAAAGCGACCTTGAATTAAATCCTACTAGCGTCATTTGTCACGTGCAAGTATCTTTTGATAGGGAGTTTAGCACTTTGAAAACAATGGACTACATGATTAAGTAAAGTTTGCTGTCATATCCATCGATGAAACATTGGTGAAAAACAGTAAAGCCTGCTAAATCATCAAACACTGAATAAAAGTTTTAACGTGCTTCAACTTTTGTTGTAAAATCGATATGAATTAGACTACCATTCATCTTGTTATTATAAATGTTCAACTACTTGGGTTTGAAATTAATTAGTTCATTCAATCTATTTTCAGCTTAAATATTATTTATCTACTTGAATGAGACAATTCAAGTACAAATAAACTGAACAGAATGTTTGAATACAATACATTTAAAAAGAAAACCTAAAATGTTAATTGTAAACAGTAATAGTGATTACACACTAAAAGAAATGATTTCGGGAAATCGATAACGATGCGGTGAAATTCAGGCACTAAAGCGCTACCGTACTTTATTTGCAACCATAGCTTGTAGTGACGTCATCAAATTTCATCAACATCTTTAGCTTTCTTTCACACTTGGCACTGACACAAAAGATGGCTCGGAAAATCATTCTGTTATCTTATAAATGACATTTTGGCGATCTATGAAGCTGATGTACAATTTTGTAAACAATGAAGTGGGTATTACATGATCTGACACTCGTCAGTTATCATCGACGATTTTGAAATAGTGGACCTAAAAAATTAGTAAAAATTGAAGTCGATTTTCGAATTTAAACATCAATCTGTTATAAAAGATACCAGTGAGTGAGAGATAAATACCTTTAAAGTCATGGTAGAAGTTTCGTTCATACATCGGTTGATTAAATTTCTTGGTCAAAGTACGTTTTGCTGGTCATCCTCCTCTGTGTTTACATTTAACTCACAGAATGGCGCGTGATATCTGTGACGTAAGTTGCATAGTTTTGAATACGGCGGCTATTCGGGCCATCGTCGAGCACGTATATTTTTACCGAAATTTGCAATTTTAAATTACAAATAACTCTTTTCGGGCAATGAATTTTCAGTGCAACTTTTTTCTTGTGATTATTATGTTCGTTTTCTTTCGTGGAATGTAAAAATAAAAACTTTTGCAATTAGTTCCAACCCATCTGTTAGTTTGACTGGACTAAAGCCGTCCTTCTGTATTAAGAAGTTCTTACCGGGTCTTGTCACTAGATTTTTTTTTCTGCCAATACTTTGACAAACGAGTTAGAAGTGATACGTGATTTGGACATAATCGATAAGATTATAACCTTGAAAGGTAAAGTAGATCTACATAGCTTATATTTAGTCTTGAATCGATTTCAGTACCCGGAAGTAAATTGTAAGGGCCTTAGACGCAATTTGTCATATTGTTCAATAGAATGAGGTGCGGAATCGCTAGCAAGAGAGCTCGGGGTCATAATTTCTTCAAACTGAAGTAGATCTAGCTGGTGATCAATCAATTCAGTTCAGATGGAAACGACCGTAATACGCGAGGTTAGATGTAGGTACGGAATCGGCCGAGTTTCACGATGAGTGAATTCAGAGGTCACCATACGTTACATAGAAATAGCGAAATTGACCGAAATGGATTGGAATGGACCTAAAGTAACGATATAAACTATTTTGGCATTATTTCAGTTATTTGTCAAAACCCATGTAAAGAAAGGGAAAACAAACGGAACGGACCTGAACAGACCTTCAGAAATACATATGTATATGGACTTGTCAACCAGTGAGAAACTCCGAGACATACCCGAAAAACAGAAAAATATTTCCGATATTTGTTCAAGAATTTAGTCCCTTCCTGATGTTCCATTGTTTTCTAAATTCAAAGATTAGCTACTGCTGTATGTTCAGGTCCATTCCGGTATTTCTATACTCCAGTATCCGGAATCTTTTTTAATTTACTGACAGTTCTCACAATTCTACCTCTGATATTGGTATCCAGTCGTTTCGACACCCAGTCATTTCGACACCCAGTCAGTTCGACACCCAGTCAGTTTGACACCTTTTGGTCATTCCGACCTCTAGTTTGGTCATTTCGACACCAAAAAATTTTTTTTGCAAAATTTGGTTGTTTTGACACCCGTTCATTTGCAGTGTCAAAAATTTGTTTGGTGTGTGTGTGTATGTTTTTGGAGTTTGATAAGTAAATGGAAGTTTTTGAAAGAAAGTGGTTCATTGTTTTATTGTTCTGCAGTGGCAATACATGTAACAGATGGCAGCATCAAACATGTAACACAGGTTAATCAAAAATAACTATGCAGAAATTTTATTATTTTTTTCCCTTTACTGAAGTAAACTACAGAAATCAATATCTGACCACACGAACTATTCCGTCCATCTTTCATCAACTGAACTCTTAATCTCCCTTAACTGTTACCACACAATCCCATGTTGTAATGGTCGACCCTCAGGTACAAGCCTTTTGAACAATTTGTAAAAAAAAAACCAACATGTTATCCTTTCCACACAATGTTTTCAACCATATCAAAGAAAACTTCCTTCACATTGAGTTACATTGAAATTTTTGTCTGCAAATGCTTACAAGTAACACACGCAGAAGTCGACGTTTTGATCGAGTCAAAATTTTTTGTTGTTTGTTGTTTTCTCTTATAGACAGTCAACCATCACATTAGTTTCAGTGGAAAATGATTGATTAAATTTGCGTTTATTTATCGTCGCCTGCGGTTTCCCATATGGGCGACGCACCCTGAAGGCTGTTAGTATTTTTACGAGGGATAGTGCAGATACAGTACAAAACCCATCCTAAGTTTCGCCTGGTTCTTTAATGTGCACGGTGTATAGCACCGTCACTCGTTACCTCGGTTTAATTTCTCATCCGAAAAAATATTAGTGATTTTAGATGGCCAGCCCTGAGGATCGAACCCACACCCTCATAATCACAAGTCATACGCCCTACCGACTGAGCTATGTAGGCTGGTTTTCAGTGGAAAAGCTTGGCTTAACATTATCTATATCGAGTTTACCCTTTATCCTGCTAAATAATTGATGTGTACATTTTAAACCACAAGTAAAATGTAAAAGTTTGATATTTCAAAGGTATTTTGGGGGGAAAGATATTTCCTTATCGGTCAATGTAGAATGTAGATCCAATATCGGAGCACACGTTTTATACAGTCTGACCTTCATTTACATTGCCTGCAAAAAGTCAGTAACTCGCTCTTAGCAGCGTAAGGGTGAGTTGCCCACACATGACATCACATGTTAAAGTCTATAGATACATTTTTGCAATTCACGCCAAACTTTGCAAACAGAGATTGGAAGGTCACATGACCAAAAATCAAGTGATATTTGTTCGAATCAGTACATCGTATTAAGAATGTAATTTTTTAAAATATCTCAATTTAAAAATGAAAATAGTATTATTGAGAAACTGGAAGATACAATGGAATACACTGAGAATTTAGGTTATGTAAATTATGTGATTGAAATGAAACTGTAAATGAATATGATATTTCATATTTCATTGATTTGCATGTTCATCGTCCAGATAAAAGAAAAAATAAATCAAGCGTTGCAAAAAAACATGACAACGTTTGAAAAATGTTATGCAACCACAGCTTGCGGCTGGTGAGATTTGAGATCAGACTTCACTCAACTTGCATTCTTATTGATTATTCCGATTCAACGCCAGCCCTTATAGAGGCTAGTTGATAACCGATTAAAGCTGCAGTAGATCTTAATTATTCGAAACATAAAAAAAGGAGCAAATTCATTTTGTTTGACATTAGGTGTGCTTACAAAATACACCTTCTTAAAGGGAGGTTGGGATATGAAGAGAGAGTCACTTTATTGTTTTATATGCAGTTACGTTATTTTTTGGCTCTTTGATATTTTGATGGCACTGTTGTTTCTTAAAAATAAAGATGTTTCGTTGTGTCCTTGTGATAACTGGCCTTGAACAGGCGTATGGGATGTTCAGAGGTTGAAACTACCTTTTGGAAAACATTGAGGCAATATTCACTCATTAATTAACGCAAATCAGGACCGAGCACCATAAGCTCAATCGCTTGCGTACATGACATAAAAGACATTGGGTAGCTGGATAGGACACCGGCTCGACCTATTTCTTATGCAGGAACGGGATTAATTCCTCTATCACAGCTGACTACTATTGCGATGATGGTTACATGGAAACTCAGCTTGTGGCCTAGAATGAATATTGTGCTATGTAACGCCCTCAGCCCTCAACAATACCAACTTTTAGCAACGGCAGGGAAAAAGCCTTTTGAAATCATCTTGGGAAAAGGAGAAAATGCTGATAACCAGCAACTCACAATGTTTTCTACCTTTTCAAAGAACAAGGTACATTTGAGTTCAAACTGAAATTGCCGTCTGCAAGTACTTTCTATCTGGACAAAGCTAACATTTTGTCATCTTGTAAAGGGTTAAGAAAAGCGCAGATTTGTGTAAGGGTCGCCTCCAAATAACTGGAATTATGATGAAAAAGAAGTCAAAGTCAGGTATCAGATATTTATGGGACTCTGACCATTACAATTTTTTAAGTATAAAAGTTGGGCGGAGCACTGGTGAAAGGATCTTTAGAACAACATAGATAGGTGAACTGGTTACAGCAAAAAAATGGATACAGAAAGCAGAACATTGATAAACACAGCAATTAAACTGTCTAGGAAAGCATGGATTGTTGCACTGGTTGCCACAAACCAATCGATTGATCGATCGGTATATCAATCAATCAATCAATCAATACCAAGAACAGAACATTGAAAAACAAATAAGTTATGTCTAGGTAATGGGATATAACGGCAAAAAAATTGACAATCAGCTTTCGAATTCGACATTGCCGATTACATTTGCCCATTATTTGTATCGATATACATGTAAAACAATACAAAAACACATATTTCAATCACGCTCTTAAAAAAAAAAAAACTGAAATCTGACAAAGTAAACACTTAAAGTAGTTTTATTTTGTTATCTCATCTATAAATAACACTCGGAAAAAAAATCGGGTGTCGAAACGAACAAATTTTTCAAAAAAAATTTCACCGGGTGTCCAAATGAATTATGGACATTTTGTACCATAACCATTTCGTACCAGTCATTTCGTACCATAGGATTGGTCATTTCGTACCATGATATTACCATTTCGTACCATATAAGTGGTCATCTTGTATCATGATTTCTCCGAGAAAATCTATTTTAGGTAAGACGGTGTAATGCACTTCCGGTGAAAATTCTAATTGGTTAATAGATAACGATAAATAAGGATTTATGCAGAAATAATAATAACAGACATTTCTAACGGATCATATATTCCGTTTATGTCTATCTTGAAATTATTTTTTGATACTTTTGTTAGTTTTCTGAAAAGGGAGGTAATTATTATCTCTTTTTGAATTGAGAATATAGTGGTTTTAGATTTATAAATGATAATTCAAAGAAGGAAAAAAATGGAAAAAATTAATGGGTGAAAGTAGTTCAATAATACTCATTTTTAATTATAGCTAATTTTGCAGGATGATATTTTAATGGAAATAGCTGTTTTCCATTACACAGGTCTTGCCTTAAATAATAGAAAATAACAGTTGAACTTAGATGTAAAAAAGTTTATTTGATTAATAATACTCACAATATAAGATAAGATCATAATACATATAAACGAAACATAATGTATGAATGTATGGATGAATGATACAGTGATGATTTTTTCGCCTTTTCATTCGACATTTCTATTTCAATTTTGTAACAAATATAATTAAAGGCAAACACCAATCAAATTATTTTCAAAATGTAATTACCAATCTTGTAACAAACATTTACCAAACAATGTAATTATCTATAAACTGTGTCAAACATCGATTGCTTCCTTTAATTGATTAGCCAATATTTACTTTATAAATGTATGCAACAAATGCACTTATAAAACTTTTTGCAATTATAAAAGCAACATTTTTTAAAACTTCACCGAAAAATACAATTTAATAATCGTTAAGTAAATAAACTATCAACTCGGTACGAATTCGTAAGTTATGGTACGAAATTGTAATATTTTGGTACGAAATGGTCAATGCATGGTAAGAAATGGTAATTCTTTGGTACGAAATGGTATTATAATATATGGTACGAAGTGGGTATGGTACGAAATGACTGTATACCGTCCAAATGACCGGGTGTCCAAATGACTGTTATTTATGATATTTAATGTTTCTGATTAGTTATACATCGGTTCTCGATTTTCTCTTTGGTTCTTAAGTCGAGGGCCTTTGAGGGTCCTTACAGGTCCATTCCGGATTTTCCATTCAATTTAGTTCTGGTTCATTTTGATGATTCAAATTTGCGGTATTTGATACCTCTGATATGAATTTGGTCCCTTGCCAATGTTCCCGTTGTTTTTTTTTTAAACCCTTTCCCAAACAATCCCTGGTTTTTACAGGTCTGGAATAGTAGCCTTTTGAAAAAATTGTGGGAAAAGGAGAAAATGCTGGTAACCAGCATTTTCTCCTTTTCCCACAATGTTTTCTACCCCATCATAGACAGAAATCATCTTTTAAGCAAGAGTTGAATTGTCTTCTGCAAATGCTTTCAATTTGGTCTAATCCAAAAGTTTGTCGTTTGGGAAAGGGTTAATTCATAGAATTGCCTTTTAAGTAGGGCCCGTTCATATCTTCCACTTTTACCTCACTCCTAGAAAAGATTGTTTTTTTTTTCCATTCATTTCGTGTTGTAACATTTTTCATAATATCTTACGTCTATACCGGTCCATTCCGGTCCTCCGGTACGATCCGGTTCATATCGGTATATCCATGATACACCCTCTGTTAATGAATGTCAACAATGGATGCCGTCCTCATGTTGTACAAAGTTCTTACCGAGTCTTGCCGCTAGATTATTTTCCTGTCAATATGACAAACGGGTTAGAAGTGATTACGTGATTTGGACATAATTAATCCATCAGATTATAGCCTTGAAAGGTAAAGTACATAGCTTATATGTAATCCTGAATCGATTTTATTACCCGGAAGTAAATTATACTAGTTAGTTAAATTTTGGATGAAACTGTTGGAAGTCTTTATATTTTGGGGCAAATGACGTGCATCAGAATGATGCCTCGGAATGTAAACTAGATACATATCTACACACTACACAGGGTATGTTTACTGGTATTTTCGTTCTCGGTATTTTGTTGTTAAAGTCTTGGCCTCCTACCTTCAGTTTGATCATTGATGTTACATGTATAAAATTTATCTGTATGGCGTGAGTCGGATGATTAAGAATAGTACAAATTTTGAAGACCCTTCTGCTGAGGGCAAACTGATCTAACTGCAACCTTTGAGAGCTTTTACTTACAGTGCTACAACACTAGTACTGGCCGTTGTGATCTTATTACATTGAACTTTTAACGCTGATAACAACTTATGACTGAATTTCAACACCTTCTAAATACACAAACAACACTCGTCAAAACTCCGCCAATTCCGTAAGAATGTATAACTTGATCAACAGATCACTCGGATTTTCCGGAATAATATGGACAGTAGACAACTAGAAGATGTGCTTACATAATCTCATGCTCCTTGATCTTTCTTGTTACAGTCATTTGGCCTTGAGCAGAGATAAATAAAAATGCAATGCAGCTGGGTTTTTGCGGAAATATTGCTTTAAGATGATTTGAACATTTAGATTGTTTTGCATTAGTGCAAACTGGTGCACTTGTGTATATGCAACTGTAAACAGCTGTAAGTTTAAAATAGTATTCATCTGTTGACCGTTTATTGTTAGCGAGGTGAAACTATGAGGGACAAAAGGGATATGACCCTAGCAGTCAGGTCTTTGAGTAAACATTTTCAGAATGAACTGGTTATCTCACTTTTGCAATCTCAGTAACCAGACTGTCCATTCACAATACTGACCAGCATAGATCTGATTAGGCATCCTTCAGCTTAAGATATATTAACCCTTGGGGTGCTAAGTGCGACTATATGACCTTTTGCGGACAGTTTAGATCAAGATCAGACTACAGACTACATGCAATCTGATTTTGGATCTATACAGTCCAATGAATAGTTTTTTTTTTCTTTAAAATGTAGTGAGAAAAACTGAATGTATTCAGCATGTTATCATCATTTGAATGAATTTGAACATCCTTTGTATTGAAGAGGAGAGAAAACATTGTGAGAAAAGGAGAAAATGCTGGTTACCAGCATTTTCTCCTTTCCCCACTATGTTTTCAAAAGGCTTCTTTCTCGGGCTCGTCAAAAGTGGCGATTGTGTGGTAAAGGATTAATATAAATAGCCTATTTATGTAGGATATAATTATAAAAAAATGACCTTAAAATTGCAATATTTGGATATTGTTGTTTCTGACTGTAAGAGGATATAACTGGGTGCTTTAACATTTTTTAACAAAACTATCCCGTTTTTCATGACCAAAAAGAAGACGGCTGTTAAAGAGGCCTTTATACTCATTTTCAGCCAGTTTGAACTCATTTTGTTTTTAGTTTATCAAATTATAGCCATTCTTATATCTTCTTGCCAAATATTGCGCTTGACGGTTGCAAGGTCACTTAGATTACGGTCGATAGAAAATGTATTTGGTTGAGTTTCCGCCTTCCATATAAACAGACTTGTCGTTTCCAGGTTTTGAATCAAATCTATATATCCGTTATACACTCGGGTAGATTCGTATGGTCGTCATGCATTCTGTCAGGTTACTATATTTGAAATTCGCTCTGCGTCTAATGAGATAAATAAAAAAAAAATGGAGGCTTCTCTGTTGCAGCCTCGAAATTCAGGCAGAGGTTTTGGGCTATATGCAAATTTCACCGTATCCATCTGTAGGCAGAAACCAATGATACATTTCTGTGACACAAATGGTCTACATTTGGTCAACATTTAATTCGTATGTGCATATGATTTTGATTTGGACAAGTCTAAAATTACTTAATTTGGGGAGGGTTGGGAAGATATTGCAGTCTTTGAAACAAATGTGGGAGAAATTGGCCAACTAATGTTTTGGACAGAATGATCTTGCCCAGATCAATATAGCCAGTCAAAAAAATTAGACAGGAAAATTTGTGCAAATAAAAATATTCCTTTTTAAACATAGAAAAAAGTTAAAGGCCTACTTGCAGCAAAAAGTAAACAATTTGTGTTATAATACAGGCATATTTTATATGACTTATTCATAACATTTTAAAGGGAGTACATTACCGATACTGATAATATCATAATCTGACAATATACAATGTATTACCGTACAGTTATCAATGTTGCAAAAGTTACAGAAAGTATATTCGTATATTGTTAAACTTATTTGACCCTTTACTTCATAGATACTCATTTCTACGCATTGCTTGTAGGAGCCTTTGGAAAACATTGTGGCAAAAGGTGAAATTGCTTGTGACGAGCAATTTCACCTTTTGTCACAATGTTTTCTATGCTATCAAAAGGTGTCATATACACATAAGAAATGACTTTATCCTTGCTGTTATTTAGGGTCAATTAGAGATACCATAGAAATGCTTTATGGGGTAAAGGGTTAATCCATTCGCAAATGAAAAAAATTTAGGTTTGTCAAAATTGAAAAGAATTGCAGATTACAAATTAAAAGTGACTGAAAATTTGAAATTTGTTTTGTGAAGGGTAGAAAACATTGTGGGAAAAGGAGAAAATGCTGGTTACCAGCAATTTCTCCTTTTACCACAATGTTTTCTAAAGGCTTCTTTCTCAGGGGCGTCAAAAGTAGGGATTGTGTGGTAATGGGTTAAAAGGTTGATAGGCACTGTTATTCAGGATGAGTGAAAGCTTGATGATGGTACTTCTGATCAGAATTAATTTTCAAGTGTCAACTCTCTCTAGTCGAAGAATTATCTCCACTTGAACTTTAGACTGTTTCCTGTCGAAACACTGGCCAGGGTATTAAGTCACATTCAGTGACAGCTCTAGTTTAAATCTATTTTTTTCTGCTAGGAAGTAGTACTTTGACTAGGGGGTTCAGTATTATAATTATTGTCATCTTCAAATAAATTCACATACTATTAAAATGTATGATTTACATACAAATACAGTTATACACCTTATTGTTTACCCATGGCTGTTACTGAGCCTTTAAGCCTTCAACAAACGACAATATTTTAGACTCGTCCACTTGTGGATGACAAGATAAAAGTGGCTCTTGATATAGATGTGTCTTAGGGTTGAAAACATTGTGGGTAAAGGAGAAAATACTGCTTACCAGCATTTTATCCTTTCTTCTCAATGTTTTTGAAAGCATTTCTCTATAGAGTTATCAAAACTTTGTACTGTGTGGCAAAGGATTACATGTTTACCGCACAATCCCGAGTTTTAATGATCCTTGGAAAGAAGCCTTTTGAAAACATCGTGGGAAAAGGAGAAAATGCTGGTTACCAGCATTTTCTCCTTTTCCCACAATGTTTTCTACCCAATGAAAGAAAAGTTGCACCATTTTAGCCACATTGAAATTGTCATCTGCAAATGGTTTCATTTTAGACAAGGCTAAAATTTTGTCGTGCAGTAAAGGGTTATATTCTGACTTGTTCAGATTATTTCAGACCATCCCTAAAGTTAATACCAAGTATATACATGTACATGTAGCTAGGAAGGGTGAGGAAATTATAGTTTCAAAGGTGATGGAACATTATTGCAAAAGAACGATTACTTTGCAGTAGGCAAATGCTTATTTTTCTAAAGCCTTCAGAAAACATTGTGGAAAAAGGAGTAAATGCTGGTAACCAGCATTTACTCTTTTTCCCACAATGTTTTCTACCCTTCACAAAACACATTTCAAATTTTTAGTCATCTATATTTATTTTGTCATCAACAAATGCATTGGATTTGGACAAGCCTAAAATATTGTTGTATGGTAATGAGTTAATATATTTAACCCTTTACTCAAATGAAAAAATATACTTGTCCAAAAGAGTTGGAGATGACAATTTAAAAGTGTCTGGAACGATAAAATTTGTCTTAGGTATGTAAGAAATTATTATGGGAAAAGGATAAGACACTGGCTTTCTGTATTTTCTCCGTTTCTGTATTTTCTCCTTTTCACAAAATGTTTTGCAAAGGTCTGTATATAAGGTTTGGTAAAATTAAGAGTTTTGTGGTTAAGTGTTAATGTTTGTTTCCTTTCTATTTATAGACAGTGACATCTTGCACCTAGCATTATGAAAGTGTCTGGACGAAATCAGACGGGGAGTGCCGACAGAACAACAGGTGTTCAATGTGATCCTTGTTTCTTGCTTAACAAAAATGAAAATGCTATACAGTATTGTGTAGACTGTGACGAGTTTTTCTGCTCTAATTGTTCATATGTGCATAAAATGTTAAAATCATCAAGAAATCACAAATTTTTATCTGGAGATGAAATGCCGCAACAAAAACTGACCTCAACAGAGGAAAATGTTTGTTCTAAACACAGTGTCGAAATATTAAAGTACTTTTGTAAGGTCCATAAGAACTTTTACTGCACTGTTTGTATAACTTTGGAGCACAAGAATTGTTCCATTGAATATATAGATGACATTACACACGACTTTGAGACAAGTCCAGAGTATACAACTTTAACAGAGAAATTATCAAGTCTTCTACAGCAGTTAAAAGATATAAAGAAAACTTCCACAAGACACAGTCAAGACTTACAAACAGTGCACGCCCAGTTTGTATCAGATGTGAAATCCTTCCGTACAGAAATCAACAACCTTCTAGATTCCATGGAAACAACCGTTTTGAAGGAAGCCCAGGATGTGAAGGAGTTTGATACAAAAGCTGCTCAAACTGTGTCTACAGCGTGTGATACAATGACCACTGACATCAATGAAATTGTTACTAACTTAGACAAACATAAACAATACAAACAACAGCGACAGTTGGTGATTTCTGCAAAGAAAGCTGAAACTCTGATTTCTGACAGAGAACAGAAAATGGCGGACATATCCAGTCAAAACAAAATTAGAAATTATAAATTTCACAAAAATGAGAAAATGCTACATTTACTTCAATCTATGTACAATCTTGGTACATTAGTGGATAGAGAGAAGGAGGGAGGAAAAACAGAAATGGAGAGAAAAGAGAAAGAAAATGTAAAGCTGGTCAACAAAGATCCCAAATCTGTTAGAGCCAGTTATGTAGGACAAATCAATGTTAAACATTCAAAAGATAAATATAACTGTTATATTACAGGCAGTCTAATGATAGATCTATACAGAATAGTTCTAACAGATTATGACAACAACAGTGTAAAACTTGTAAATGTTGACAGTAACAGTATTCTATCTTATCTAAAACTTTCCACACGACCATGGGATGTTACGTGTATTGATAAAAGTCAGCTTGTCATTACATGTAACAATAAATTAGTTTTTGTAAATGTTGGACACACTTTGACTGTAAACAAACAACTTCAAGTTAATGGAGACTGTAGAGGAATTATTTTTAATGATAATCAATTATTTGTGTCATTTGATGAACCAGAACCTGCTGTTAAATTAATCAGTCTACATGGAGAAATATTGAAAACATTTTCTACAGACCAAAATGGACAACCTCTGTTTAAATGGCCCTTGTATATTTGTCTTAGTAATTCCAAGTCTACACTGTTTGTTAGTGACTGGGAGACAAACACTGTGACAAGTGTGGATTTACGGAGTAAAGTTCAAAATGTTTACAGAGATACTAACCTGAAGTCTCCATGTGGTCTGACTGTAGATAGATATGATAATATTTATATAGCTGGACGTCACTCAGACAACATACATCAGATATCTACACAGTGTAGACCCATACAAATATTACTGGATCAAACACAAGGAATGGAATATCCACAGTCAGTGACATATTGTGAAACAGAAAACAAACTTTATATCAGCCATTGGTATACATCTAAAAGAAATGTTTTGTCAGTTTATCAACTACAGTAGAAAACAACACATACTGATGACCTGCTGTAAGGGTAAGTCTATTTAACCTTGTACCACACTGTTTTGTGTTTTTAACCCTTTACTACACCATCCTGACTTTTAATGACCCTGAAGAAGAATTGTTGGGGAAACATTGTGGAAAAAGAAGAAAATGCTGGTTACCAGCATTTTCTTCTTTTTCCACAATGTTTTCTCCAATATCAAAGACAGAATTTATCATTTGAACATCATTTTACTTGCTTATCCAATTTTTTCCCTTTAATAGTAAAGAGGTAACAATCGTGAGTCGTAAGACTTCATAAAAACATTGTGGATAAAGGAGAAATTGTTCTAACTAGCAATTTCTCCTTTTCCCACAATGTTTTCTACCCATTCTATGAAAAATCTTGTGATTTGAGCAACATTTAATAGGAGAAATTGTAGAAATAGTAGATTTGTTCTACTTTCAGCAAGGTCCTGTGTGGTTCAGTGGTAAAGTGTAGGACTCGTGACCTGGAGGTCCCAGGTTCAAGCCTCGCTGGTTTCAATTTTTTTTTTTCACAGGAGTGTCCCCAACTCCCAGCAACGTTTATGTATTACTGTACATTGTGTAGATCAAGATCAGCCTGCACAGAACATAAAGTTTGATCCTAGATATAAATAGTTGTATAAAATCGAAATGTTTTGTCTGTTAATCAACTACAATAGAAAACAACATATACTGTTGACATGTTGTATGGATATGTTTATTTTCATCATCAATTGTTAACTGTAGTAGTAGCAGGAATGATATTTAACCCTTTACTACACATTCCTGAATTTTAACAACCCTGAGAAATACGCCTTTTGAAAACATTGTGGAGAAAAGGAGAAAATGCTGGTAACCAGCATTTTTTCCTTTACTTTTCCCACAAAGTTTTCTAACCGATTAAAGAACATGTGTGTCATTTGGGCCACTATGAATGTGTTGTTTGCAAATGCTTTCAATTTGGAAAGGTCTAAAAGGTTGTTGTGTTGTAAAGGGTTAACCCTTTGCTTCACAATTTGGAATTTTAATAGAATTGAAAGAGACGGCTTTCAATTGTCTGTTTTTGTATTAGCCATCGTTTGTTTAACCAAATCCAACACTTTGAAGGCTTCTGTTTGTTGCACAACAGATCACTTTTGAAAACAATGTAGTGAAAGCAGAAATTTATTTAATTGTACTTAATTATTCATTCTAAGGCAATTTACTGTATGTCCTTACCAAGCATTCCCTAGTTATTATGATTCTGTTAAAGAAAATAGAAACCATTGAGGGAAAAAGAGAAAATTATGGTAACCAGCATTTTTAGCTCTACTGGCTTTCAGCCAGCATAGCTTATGTCATGGCGTGGTTTCTGCCGTCTGCCCATCCGTCTGTCCGTCCGTTAGTCTTTTTCTTGTTTACGTGATAAAGTCTGCCAGATTTTCATGAAATTTGCACACTTTGTTTATTTCATCAATAGCTTCAACCCTATTGATTTTGAGAAAAATCCAACAAACAGTATGGAAAAAGTAGCCATTTCATGTTGGAAAATTTCAAATTCTTGTTTACGCGATAAAGTCTGCATTTGTTGTCAGATTTTCGTGTAGCTTGCACAGTTTATTTATCTTATCAATAGCTTTAATTCTATTGATTTTGAGAAAAATCCAACAAACAGTATGGGAAAGGTAGCCATTTCAAGTTAAAAATTTCAAATTCTTGTTTACGCGATAAATTCAGCATTTGTTGCCAGATTTTCATGAAGCTCGCACAGTTTGTTTATCTCATCAATAGCTTCAAGCTTTTAATTTTGGAAAAAAATCCAACAACAAGTATGGGAAAAGTAGCCATTTCAAGTTGAAAATTTCTAATTCATGTTTACTTGGTAAAGTCTGTCTTTCTTGTCAGATTTTAATGAAAATCACAGAGTTTGTTTATCTTATCAGTTATTATGATTCTGTTAAAGAAAATAGAAACCATTGAGGGAAAAAGGGAAAATTATGGTAACCAGCATTTTTAGCTCTACTAGCTTTCAGGCAGCAGAGCTTATGTCATGGCGTGGTTTTTGTCGTCCTTCAGCCCGTCTGTCTGTCCGTCCCTCAGTCCGTTAGTCTTTTTGTTGTTTACGTGATAAAGTCTGCCAGATTATCATGAAACTTGCATAGTTTGTTTATTTCATCAATAGCTTCAACCCTTTTGATTTTTAAAAAAATCCAACAAACAGTATGGGAAAAGTAGCCATTTAAGTTTGCAAATTTCAAATTCTTGTTTACGGGATAAAATATACATTTTTTATTAGATTTTTGTGAAACTTGCAGAGTTTGTTTATCTCAACAATAGCTTCAACTCTATCAATTTTGAAATAAATCCACAAGCACTAAGGGAAAAGAAACCATTTCCAGTTGAAAATTACCATTTCTTGTTTACGCAATAAAGTCTGCATTTCTTGTTAACTTTGTCTTTTTGCATCATGAATTCATAATGTATGCTAGCATAAAAGCAAAATTTAATTCGCTGTCTGTAGAGCATATTCAGGCCGTTCAGGGCCTTCTAGTTCTTCATTTGCTACAATGTTTTCTACCATTTCAAAAAAACAAGTTTTACAGTTGTTGGGTCATTCTCTTTGGTATTCAGCAAAACATTTAAATTAAGTCTTTACTGAACGACAAACTTTTAGGCATGTTCAAATCAGAAGTATTTGCAGACTACAAAATAAAAGTGACTGAAAAATTGAAACTTGAGTTTAGAAGGGTATAAAACATTGTGGGAAAAGGAGAAAATGCTGGTTCTTCTTTTAACACAATGTTTTCACAAGTCCTCTTCCTCTGGGTCGTAAAAACTAGGGATTGTTTGGTAAAGGGTTAAAAAAGGTGGGTATTTAGATTTTTTACATCTCACCAAATTAAAAAAAATGTATATATTACTGATTTTTTTTTCAAAAAAAACAATACAAATCATCAATAATTAACAATCATAAAATTACCAAAAAAAATTTAATTCCCTTTAAAGGCTACGTAGCTTCTGAAGCTATTTTTAGATTTCATGCCAAAAATACAAAGAAAGTATTGTGGAATGTTAAGTGACTGGCATGTGACTAATGATGCTTAAAATCTATTACATAACAAACACATTATTATTTTACATAATGTCCTCTTCGGATGCTATGTTTGAAGCTGCATATGTGTATTTCCGGTATATAAATGAGCAAGTTGCTCATGTAAAAACAGATCGTATTTCCTGTCGACGGCGGCACCTGGGCTGTACTGAATCACTAATTTCTCTTGTTGTCGGATGGTTTTTGACTACTGGAGTTTTATGAAAGAGAATTGTAGGGCTTTGGGAGTATAAGGATGATTTTATTTTTTGTACATTAGTACAAAATTTTCGTCACAGAATCTGAAGGGCCACCTTTAAGGCTTGCATAAATTATTTGTCATTTAGTAAAGATTTTCAAAGGCTGTCTGTTACAGGGGTATAAAAACTTGTGAAGTTGAAGTAATTTTAACCCTTTCCCAAATAATCCCTGGTTTTTACAACTCTGATATAGAAGCCTCTTAACCCTTACCAAATGATAAAATTTTAGAAAGGTCCAAATTAAAAGTGCTTGCAGACGACAAAATAAACATAACTCAAAAATTGAAATTTGTTTCCAGCAGGGAAGAAAACATTGTGGGAAAAGTTGAAAAGTTGGTTACCAGCATTTTCTCCTTTTCCCACAATGTTTTCAAAATGCTTTTTTCTCAGAGTCGTAAAAACCAGGGATTGTTTGGTAAAGGGTTAAAATATTATGAGAAAAGGAGAAAATGCTGGTAACCAGCATTTTCTCCTTTTCCGACAATGTTTTTTTACCCATCCCAAATCGTATTTCAATTTTTGATTCATAATTATTTTGTAGTCTTCAAATGCTTTCAAAATTTTGTCATTTGGTGAAGAGTTAATCAATAATATATATGCATGTCATAGGCCAGATTGGAATCTAGGCAGATCTGGAATCTGCCAAGACCAAATTAGAACTATAATTTTGTCTGGACCAAAATGGTTTGTTTTCTAAATTTTTTTTTTATCATATTAGTCCACATATGTTTACAAGCAATTTATTCGTATTTTTCGCACAATTGCTCCGTTTTCCACATCTCTTTTTCCACTAAAGTGCAAAACATTCAAAATTTATTCTTATCTGAATTTCTGACTAAAATGTCTTTTTTTGGGGGAGGGGGTTAAGTTAAAACAGATGCTTTATATGTAGTATCACTATATTCAACGACAAAATATTCCAGTTTGGTTTGGACAGATTGTTGAGCTGCCCCGCCAAAATGGAAACCTAATTTGGTCTAAACAGAATATTCCAGTATGGTTTGGGCAGATTGTTGAGCTGCCCCGCCAAAATGGAAACCTAATTTGGTCTAAACAGAATTCCAGTTTGGTTTGGGCAGATTGTTGAGCTGCCCCGCCAAAATGGAAACCTAATCTGGTCTAAACAGAATTCCAGTTTGGTTTGGGCAGATTGTTGAGCTGCCCCGCCAAAATGGAAACCTAATCTGGTCTACACAGAATTCCAGTTTGGTTTGGGCAGATTGTTGAGCTGCCCCGCCAAAATGGAAACCTTATTTGGTCTAAACAGAATTCTAGTTTGGTCTAGGCAGATTCCAGATCTGCCTAGATTCCAGTTTGGACTACGATATATACATGTATATATTTTTAAAATCTTTACCAAAAGACAAGATTTAGACTGGTCCAGTTTGAAAGCATTTGCAGATGACAAAATAAACATGACTCAAACATTTAAAATTCTCTTTAGAAGAGTAGAAAACATTTGGGAAAATGAGAAAATACTGGTTGCCAGCATTTTCTCCTTTTCCTACAATGTTTTCAGAAGGTTTCTTCCTCTGTGACATAAAAACTAGGGATTGTTTGGTAAAGGGTTCATAGCTGATAGTATCATGAGGTATACTAGTCCTTTGATATGCAGACAAGTGCTTTCAATTTGGACAAGTGTAAAGTTGTGTGGTTTTGTAAAGAGTTAAACTCTCAATATTTTGAATATGAGATTTCTATTTTTTTTTTTAGGAAAAGATAATGCCCCTTTCATGGTGTATCATCGACTACGGAGCTTGGTACCAGCTAATCGATACAAAAGGCAGTGATGGCACGGAGTGGGGAGAATAAATTGTTTTTTAGAGTGGTTTTTAATGAGTGTCTTCCTTTGAAAGTACAAGCATGGGCGTTTAGAGATGTCCAACTGTTGTCCATGTTTGTGAATCGAAAATAGTATTCCTGCATGCTGCAAAAAACGGCGAAATCCTACTAGCTGGTAGTGCTCAAACAACTATATACCATCGAAAATCATTCGGTTTTCGTTGTTACAAAGCTGTTTACCCTTTGATTTTAACATCAGAATATTCCGGATATTTGAAATTGACTTCAATATGAGTTTCATATGCAACAATCAAGATTTGATTGAATTATTGTCAAAAACAATCATCCTGGGGAGTACAGCGACTTGATTGGTTGGTGTGCGGCAACATTAAAATTTTACTAAATCAACCTTACGGCAACTTACACCCGTGCGATGCAGGAAAAGAGTCCATTTGGATGCATACTTTTATGTCGTTGCAGGTTATAATGCCCTTCATTTGCGGGTATTGCTCCAAGTCTTCAAGAGGGCCAAGATGACCCTGAATCACTCACCAGAGTAGGGGGGCGGGTATTGAAACTTCCAAGCGATTTTGAAGAGATCATTGAGTCATTTCAACATCTGTCACCACCCATACAATCATCGCCACAGCAATGATTTGATGAATCAGAATTTTGCAAATAAATTTTTGGATAGATCACCCAAGAACAATTTCTTGAAGAAGAGCACATGCTCGATAGTGACTAATAACATAAGTCAAACAAGAGCACCACATGCAGGTACCAACAAATGGCTGTTGTTTTTTGAAGGATCAAAATTTCACGAACAGTTTTTGAAAAGGGTCAACCAAGGATCATCAAATTTTCTATGAAATTATTTTGTTTTGACCAGCCATTTCAGAAAACAAGAATTTTTAAGAATTTCTTCTTACTCTATAGTGCAAATAGCCCCAGTTCAACAGAGCTATATCTCTGGACGTTTCAAAAATTTGCGAACTACATTTGAAATGGGTCACCCAAGGAACGTCTGTGTGAAATTATTTCAAAATTTGACTAGCAGTTAAAAGTTATTAGCCAGTGGAGTGGTACTGGGCATCAAGGCCCTCTTGTTATTTTAGTATTTTGTTATTTCTATCAATAAAGAATGTCTATCTATAGTATTAAACTGTTCTTTAAAGCATTGATAAAAAATGTCCTCATGACAACTATGGAATTAATTGCAAAAAAAGAAAGAAAGCCGTAAAAAAGGAGCAAATGTTGGTTACAAGCTTTTCTCCTTTTTTTTTAATGTTTTCTACCCTAAGAATTTCCAAAATTCAGAGTAATTGATTACCACATAATCCCAATTTTGGACGACCCTGAAAAAAGAAGCCTTTAGAAAACATTGTGAGAAAAGGAGAAAATGCTGGTAACCAGGATTCTCTCCTTTTCCCACAATGTTTTTTACCCTTCACTAAACAAATTTCTAATTTTCAGTCACTTTTATTTCGTCGTCTGCAAATACTTTCAACACTGACAAGCCGAAAATATTGTCGTTTGGTAATGAGTTCAGTGTAACTTTTAAAAATGTTTTCAGTGTGAGCAAGGCTAAGATTTTGTCGTTTAGTAAAGAGTTAATTTAACCAAACAAACCAATATAATTATGTATTATCCATGTAATGTAATGATCTAATTACACTTGCATTATCGTTTTAACACCTGAGCACGAATTGCTCAAGGTAAGATTTTGTCGTTTAGTAAAGAGTTAATTTAACCAAACAAACCAATATAATTATGTATTATCCATGTAATGTAATGATCTAATTACACTTGCATTATCGTTTTAACACCTGAGCACGAATTGCTCAAGGTAAGCCTTTGTGATCGCCCAATGTCCGTTGTCCATCTTCCACAATTTCTTTATACATCTTCTCCTCCTAAACCACTGAGCCAATCTTGATGAAACTTGGCATGGATTTTTCTTCGGTGAAACTATACCAAAGATGTTAAAGAGATTAAATTCTGCAACCAAAAGGAAAAAAATAGCAAAATCTTTGAAAATTTTCTTTTCTAAAACTACAAGGCGAAGAGCTTTGATAATTAGTATGAAGTATCTCGTAGTGGACCTCTACCAAGTTTGTTCATACGATGCCCCAGGGGTCAAAACTGGCCCCGCCTAGGAGGTCACAAGTTCGAAACATAGAAACAAAGACGGAAATCTTTGAAAACCTTCTTCTCTGAAACTAGATGGCGTAGAGCTTTGATATTTGGTATGTAGCACCACCTAGTGGACTTTTACCTAGTTTGTTCATATGATTCTCCCGGGTTCAAAACTCGCCCCGCCCAGGAGGTCACAAGTTCGAAACATAGGAACTTAGAAAGAGAATTATGAAATTCTTCTTTTCCTAAACTAGAAGGCATAGAGCTGTGATACTTAGTATGTAGCATCTCCTTGTGGACCTCTACCAAGTTTGCTCATACGATGCCCCAGGGATCAAAATTCTTCTGTGAAACAAGAAGGCATAATTTCGAAACATAGGAAATTAGAAGGAAAACTCTGAAATTTGTCTTTTCCAAAACTAGAATGCATAGAGCTGTGATAATGTAGCATCTCCTTGTGGACCTCTACCAAGCTTGTTCATATGATGACCCTGGGGTCGAAACTGGCCCCGTCCCGGGAGTCACAATTTTGAATCATAGGAACTAAGATGGAAAATTTCAAAATTCTTCTTCTCTGAAACAGGAAGGAGTAGAGCTTTGATAATTTGTATGTTGCATCTAGTAGTGTATCTCTATCAAATTTGTTCATATGATGGACGCTAAAGTGGACACGCCTTTGGGACCACAAGTTTGAATATGGGAACAAAAAAGAAAATCTTTAAAATTCTTTTTCTTTGAAACTAGAAGGCGTAGAGCTTTGATATTTTGTATGTTTCATCTCCTGGCGGGCCTCTACCAAGTTTGTTCATATGATGTACCTGGAGCCAAAACTGGCCCCTACCCCGGGGAGGGGTTAAAAGTTCAAATAAAGAAACAAAGTAGGAAAACTTTTATTTTTTTTTAAATTGGAAGGCATACCTTTGATATTTGGTATGTAGTGAAGTTTCTAAATTTGATAGAAAAAATAAGCACATGTTTAGCGAGTTAGATTGGGTCACCTGGGGTCAAAAACTAGGTCACTAGGTTAATTTAAAGAAATACATTGTGGGCACTCTAGAGGCCACATGTTTATGTTCAATTGACTTGAACATTGGTCTGAATGTTTGTCATGGTAGAATCTCACAGGATTCCCAATTTGGGACAACTGGGGTCATAAGCTAGGTCACTAGGTCAAAGTAATTTCAGTGTAAAGCACTCTAGAGGCCACATTTATTGTTCCATTGATTGGGTAAAATGTTTGTCTTGATGAAATCTAAAATGAGTTCAAAATTGGGTCACCTGGGGTCATAATCTAGGTCACTAGGTCAAATGAAAAAAAACCTCTAGCACACTATAGAAGCCACATTTCTTGCTCAGTTGACTTGAAAATTGGTCAGGATGTTTGTCTTTATAAAATAAGTTTAAAATTTGGTCACCTTGGATCATAAATTAGGTTGCTATGTTAAATACATGCCTTGTGGGCACTCTAGAGACTACATTTTTTGCTCAATTGACTTGAAAATTGGTCAGAATATTTGTTTTGATAAAATCCCACATGACTGAATTTGGGTTACTTGGGGTCTTAAACAAGGTTAGCAGGTCAATTTAAAGAAATATCTCTGGACACTCTGGATGCCACATTCATTGTTTAATCCAGCTTAATTGTCTTGAAAATTGGTCAAAATGTTTGTCTTGGTAAAAATATCAGATGAGTTTGAAATTGGGTCAACTGGTTTCATAATGTAGGTCACCAAGTCAAATTAAAGAAATGCCTTGTTGGCACTTTATAGAGGCCACATTTATTGCTCAATTAACTTTCTTGATCAATTTTTCATGAGTTCTAAATTGGAACACCTATGGTGATAAAGTACCATCTGGAGTGTAATTTTGCTTATTGACTCAGGTGAGCTATCCAGGGCCACCATGACCCTCTTGTTTTTATTGTTGAAAAATTGTCATCAATAAACAATAACAATACAAATACTTGTTTTTACTGTTGTAAAATTGTCATCAGGCCTGCACAGGTGGCTCAGTGGTGAGCGTGTCGGACTCATGACTTGGTGATTGTGAGTTCGATATCCGGTTGAGGTGACCTTTCTTTCAGGCGTATTTTCGCCTCTCACCTCTGCTGAAGCATGTGAGAAAAGTAGTCGGTGGCTTTGGAAAGAAAGTTGTGTTAGTACCAGTGTGAAAAAACAAGGAAACACATTTGCGTCACTGACCCCAGGATATGACCCTATCTGTTAAAGTGGCGTTAAACCCCACTACAATCAACCAACCAAAATTGTCGTCCCAAAATCTTAAGGTCCTCCTTTATGTAACGCTTTTTGTTTTGAAAAATATTCAGGTTGCGTACCCAGAATGCCAAAATCAGATTTGTATTTGAAGTTTGCCATCTAGTAGAAGATAATATATCGCAGCATGATAATATTTCTTCACCGGAAATTTATAAAGCTTTTCTCAACTCATTTATCAAACAACGATATTTCAGGTTTGTCCAAATTGAAAGCATTTACAGATGACAAAATAAAATGCCCTGAAAATTTGAAATTTGTTTTGTGAAGGGAAGAAATCATTGTGGGAAAGAGAACCAGCATTTTCTCCTTTTCCCACAATGTTTTTCTAACGACTTCTTTCTCAGGGTCGTCAAAAGTAGGGAACTGTGTGGTAATGGGTTAAAAAAAGAAAATAGGCGTCACAAGTTTCTATAGAAATCTTACTAAATATAGTTCTGTTGTCAAACAGATTGTACACGCAGTATTCAACATGGTTTAACAACCAATTGGCAGTTTTCACCGACAGATTGATAGATGTGAATAAATGGTTGTTAATCTCGTTGCTAATCTATTTACATGGATTTTGAGCTACCAGTCACATGATCTTAAACATGGCGGTGGTAACCAGCATTTTCTCTTTTTCCCAAAATGTTTTCTACCCTTCTCAAAACAAATTTCAAAATTTTTATCACATTTATTTTGTCGTCTTCTAATGCTTTCAATTTTGACCCGTCTAAAATGTTGTTGTTTGGTAATGAGTTAAACATACTTATTTTACATCGATTGAGAAGCTTGTTCTTACAATTTATTATACGCTCTCTCGATTCTGCTTCCTGGGAACTACACCAGTACTCGTGCCAAAAGTGTGGGGCAATGAACAATCCCAAAGTTGACATCCGAACTTGGGACCTTACGATCACGAGGCGGATGCTTCACTTCACAACCACGAACATCACATTGAAAATGTCAGTCTTCCAACCTTTACGCTCAATTCTCCCAAAACACACATATGTCAAATTAACAAACTAGAACAAATATTTAGGTATAAATTCACTAAACATGATTTATTCATTCAAAAGAAAAAAATACAAAAACATCTGAACTTCTTAACAAGTCCATTCCATTCTTTGATTCACTCCATCCATCCAATGTTAAAAGACCATTTTTTTGAAGTGAAATAGACCTTTAGTTTGTTACCCCTAAATCCAGACTTTTAACGACAAGAGAACATCTGGCTTTAGAAAACTTCACGGGAAAAGGAGAAAATGCTGGTAACTAGCATTTTCTTTTTCCTGGCATTTTCGACCCTTTTACAGAAAATTTAGTTCACTTGTAACACTCTCAATTTTTTTTTATCGGCATATGCGTTCAAATTTGTGAGAGTAAAAATAAAATAGCCTGTTTGAAAGAGTTGAGCCTTGGTCACACCAGGCCAACGGACAAGTACCGTATAAAAAATCATTTTATCCGTTTGTGTCCGTTCTTATCCGTTTTATGTCCGTTTCTAAGTGCTCATAACAACAACTTGGTCGTTTTTATCATCTGTTCACCTTAAAAAAAAAAGAACCCGTCAATCGCTTATTAAAATCAATTACCCTTTTAACTGATACGTTTTTCTAAAATATTGAAAAAAAGGACATTTTTTTTTTGTTCATAAAATATGTGACCCATCGTGTAAAAAGGGATTATCTGGGAATTTCATACATCAATTAGATGAAAACAGATCAACAATAGCGAAGGTCAGTTTAAGTTGATAGTTTAAAAAAAAAAGTTAACAACAAGGTAGAATGACCACTTTTCATACAGAAAATATCATAAAAGCCAATAGCGTCGACCCTCGTCAGACTGCGCAATTCGCAGGTTGTGGTATGTCTAAAAATAGCCAGGATAACAAATTGATTATCAATGTATTCAACTTGTGTCCATGATATTCGTATCCGAGGATGTTGCCACTGCGTCTTTCTGGATATTTTCAAACATAACTGTCAGGTCCGAGTTGGATTTGATCTGTTGAATAAATTCAATCATCAGTGGACTTTTGTCTGCAAAAAAATATGAAGTAACTTTTTAACAAACAATAAAATTTTAGACTGGTCCAAATTGAAGGCACTTGCAGAAAACAAATTAAATGTAACTCAAAAATCGAAATTTGTTTCAAGTAGGGTAGAAAACATTGTGGAAAAAGGAGAAAGTGCTGCTTACCGGCATTTTCTCCTTTCCCACAGTGCTTTCCAAAGGCTTCTATCTCGGGGTCTAAACATAAGTCAAAAATTGAAATTTGTTTCCAGCAGAGTAGAAAACATTGCAGGAAAAGGAGAAAATACTGGTAATCAGCATTTTCTCCTTCTCACACAATGCTTTCAAAAGGCATCTATCTCAGAGTCGTAAAAACCTGGGATTGTTTGGTATAGAGTTAAAGTCTCCAGGGACAGAATGCTGGTAACCAGCATTTTCTCCTTTTCCCACAATGCTTTCAAAAGTCATCTATCTCAGGGTCGTAAAAACCAGGGATTGTTTGGTATAGGGTTAAAGTCTTCAGGGACAGAATGCTGGTAACCAGCATTTTCTCATTTTCCCACAATGCTTTCAAAAGTCATCTATCTCAGGGTCGTAAAAACCAGGGATTGTTTGGTAAAGAGTTGAAGTCTTCAGGGACAGAAAAACTCGTTTTCCGAGGTTTAACTCTTTACCAAACGACAAAATTTTAGACTTGTCCAAATTCAAAGCATTTGCTGAAGACAAATTAAATGTGTCTCGAAAAAATTTTTTGTTTTGGGACAGATAGAAAACATTGTAGGAAAAGGAAAAAATGCTGGTTATCAGCATTTTCTCCTTTTCCTACAATGTTTTCAAAAGACTTCTTTCTCAGGGTAGTTAAAAGTCTCGAAAACAAAACTTTGTTTTGGGACAGGTAGAAAACGTTGTAGGAAAAGGAGAAAATGCTGGTTATCAGCATTTTTAGCTCACCTGAGCACAACATGCTCAAGGGGAGCTATTTTGATTGGCCATCGTCCGTCCGCCCGTCCGTGTGTCCGTCCATCTGTAAACAATTTCTTTAAAAATCTTCTCCTCCAAAACCAGATGGCCTATCTTGATAAAACTTGGCAGCAGTGTTCCTTGGGGGAAGCTCAACAAAAACTGTTAAAAGAATTTAATTCCATCAAAAACTCTGGTTGCCATGGCAACAAAATGGCTGAAAATGGAAAAAATCTTTAAAAATCTTCTTGTGGCAAACCATAAGGCCCAGAGCATTCATATTTTGTATGAAGCATCATTGGGTGACCCCTTACCAAAATTGTTAAAATTATTCTCCTGGGGTCATATTCGGGCTTTGCCCGGGCGCACCCTATTTTACATAGAAACAAAGAAGGAAATCTTTAAAAAAATATTCTTCTGACAAGCCATAATGGCTAGAGCATTCATATTTGGTGTGTAGCATTATCTGATGATCCTCTACCAAAATTGTTAAAATTATCCCTCTGCAGTCATATTTGGGCTTTGGCCGGGCGCACCCTATTTTAGAATTTTCAAAAATCTTCTTGTGACAAACCATAAGGCCCAGAGCATTCATATTTTGTTTGAAGCATCATTGGGTGACCCCTTACCAAAATTCTTGAAATCATTCCCCTGGGGTCATATTTGGGCTTTGCCTGGGTGCACCTTATTTTACATGGAATTAAGAAGGAATTCTTTAAAAAATCTTCTTCTGACAAACCATAACGGCTACAGCATTCATATTTGGTATGTAGCATTATCTGATGATCCTCTACCAAAATTGTTAAAATTATCCCTCTGCGTTCATATTTGGGCTCTGCCCGGGTGCACCCTATTTTAAAATCTTTAAAAATCTTCTTGTGACAAAACATAAGGCCGAGAACATTCATATTTTGTTTAAAGCATCATTAGGTGACCCCTTTCCAAAATTGTTAAATTTCTTCCCTTTGGGTCATATTTGGGCTTTGCCCGGACGCAGCCTATTTTACATAGAAACAAAGAAGGAAATCTTTAAAACTTCTTTTTCTGACAAAGCATAATGGCTAGAACATTCCTATTTAGTTTGTAGCATTATCTGATGATCTATCAAAATTCTTAAAATTATTCCTCTGTGGTCATTTTTGGGCTCTGCCCTGGCGCACCCTATTTTAAGATTTTTAAAAATCTTATTTTGACAAACCATAAGGCTGAGAGCATTCATATTTTGTTTGAAGCATCAATGGGTGATCCCTTACCAAAATTGTTAAAATTATTCCCCTGGGGTCATATTTGGGCTTTGCCCGGGCGCACCCTATTTTACATAGAAATAAAGAAGGAATTCTTTAAAAAATCTTCTTCTGACAAACCATAACGGCTAGAGCATTCATATTTGGTATGTAGCATTATCTGATGATCCTCTGCTAAAATTGTTAAAATTATCCCGCTGCAGTCATATTTGGGCTCTGTCCGGGTGCACCCTATTTTAAAATCTTTAAAAATCTTCTTGTGATAAACCATAATTCCCGAGAGCATTCATATTTTGCTTGAAGCATCATTAGGTGACCCCTTACCAAAATTATTAAAATTATTCCCCTGGTTCATATTTGGGCTTTGCCCGGGCGCAGACTATTTTACATAGAAAAAAAGATAATCTTTAAAAACTCTTCAGACAAGCCATTATGGCTAGAGCATTCCTATTTAGTATGTAGCATTATCTGATGATCCTCTACCAAAATTGTTAAAATTATCCCTCTGTGGTCATATTTGGGCTCTGCCCGGGTACACTCTATTTTAAAATATTTAAAATTCTTCTTGTGACAAACCATAAGGCCGAGAGCATTCATATTTTGTTTGAAGCATAATTGGGTGACCCCTTACCAAAATTGTTGAAATTATTCCCCTGGGGTCATATTTGGGCTTTGCCCGCACAAACCCTACTTTACATAGAACAAAGAAGGAAATCTTTAAAAAATCTTCCTTCTGACAAACAGTAATGGCTAGAACATTCATATTTGGTATGTAGCATTATCTGATGATCCTCTTCCAAAATTGTTAGAATTATCCCTCTGCGGTCATATTTGGGCTCTTCCCAGGCGCACCCTATTTTACTTAGAAACAAAGAAGGAAAATCTACTTGTGACAAACCATAAGGGCTTGAGCTTTCATATTTTGCATGTAGCATTATTTAGTGACCCTTTAAGAGAATAATTAAGATTATTCTCTTGGGGTCATATTTGGGCTCTGTGCCCTGGTGCACACTTTTTTACATAGAATCATAGAAGGAAATATTTTAAAATCAATTCCATCTAAAACTTTGGTAGTCATGGCAACGAAATGGCTGAAAACGGAAAAAAATCTTTAAAAATTTTCTTGTGACAAGCCACAAGGCCAAGAGTGCAAAATTTAGTGACCTACCTTCTAGGTCAAATTCACAATATGTTGTAGTTGTACTGGTATGAGAAACAACAGGAAGCCATAATAAGGTGCATCAGCCACAGGGATGTAACTGAAATACTGTTGAAAGTGGTCTTAGAACCTCATACAAACAAACAAAGTAAAATACAACACTATGTACAGATGGGATCTAACCAGTGTGTTCCATGTGTAGATTTCTTGAATTCTAATTTGTTTATATGGAACAAGGCTAGTTGTTGGGGATTTTGCTGTGTACAACAGAATCTTATCAGGGTAACACTGAGATGGAATCGACTGCAATTGTCATGTTAAGTCTAGAAACCGTAATTATCATGAACATTCATTAAAATACAATATGGTAAAGAATACCATATTAATCCACTGACAAACCACAGAATTTTAGACTGGTCGAACTTGAAAGATATTGCAGACGACAAATTTAATGTTACTTAAACTACAAGTCAAAAAGGGAGCAAGACACTGGGGAGAGAAAAATTGATGATAAGCAGCAGTTTTTAGCTCCACTGGCCAAAGACAAAGAAGAAAATCTGTAAACATCTTCTAGTAACAAACCCCAGGGTATGCCTTATTTGAAAAGAATTAATAGCCTGCCCTTGATACACCATATAAGTTACAAATATACTCAGGTGAGCGATATAGGACCATCATGGTCCTCTTGTTTTTATTTTTCCTACAATGTTTTCAAAAGACTTCTTTCTTAAAGTTGGGATTGTGTGGTAATGAGTTAAAAGACCAATACCATAACCACATAGCCAAAGAGATATCTCTCTGACGCAGTTGTCAGGTATTGTATTTAAATCGGGACGAAGCTATGCATGAAGCAGTGGTCTCCTGTAACACACCCCTCTTAAAGTCATCATTTATTGACGACTCAAAGCCTTATTAGGCAGAAAGTCCGAATTTGGACAACAAATAAGATTAATGGCTCGATGGCCAATCCCTGACAAGCACCCATCTTACGTACAAAGTCCGTAACAAAGAAACAAATGCACATATGCATAGCTCAAATACAAACCTCATATGGCGGGATTCAAACCCTTGAAGGGACAAATAACCTTATTCTTCAGACTGAAAGACCAATACCACAAGCACTGAACCAAAGATATATCTGTCAAACGCAGTTGTCAGGTATTGTATTTAAATCGGGACGAAGCTCTGCATGAAGGATTGGTCTCCCGTTACATAATTCCCGGTAATTTACAACATTTTAGACCTACAATAGTATGTACTTTCGTAAATAAATTTATCACAAACCTGCATCTGGTACAGACAACAGTGCTGCAACAGCTCTCATTGCTGAACGCTTCAGCTCGTCTTGTTTTTCGAATTCCTGTTTCACAGAGTTGGCTTTCACTTTTGTCGTGCACGTAGCTCTAAGTGGCTCCACCAGTCTATCTAGTCCTTGATACAAAAACAAAAAAAAGTTTATTATTTATATGTATGCTTCCCTCTAGAGCTTTTTGAAACTTTGAAAGGAGAAAATTCTGGTAACTAGCTACTTCTTATTTCATGCTTTTCAATAGGATATCGAGAAATAACCGTGAAAATATTTTTCAATATTCAACGGGTACGACCAGTGAAAATACCTATTTTTATATTCTAGTTACCCAGGTAAAATACGCATGACTCATAACCAGGTGGAAATATTACATCATTTACCTTACATTTCTCGCACTAAACGTAATATTGTAATGCGTTGCTAGGCCAAGGAGGATACGCCACGGGGAATGACGGAAAAGGACTGTACTAGATTTTGATAAAGTTTGTCCCAGAAAGGGTTAAAAGCATGTAATAAATTTTTTTTTTGTGAAAGATTGAAAATTTCATCTGGTGATCTTCACTTAATGAAAGAAATTTCGATCTTTCACTGTAAAAAACATATATCCTCTATTTCTTATCTGTAAGTTTTGTACAAATAAGAGCACTGCATAAATAGAGGATACGTGTTTTCTTTTTCGGTGAAAGATCGAAATTTATTTCATCGAGGGGACACCATCGGTAATATTTTAATGAGTGGCGTACACCTTATATCGATTTTTTAACTCTACTAACACAGCTGACTAGCTCTTGCACACTGTAAAGTTGTAGCAGCGTTTATTTACACTCTGGCTATATAAAGATGCGTCTTTAAAAGTCAGGATTACGTGACGAAGGGTTTCACCAGGAGCCTGCTTAACCCTTTTCCAAACAATCCCTGGTTTTTACATTGCTAGGAGAGAAGCCTTTTGAAAACATTGTGTGAAAAGGAGAAAATGCTGAGTTAAATAAGAGTTAACCCTTTTCCAAACAATCCCTGATTTTTACATTGCTAGGAGAGAAGCCTTTTGAAAACATTGTGTGAAAAGGAGAAAATGCTGGTAACCAGCATTTTCTCCTTTTCACACAATGTTTTCTGCCCTTTCGTGTACAAAAATCATCATTTGCATTGCATTTGATTGTGACTCAAAAACCAAGATTTTTCTCGGGAAGGGTAGAAAACATTGTGAGAAAACAAGTAAATACTGGTTACCATCATTTTTTCCTTTTCACACAATGTTCTCTAAAGCTTGCTTTCTCAGAATCATAAAATCCGGGATTGTTTGGTGAAGGATTAATCACATTAAGTCCAAAGTTTCAAGGACTCAAAGGAACAAGATTTTTGAAAAACATCGTGGGAAAAGGAGAAAATGCTGGTAAACAGCATTTTCTGCCTTTCCCACAATGTTTTCTACCCTTTCACATACAAAAATCATCATTTGCATTACATTCGATTGTGACTCAAATACCGAAATTGTTCTCGGGAAGGGTAGAAAACATTAACAGCTTTTTCTCCTTTTCCCACAATGTTTTCTACCCTTTCATATACAAAAATCATCATTTGCATTACATTCGATTGTGACTCAAATACTGAAAATTTTCTCGGAAGGGTACAAAATATTATGGAAAAAGGAGAAAATGCTGGTTACCAGCATTTTCTCCTTCACCCACAATGTTTTCAAACGGCTGCTATCTAAGAGTTGTAAAGGGTTAATCACATGATCCCAAATTTCAAGGACTCAAAGGGACGTGATTTTGGAAAACATTGTGGGAAAAGGAGAAAATACTGATAACCAGCATTTTCTCCTTTTGCCACTATGTTCTCTACCCTTTCATACACAAAAATCATCATTTGCATTACATTTGATTCGTTGTCTGCAAACGCTTTCAATTTGGTCTAGTCCAAAATTTTGCCGTTTGGGTTTAATTGGCCAAGCTGGGGATCAAACCATTGACCCAGGTTTTCTCAAGTATACTACCCACTGAACTACTAGGACTCTGCTACTTACTTTGTAGTACAGCACTTGGACATAAATGTGACAGACGAACCATTGACCGCGTTTTCTCAAGTTTACTACCCACTGAACTACTAGGATTCCACTACTTACTTTGTAGTACAGCACTTGGACATAAATGTGACACACGAACCAACATCAAGTATGTCAGCATTTTAATGTCGTAGTGATCTTTAAGTCCATCCTCCACATGGTTAGAAATTCAAAAATATCGAGTCGATCTAAGCAGGAATCTAATAGCGTGTACATGCATTCAAATGCAGCCTGAAATTGTAGAGTAGAAAAATTTTGAATTTTCAGTTCAGCTAATAATCTAGATATAACTAGAGCTGTTGCTGAATATGACATACTATTCCCCCCCCCCCCCAGGATGAGTTCACGGCACAAAATTACAAGTATTTACACTAACGGACACTGGGATGGACACACAGCAGATACATTGACAGACAGGCTGATTCCAGTATACTCCCGAAAACATTCATTTTGCGTGGGTATAACAAAACATCTTGGCTGGCCATGGGTTGGTTGATTGGTTGATTTGGAGTTTCACACCATTTAACTGGTTATGTCATATAAAAGCTCAGTGCACCCTACACATGTGTTTCCTGGCATTCTCACACCAGTACTGACACAACTTTCTTTCTAAGTCAGTGTCCACTTTTCTCAAATTCTCTCAAATGTATCAGATGTGAGAGGTGAAAAACTGTTGAAAAGAAAGATCGCCTTAACCTGGTATCGAACTCACGACCACCATCTCAAGAGTCCGACATGCTAACCACTGACGTACCCAGCCGGGCAGAACATCTCGGGCCATTATTCTAGGATCAATACAGCACAGAAAGACAAACTGTATATTCAAATCTAATTTGTACACAGTTTACATAAAGGCTTTGATCGCTGTCTGTATTGGAGTTTAATGCCTTTTAAAACAGCATTGTGATAGTTAAGAGGGGCTTGTTGCATTCTAAACCTGTTATTTATCTCTCTTTCAAACCTTATGTTGTGGGTACTGATTAGAATCGTCTCAATGAGACGACTCTAATGAGTACCCACAACATAGGGTTTTGTGGAATATAATCAATATTTTCAATTTTGAAATCAAAATCACTCCCTCAGTCTGGAGCTCTGTAATCAGTTGAAAGTTGTTTTAGAAAAACTGAGCAATCACACATCAGCCAGACGACAGATAATGTTATGGGAGACCAGTCCTTCGTGCATAGCTTCGTCCCGATTTATATACAATACCTGACAACTGCGTCAGAGAGATATCTCTTTGGCTCAGTGGTTATGGTATTGGTCTTTTAATCCTTGAAAAACAAGGTTATTTGTCCCTTCAAGGGTTTGCATCCCACCAGATGCGATTTATATTTGAGCTATGCATTTATTTGTTTCTTTGTTACAGACTTTGTTCATAAGAATTAATGTACAAACCTTTCTTATATCTAACCCATCATTCAGAGTGTATTTAAACGGACCCATCTCCACTTCTCTAATTCACTCTTTCTGTACAGAAACAAATAGAAATCAGGTTATATTCATGGTTGACTGACTGTATGGTGTTTAATGCCATTTTCAACATTAACTCATTACCAAACGACAAAATTTTAGTCTTTTCCAAATCGAAAATTAACTGAAATTTTGAAATTTGTCTTGTGGAGGGTAGAAAACATTTTGGGAAAAGGAGAAAATGCTGGTTACCAGCATTTTCTCCTTTTCCCACAATGTTTTCTAAAGGCTTCTTTTTCAGGGTCGTCAAAAGTAGGATTGTGTGGTAATGGGTTAATTCAATTGTATCGTGACAGCCAATGCACATATCCATGCTTTCATAGTTTCTTTTACCAGCACAGATTTTCTTTCCAAGCCACTGGCTGCTTTCTCACATAAAACAATGGTTAGCAGTGAAAGAAGAATGTTCACAAGTCCTATATGCTACCAACTGAGCTACTGGGGCTCCCAGGTTAAGGTCGTGGTAAAACTAATGGTACTGAGAAACAAAAATAAGTTTTACTTAACCCTTTACCAAACAGTCCCTGGTCTTTACAGCCCTGAGATAGATGCCTTTTGAAATCATTGTGGGAAAAACAGAGAAAATGCTGGAAAACAGCATTTTTCTCCTTTTCCCACAATGTTTTCTACCTTGCTGGAAATAAAATTTCAATTTTCCAGTTAAATTTATTTTGTCATCTGCAAGTGCTTTCAATTTTGACCAGTCTAATATTTTGTTGTTTGGTAAAGAGTTTAATCTTTACCACAAAACAAAACTGGAGATAAGTCCAAGTTTCAAAGCATCTAATGCAGACAACAATTTAACTGTGGCTCCAAAAATGGAATTTGTCTTTAATCAAGTAGAACACATAATGAGCAAAACACAAAATGATGGTTAACAGCATTTTTCTATTTCAAAGAAGGTTTTCAACAGGCTTCTTTCACAGGATCGTTAAATTTCTGGATTGCGTAGTACAGGGTTGAATAATCAAAAAGAAGATGGCTTTTGAAAACATAGAGGAAAAAGGAGAAAATGTTGGTAACTAGCATTTTCTCCTTTTCCCATAAATGTGTTCTGCACTATCAAAAGCAAATCTGGACATTTGACAAACTTCTTATAAGGGTGAACTAAGAATAACTTGGATGAGACTTGATGCTATTAAAAATCTTGTCCTTCAGACTCCTATTTATCACTGCATCACACCCAATTCTAGTCACTGATTTTTATTATCATACACAACCAGTCTTCTACTTACATATTTTCCAAGTAAGTTGTGAAAAAGTATTTATTCTTACCCCTTTCAAATGACTGACTAAAACTAGAGCTATCACTACACGTGATCATACCCCCCAACAGCTCCTTGTCACAAAACAGATTAATGTCACAGGAATGCAAAATAAAAGTAATTTGTTTTCATCAATTCAGCAAGGGCACCGTCATAAAGAGAACGACAAAAAAGGGCTAAGCTCTTGGAAATTTTATTTAATTAACTAAGAACAATTTATGATATGCATATCTTTGCTGAGTGCAAAGTCTATCCATGAAGTTTGAAAGAAATTTGTCCAGAATTATCAAAGGGCCATAACTCCATGAAACCTAAATAAACCATAACCAAAATAGGATATGCACATCTCTGCTTGATACTGAGTCTATTTGTGTAGTTTGAATCAAATCTATCCAATAGTTGATGAGAAAAAGAGCAGACAAGAAATTTCATGAAAGGTCCATAACTCAGTGAAAAATCAATGAACCATAATCAACATTTCATATGCACATCCCTGCTTGATACTGAGTCTACCTGTGAAGTTTGAATAAAATTCGTCCAATAGTTTACGAGAAATAGAGCGGACAAAAAGCTACAGACCGACCGACGGATGGACAGCTGTTTAAAGTATTCTATCAAAAGTATAATTTATTTTCATCAATTCAGCAAGGGCACCATCATAAAGAGAACAACAAAAAAGGGCTAAACTCTTGGAAATTTTATTGAATTAACTAAGAACAATTTATGATATGCACATCTTTGCTGAGTGCAAAGTCTATCCATGAAGTTTGAAAGAAATTTGTCCAGAATCATCAAAGGGCCATAACTCCATGAAACCTACATAAACCATAACCAAAATAGAATATGCACATCTCTGCTTGATACTGAGTCTATTTGTGTAGTTTGAACCAAATCTGTCCTATAGTTGATGAGAAAAAGAGCGGACAAGAAATTTCATGAAAGGGCCATAACTCAGTGAAAAATCAATGAACCATAACCAACATTTCATATGCACATCTCTGCTTGATACTGAGTTTACCTGTGAAGTTTGAATAAAATTCGTCCTGTAGTTTATGAGAAATAGAGCGGACAAACAGCTACAGACCGACCGACGGACGGACGGACGTACCGACCGACAAGCTGACTCCTATATACCGCCCAAACAGAGTTTTGGGGGGTATAATCAAAGAGAAATACCCACTTACCCCTTTCAAATGACTGACTAAACACATAAAAGAGAAACACCCACTTACCCCTTTCAAATGACTGACTAAACACATAAAAGAGAAGTACCCACTTACCCTAACGTTAGTTTCGTTATACAAGTGGGGTAATACACTCTCTAGCAGATCTCGAATTAAAGCCGGCTTATTGTGAGTTGAACATAACCAAGGCAACCCTGCGTACATTTAGATCTTTATCCTGTAGTGTTCCTAAAAAGTCCCCAATACAGCCTCGTAAAAGTTGATCTATGCTTTGTGGCTGAAATAGAAGTATAATGATACATATGCCATATTTCACAGTAAAACATATAATGCCATGTTTTCACATTGATACATATGCCATGTTTCACAGTAAAACATATGCCATTCTTCACAGTGAAATATATGCCATGTTTTCACAATGATAGATATGCCATGTTTAACAGAAAAACATATACTATGTTTCACAGTAAAACAATGTTTTCATAACGATACATATACTATGCTTCACAGTGAAATATATGCAATGTTTTCATAATGACACATATACCATTTTTCATAGTGAAACATACGCCATGTTTTCATAATGATACATATGCCATTTTTCACAGAGAAAGACAATTATGCCATGTTTTCATAATGATACATATGGCATATTTCACAGTGAAACATGTGCCATGTTTTCACAATGATGCATATGCCATGTTTCATGATACATCATGCCATGTTTCACAATGAAACATTATGCCATACTTCACAACAATACATACATGTATATGGGCTGATAGTCTCCCAGTGAATGGTCTTGCGAAACAGATGCTTTTGCTAAGAGCAGCTCAAAGCTCCAGATACAGGAAGTGATTTTGCTTTCAAAATTTAAAATGTTAATTACTCTCCACTAAACCCTATGGTGTGGGTACTCATTTGAATCGTCACATCGAGAAGGTTCTGAGTACCCACAACATAGGGTTTGGAAGATAAATAATGGATGTAGAATACCATTACTCCTTCTTATCTGGAGCTCTGGTAGCTGCTGTGGCTCTGTTAAAGGTTTCTCATTTCTGTGTTGAAGTCCGCGAACTCACGTGACACTGAATAGCGCAGCCTCACTTATCCTCATTTGTACTATGATCTGCATTATGGACTTGTCATTTTCGTCCATTCTTAATAATGTTATTTTTGCAGGACCTAGTACGTTGGATTTGTACCACCAGCAGCCGGCACCTTCCCCAGAGCAGATCAGAGAGTCTATAGGACAGTTACTGCAGTTTCCCGCATAACATTCAATGTTAGCATTCCTGATTGCAGGTAAGTGTCCTAGCAATTGAGTTATACCGGGTATCCCCTTTTCCCCTCATGGCCATTTCTTCTAATATAGCATTACATCTTAGTTAAATGTCCCTGGCTAGTGCTACTTGGGCTGTCTGTCTCTATTTCTTTGTACAAAAAGGAAACATGCCTGTACTAAAACTTGCGTTTCTTGTTTTTCTCTCCTGAGTAGCAGCTAGGTGGTATGGGTCTGCTTGTCTTGTTACCTCCCAATCTTTAGTTAATGTATCATGGAAGTCCTGTAGCCCAGGTACGCCTTAGTGTCTCCGTCTGTTGTTAGGGTTCTTGCATAGAAGCCCTCAAGAGAAAAGTTTTCTGCTATGCTGTATGCCATTCTTCTCTCTGAATGTGGCACAAAGTATCCAATGTCAGCACTATATCCGGCATGGCCCCAGGACAATTTACCTCAAACCCCTTGTTCTTCAGTGTGGCCCCTGTGCAACATAGTTTGTTTTCCAAGGCTAGTCCTATATTATACTTGGAGTCTGTATGGTTTTTGCTTGCAATGGCATAGGCTTGTGATGAACTCCCTCCAGGTTTGTAGGAAGACTTCATTCGGCTACAGTTGTAACAGGGAAGAAGCTATGCATGAAGGAGTGGTCTCCTGTAATACACCCCCTCTTAAAGTCATCATTTATTGTTGACTCAAAGCCTTATATCAGAGTTTGACCGGCACGTCTTTTATGTCTTCGTCTTTGAATCATTGTGCACACAACATCTGTGTGACGTACTTTGAAATTCATGCTGGCAAGTTGTGAAAACTCCAACACCCTTTCTTCCTCGATCCTAAGTCCTAAAGTTCTACACAATCCTAGGTTGTTGTCTTAGGCTGTTTTCAACATTATGGAGTGACTGCCAGTGCACCTATCCATGCTTTCCTGGGATTTCTTTAACCAATACTAAACACATTGTTATACTGCAAAGAAATTTCTCGTGATCTGATTGGTTAACATGCCGCGTAAATTATATCATGTTCACCCGGCAAAAAACATGTACAGCCAGTTTCCCTTTTGAATGCCCCGTAAACATCTATTATATCATTACATCTTAGTTAAATGTCCCTTTTTTTCCGGACTAGCGTTCTCCGCTGATTCCCGGCGATCACCGACGATCACAAACGTTCACTAGCGTTCACACAACGCTCTTCTGGCGCTACCCGAGCGACCATGGGCGACTAACAACGTTTCCTCAAACGTCAGAAAACGTTGACCAGAACGTCATGATGTGACGGCTCCTTTAATAAAGAATAATGGTTTTGCATTGCGATTTATGAACATCACAGCGAAAAACTGGTCTCTCTCCAGGTTTTTTCCCGCAAAGTAAATTTATCTAGAACTCGGTGAGAAATAAACAAAAAGTTTCTAAACAATCTTTGTTTTAAAAGATAAACTTAGAAAGAAGTAACCAATAATGGTTAGATACAATCAAAACCATCATACTCGTTCTTCGGCGGAATTTAACACAATTTCAGCAATGTACAATTTTAGCGGTGATCATTCAACAAAAACACACAAATAGTAGGAAACAATTGGTACTAGATAATCAATATGATAATTAAACCTGTGTACGAAATGACCAAAGTGGGTACGAAATGACCAACTGGGTACGAAATGACCAAAATAGAAAGTATAGGTAGGTACGAAATTACCAAAATCGTACGAAATGACCTAGGTACGAAATTAACTAGGTACGAAATGACTGGAAACCTGTACAGCCTTGACCAATGGAAACAAGGCATTTATTTGGATGAGTCCATTTCTCACGAATAGCGAAAATAAAACTAATAATTGGGCGGATTTTTTGATGTTGTAAGTATTAACAGAGCAAAAAATAGTATCGTATTGTATATACTTCGTAGTTTAAGAATGAATTAAAAAGCCAGTTTAAGGCGAAGTAGAAAGATTCCTTGTTAACCTTAACACCCCCTTTAAAAAAAATTCCCATTGTCCATGTCCTAACTCGAAAAACTATTAAAAATATAGTCGCACGCTTCTGCGCGGCGACTAATGAATGTATAGTTGCATAAAATTGTGCATCGTCTTTGGTAAGTCTCTTGTTTTGTCTGTCTGTCTGTCTGGTTGTTTGACTGTGTGTCTGTCTATCTAAGAGATGACTCCCAGTACTAATAACGGGTGGCGAAGCGATTACATGTTTTACCTTAAGGTGTTTTTTGTATCATGTTTAAGGCTGAATAGCGACAAAAACAAAAAACAAAACAATGACTGTTAGAATTCATTTAAATCTAAATCATACCATTTTACCTTTATCCTTCTAAATAAGTAAAAGAAAAATTCTCAATCTGATCGTAAATAACCAAATATAGCTATTTCAAAGGTATGTTTCGAGGAGTAATATCTCGTTATCGGTCAGCGTAGATCCAAGATCAGACTGCACGTTCTGTGCAGTCTGATCTTGATCTACTCTGTCCGCAAAAGATCAGTGAAACACGCTTAGCAGACTAAGGGTGAACTGTATGGAAATTGTGCAGATGACAATCTGTTAGTGTATAGTCGGTCCAAATATTAGTTGTTGGCAGAAATATTTATTTTGAAACCAGGCAAATAATAACATAATAATAAAAAAAAAAATATTTCGACGCATAAGCATACACAGAGGATATTTGTTGTTTTCGGTGAAAGATCGAAATTTATTTCATCGAGTGGACACCATTACTAATATTTTCACGAGTGGCGCAGCCACGAGTGAAAATATTACCGATGGTGTTCACGAGATGAAATAAATTTCGATCTTTCACCGAAAAAAACAAATATTCTATTTATTTCATGCTTTAAACCCTATCTGGGAGGAGTTTTATCAAAATCCAGTACAGTTCTTTTCCGTTATTCCCTGTGGCGTACCCCTCCCGCATAGTAACGCGTTGCAATATTACGTCATGCGCGAGCAATCTAAGGTAAATGACATCATATTTCCCATCTGGTTGTCAGGCACGAGCAATTTACCTAGGCGACAAGAACATGAAAATCGGTATTTTCACTGGTGATACCAGTGTAAGATCGAGAAATATTTTCACTGCTATTTCTCGATATCCTACCGGAAAGCATGGAATAAAGGAAAATTCGTAATGGGTATATTACATTGAAAACACGGGAGGTTATGTTGTAAATTTGAATCTTAACTAATATAATACCCATGCCTCGTGTTCAGTCCATTTCTAATTGAATGGGACTTTTTCTCATTTTTTTTTAAAACAAAATTCACGTTCAAATACTATACACATTTATGTTGTTGCAATTTATCACTTCTTATAAAGAAAAGTAGCCTGACAAATTTCAACCTGGTTTTGATACACGTTCAAAATACACGTTCAAATACTATACACATTTATAAATGTTGTTGCAATATATCACTTCTTAAAAAGAAAAGTAGCCTGACAACTTTCAACCTGGTTTTGATATAATTTCTCTGTTAGAAACAAACTCTTGAACTGACCATACAATACTAGAAACTCATTCTGATCTTCACAATAATTTCCATACTTGTTAAATGGTATTATCTAAATGTAAATGCATTTTTAGATCCGGTTTGTTTACTTTTAACCATCATGGCGATCCAAGGTTACGATCAATACGTGGATCTTAACTTGGCTGATTAAGCCCGATTTCGAGTTTCCTGCGATGCGCCCTGTATTAGATGCTGGTTATTACCCCCCTTTACATCATATTTCTGAAAGCCAATGAAATATCGTTTTACAAACCGCTTACGAATACACGTGCGTTTCCATGTTTATCTTCTATTCGAAAGGACGCAACATCATTCTGTTTTTATCAAAGATGAAATGCTACGAGCGATTTCATTCGTTGCAGTTAGAGCTGGCTGCATCCAATGAAAAAGTGTATCGGGGGAATGTAAAAACTCAAGATCGATCCGCCAAGGGTAAAGTAGCGTAGTGAATCGTCAGCCTTGGCTTGCGAAGATGACCTTTACCAGGTATTGTATTATTAAGCTTTGTGTAAGACTAATTTCATTATTAAACCCTTTACCACACAATGACGAGTTTAAACGACCCTGAGGACGAAGCCTTCGAAAACATTGAGGGAAAAGAAGAAAATGCTGGTAACCAGCATTTTCTCCTTTTCCCACAAAGTTTTTTACCTTTCAAAGAAAACTTGTGTCATCTTAGCCTCCAAAAAACTGTTGTCTATTTATGCTTTGAATTTGGTTAGGTCTAAAATTTTGCCATGTTGTAAAGGGTTAAATCTGTGTCGTAGACAGCGTCTCAAACAATTGACGAAAATGTTTAATCAATGCCTTTTACAAATAGTATCATATTTATTTCGCATTATTTTTAATCGCTAGAAATTTATTTCGTTTCAGATCCTATGTTTCACCATTATGTAACTCGGAGATAGGTGGTCCCCATCAACCGAATTCCCCTCTAGGAGCCACATTTCTAAGTTATATTTTTCAAAACTTGAAATCGAGATTTGTCCAATCAAAACATGCAGATCTATATCAGAATAGTTGAAATATAAGTCTTTCAAGTTAAGAAATGGATTATTTGGCCAAACTCTAGACAAAACCATGTGTACCCAACTGCAGTTACATAATCTGTATTTTGTTATTGGTTAGGAATCTTATATACATGTATACTTGACATTTTTATTTTCTGAAATGAGCAAAGACTCTGGTGAGCGATTCTGGTGAGCGATTCATAATGTTGTATATATGTTTGCGATTCTTGACCTTGCTTAATAATAATGATAATAGTACTAATAATGATATTAATAATGATAAAAGTCGACAGAGCTATCATAAATATTTTGGTTCCTTCAACTGTTATTTCTTATTTCAGAAAACCTGCTCCCAACTTGAGATATGATCTGCATGAAAAACATCAGAAAACTTTGCTGCCAGATAAGAAAGTTTGTTGTAGTCGTCACAATATGTGTATCTACGACAGTACTAACGACAATCCTGTCACAGCACAATCTTGAATCACGTGGTATCAAATCGTCCTTACGTGACAGAGTTTACCTGTCACTTAAAATGCCTGTGACGTCATTGATTCGTAATGCACACAGCGAGGGTCAAGGAATAAAAACAGAAAATAATCACACTTGTAGCGGTTTAACAATTTCGACTAAACTGGACGCTTTGCGTAACACTAAGTCGAACACGTCCAAAACAAGTAGCGCAGAGAATATTCTAGAGACTGACAGAGAAATTCGGTCAAAATACAATGTGACACCAAATACAAAATGGCTGAAAAAGTTTTACAAGGTAGGCTCTGCAGTCAAGCAGAAATCATTATTCGATTTTCCATTTTTACTCAATGGAAAGAACATTTGCACTAAGACCCCCGATCCTTTCCTCCTAATTATGGTGTTATCTGTCCATTCACATATAGATATATGAAGCAATTATAAAAACATGGGGACGGTCTGCAAACCCGGGTGTGTGGCCAAGAGTGGGAGTTCTTCCAGACAAAGTGAAGTTGGTGTTTTTGTTCGGTAGGGGTAAATCACAGTTAATGAATATGATAGTGAAAGATGAAAGTAAGACTTATCATGATGTAATTCAAGCAGATTTTGAAGATTCTTATTTTAATTTAACCTACAAGGTTATCACTGGAATTCGATGGGTGGCACATTTCTGCCCAGGAGCTAAATATATCTTAAAAGCTGACGAGGACGTTTTTGTTCATGTACATAATCTGATTGTAATGTTGAAAAATGTTTCTCAAACTGAAACAGCGACATTTTACGGTCATACTCAGGAAAATGCATCAGTTCTACGCACCGGTCGATGGAAAGTGGCGCCGAAGTCATTTCCGTTTCCGGTTTATCCTACATATACATGTGGCAATACTTACGTTGTACCGGGATCAAAAGCTATGGGAATCTAGAAAATGGCGAGATATTTGGACTACATGAATATAGAGGATGTATTCGTGACTGGCATATTGCGCACACTGATAAAAGCTGAAATAAAAGATGTTGCTGGTTTTACGCACTGGTTTGAGAAAAAGCCTATCCAGTGTGAGTTTAAAAACTCCATCCGAATGTCAGCAACAACACAGTATATAAACGAACTGTACCCGAACCGGATATTGCGAATAAATTTCAGTGATTTCCACTTTGCATTAGAGACAGCCGAGATAAAAATTGTTGCGTCTTTATACTGCTGAATGTAAACTATGTGAATCTTTATGTATAGTTTACGCCAAGCCTTTAATGTTAATACATGAACTGCCACATAATCATTCTTAGCTTTAAAACACTGAAATTCTGAAAACTCACCGGAGGCTACAGCGTCATTTCCACTACACCCGATCTTGAATCAGCTTTTATCATTTTAAGGCTGGCTGAAACACGTTTTCTGAGTTTAAACCGGTGCAGTTAATTACGGACATTTGCGGCATTGGACATTTTAATGTTCGATTTTGAACATAAAAATAAGAATTAAAGCCTCTATGTAAAGTAGGTCGACTGTACGTTTCTTGCTGGTCATTCTTACCCTTACTGTCGAGTTTACGAAAACTAACTGTACGATGTCTTGTGAGTTTTTTCAAATATTCTGTACATTTGTGGTTGACATCAGCAGGTTGGGGTTTGGGGGGGGGGGCGATTGTACTTCATCCCGTGCCCAAGGATGCCCTAGAGGTGTTCTGTGGGAGCCATGTCGGAGATCGGACTGTCCAGTTCATCCTCACAATCTGACGATGTGCATTCAATGCGCACATGGTTCAGTAAATACCTTGCACCCGTTACTAGCATTTTCTTCTTTTCCCACAATGTTTTCAATAGGCATATTCTCAGGGGTGTTAAAAGTCGTCATTGAATGGTAAAGGTTTAAGTATCGACTAAGATCAGCTTGTGTAGACCACAGACCGCGAAAGCTGACCTAAGTCGATACCTTTTGCTTTCGGATAAATGTTCTGCTTGTCCAGTATTCTGTCTACCTCATAATTCAATCGGTTGCAAGACAAAGTACATTTAATAGACCCACAATTATTTTCTACCCAAACTTTGATCGGGATCACTTAGATATTTCTGTATGGGTTTATATTTTACAACAGTTTTGCATAAACTCTTTACGATACTATAAAATTCTATATCTGTCCAAGTTGAAAGCATTTGCTGACCAAAAACTATATGCAACATGCACTATGCTGTCTGTCATAGGGTAGAAAACATCATTTGAAAAGCGATCCAGCATTTTCTCCTTTTCCAACAATGTTTTCCAAAGGCTTCTTTCTCATTATCTTAAACAGTCGGCATTGTGAGGTAAAGGCTTAAAGATCCATTTCCACTGGTCATTTTATTGATCAGTGTAGCAATGTAATATATTGTAAAACCATACATGATACATGCTACAGAGTGAATCTTTTAGGGTGATCTCTAGCAAATTTTGAGTAGTATAGTTCGATCCTTTTTCACGGCTGACCTATGTTTTCACGATGATTATGTGGGAAAGCAGCCGTTGGCTTTGGAAGCATGAATAGGTGCACTTTCACGATATAATTATATTATGAAAATGATTGGTTGGATGGTTGTATTGGGGTTTAATGCCACTTTAACAGCTAAGGTCATATGATGGCGATCGATGACGCACATGTGTTTCCTGACTTTCTCACACCAGTACTAACACAACTTTTATTTCCAAAGCCACCGACTACTTTTCTCACATGCTTCAGCAGAGGTGAGAGGCGAAGTTACACCGGAAAGAAAGTTCGCCTCAACCGCGTATCGAACTCACAACCACCAATCACAACCCATCAACTAAAATCTAAAAACTGTAGAAAAGAAATGTAAAAGCAAATGTCGCTAAGGTGATGAAATATTAATAGGATAAAGAAGAAAATAGTGTGAGAAAAGGAGAAAAAGCTGATAACCAGGGTTTTCTCCTTTTTCCACAGTATTGTCGACAGCCGTCTTTTTAAGATGGTCACAACGCAGGACTGTGTGGTACAAGGTCAATGAGTTACAAGGGCTTTTCTCAAACATAACTTTATGTAAATATATAACTACAAGAGCACTTAGAACCACTTAGACCAATGTACCATGGTGGGCGGTGTGGATAAAGATCAGACAGGGATTTACTAGATTTCAGCTTAGTTACAGTTATATCACGTGGATAGCTCACTCTCCCAAATATATAGCAACTGTCGAGAACATATTCAAAATTGGTGAAAATAAAGCTGAATGGAATAGAAAACACTGTGGGAAAAGGAGAAAATGCTACCAGCATTTTCTCCTTTTCCCGCAGTGTTTTCAAAAATGCTGTCCAGATTGTTTGATATACGGTTAAAAAATCACTTTCTGTCCCGGGTTTTACGAGTGCAAGGATGGACCGCCGCAGTGACTTGTTAAGGGGCTACCAAGTATCCAGTTGCGCCAATTGGGATCTAATCAAGGTTTCCTGATAAAATGTGAACCCATAAACATTTTACCAAAATTTAACGACCTTAGGGGAAAAAGTATGTAAAAAAAAACAGCCGAAAAAGAAGAAATTGCTGGTTACGAGAATTTTCTCCGTCTCCCACAATGTTTTCAAAACCGTCCTCCCTAAGGATCGTTAAAACATAGGGTTATTTGGTATATACATGTAGTAAAAATCCATTTCTATCCCGGATTGAATCAAGGTTTCCTGATAAAAATTCTGAACGCATTAACCTTCCACCAGACCATTATGTGTTAACGACCTAAAGGAAAAAAGGATTTTAACAAAATGTGGAAAAAGGAGAAAATGCTGCTTACTTACATTATCTCCGTCTCCCACGATGTTTTCAAAACCGTTCTCCCTAAGGTCGTTAAAACATTGGGTTATTTGGTATATAGTAAAAAATCTATTTCTATCCCGGATTTTACCTGTGATAGGCTCGAGCAACGCAGTGTCTTACTCAAGGGTTGCCGAGTGTCCAGCTGCGCCAACGGGGATCGAATCAAAGTTTACTCATGAAAAAATCTGAACGCATTAACCTTCCACCAGACCATCTCGTGTAACCTATGCTTTGAAAATGTTTTGGAAAAAGGAGAAATACCACTAACAAACATCCCCCGCCGACTTTTCATGTTTTCAATAGCTTTATACCTCAGGGAGAACTTTTTATTGTGGCAAATATTCTTAAACCTTCTCGGGTTAACGAACTCAGGGTTAAAAAAGGAGGTGAAAATAATGTGGGAAAAGGATGAAATACTGTGGCCAACATTTTTTGCCCTTTTTCACAATGTTTATATAAGCTATATACCTCAGGGCGAACTTTGTTATGCCGCGACTATTTCATAACTAGCCCATGGACCACTTCAAACTTTTTTTCTTTGTACGACCATCCACTTGTAGTAAAAGTATTTTGACATGGCAGCCGTAAAGTTTAAAAAACTTGTGGTGAATAGCCAAATTGTTTACAGACAGAAATATATAATTATGTTTCTTTTTATCTCATTTCTTTTTCTTTATATTCTCGCGGTTATGTTCAGATCTACCAAAAACAATGAGCAGTTTTTCCCTGTCCCCGCGATGTTTTCATAAGCGTTTCGCCTTATGGGTCGTTTTAACACAGAGATGTTTGGTATACGGTCAAAAATCATGTTTATTTTGTTGTTTACCGGCATAAGGCTAGAACACCAAAGTTGCACAGACTGGGATCAAATCAAGGTCTCTTTATATCATATCGAACGCCTTTTTTACAAAGAACATCTCCAGTTACCTGCCCTTTGGAAGAAAAGATGTAAAAAGATAGCAGGAAAAGGACAAAACATTGTGACAAACATTTTTGTCTTTTTTCACAATGTTTTCAAATCACAGGGCCAACTGTCTACAGTCGCGAGTATTCTTATAATAAACATACTAAGTAGGATTTCCGTCCCTTTACTTCTTATGGTCCTCGAAAGATTTGTAGTGTTTTTTTGTACGCTAGAACACTTTTCACGGGAGTCTGTTGGCACGATAGTCGCATAGTTTAAAAATATTGTGGAGAATGACGAAATTGTTAGTAAAATAGTCATGCATTCACGTTTTTATTACATATTTTTCCTCTTCATGTTTTCACTGCCATGTAAAGACCTTTCATACTGTCTTCTCCCAAACATTTCTGTTGAACATTAATACTGTGTAAAAACAGAGATAGACATTTGACATTCGCGGAAGAAGTTAAATGTAATTTTTTGTCGATTTAGAAGTCCGAATGTTTGTGTGACAAATCTACTTTTTAGGGAAACATCTCCTTATCGGTCATTGTAGATACAAAATCAGACTGCACGCTTTGTATAGTCTGATTTTGATCTGGGCTGTACTCGAAAGGTCCTTGAGTCACGTTTATCAGTCTATGGGTTAAAATACATATATCAAAATACTGCAAAGAAAGATAAGATCAAATCTTTATAACAGGTATCGGACAGTATATGGGTAAAAATACATGTATCAAAATACTGCAAAGAATGATTGTATCAAATCTATATAACAGGTATCGGACAGTCTATGGGTTAAAATACATGTATCAAAATACTGCAAAGTATGATTGTATCAAATCTTTATAACAGGTATCGGACAGTGTAGACCAAGGTCTCACTTCATGTGTTGTCTAATCTGATCTTGATCTACACTGTCTAATAAAGAAGAATCACCCTATTCTTTTTCAATATTTTTTTGCTTTTCGTTACTAGCATTTTATCCTTTCCCACAATGTTTTCTACCCATCCCAAACAAAGTTTTAATTTTCGAGTCTCATTTATTAATATGTCGTCTGCTAATACTTTCAATTTGTACAAGTCTAGAATTTCGTCATTTGGTAAAGAGTCAATTAAATTTATGAAATGGAATCTTCCTAAGGATCATGATACTTGTCTTTGAAAGAGTAAAAAACATTTTGGGAAAAGATCGCAGGATTTTGTCCGTTAAGAAGAATGTTTTCTAAATGCTTAAAAATTATTTCATGATAAGCGGTTATGAAATTTTGAAATTTTACTGCATGGGTTACAAGTTGAGCTGCTAGTACTAGTGTCTAAATGCTTAAAGATAGTTTCGTAATAAGCGGTTAAGAAATGTTACAGCATGAACGGTTACAAGTTGAGCTGCTAGTACTGGTGTCTAAATGCTTAAAGATTGTTTCGTAATAAGCCGTTAATAAATGTTACTGCATGAACGGTTACAAATTGAGCTACTAGTACTGGTGTCTAAATGCTTAAAGATTGTTTCGTAATAAACGGTTAATAAATGTTACTGCATGAACGGTTACAAGTTGAGCTACTAGTACTGGTGTCTAAATGCTTAAAGATTGTTTCGAAATAAGCGGTTAAGAAATGTTACAGCATGAACGGTTACAAGTTGAGCTGCTAGTACTAGTGTCTAAATGCTTAAAGATTGTTTCTTAATAAACGGTTAAGAAATGTTACTGCATGAACGATTACAAATTGAGCTGCTAGTACTAGTGTCTAAATGCTCAAAGATTGTTCCGTAATAAGCGGTTAGGAAATGTTACTGCATGAACGGTTACAGATTGGGCTACTAGTACTGTTAGTTTGTTCTTGTTTCCTCTTTTCTTTCCTCACACTTTTGGAGAAAGGCTATTGAAAATATTCTGGTTACCAGTATTTTCTCCTTTCTCCACAATGTTTTTTTCCCCTTCCAAAAATAAATTTAGGATTTTGTATCACATTTGGTTTGCTGTCTACAAACACCTTTAATTTGGATCAGTGTAAATTTTGTCTTTTAGGACAGAGTAAAACAAAGGGTTGTGAGTAGATTGCCTTTCATACATTCCAGTCTTGAAACTCTTGGGATTGTAGTATCAGATTTAGAACGCAACACATTTTCTGAATGGCTGAGTCAAATTTGGTCTAGTCAATCAGAAACTGGGTTACTTTCTAAATTTACAGTAAGACTAAGAATATAGTTTACAATCTTTTAGGAGAAAAGAGGCCAAGTTCTGTTCGTGAATTTATGAAACAAGATATTTTAACTGTTCGGTTGTTTAATTCTTAGCCTAAAACATAATCCAACGTTTTACCTATCGTAAAGGAGAAGGCTTTTGAGACCATTTTGAGAAAAGAAGATCAGCATTTTCTCCATTCCCCACGAGGTTTTCTGCATTTCATAAATTTTACGTCACTGAAGTTTACGGTCCTCGAAAACACAGGGAATAATGCTAATAACAATTATTGGTTGAATTACAGTGTCGTTCATTCTATCGAAAAACGGTCACTTGTTCTTTTATTTTTTAACTACATGTAGCTAGATAATTTCTACGAGAAATTAAATTGTCCACATTATAAATAATCAGTGTGTAAATGAGAAGTTGCAGGAAGATAAAGTTAGTTAAAACAATAGTGGTACAAAGAACAGGTCAACATGGACCTTAAGAAGACAAAAACAGGAAATTAAAGTTACAAAGAACAATAACGATCCTAACAACAGGTCAACAGTGCACTTCATAAGACAATGGAACAGGACGTAAAATAACCATTGATCAACAATGGAACTTCTTACAAGTCATTGAGATACTTCTTTGTAAAACCACAATTTCTTACATGTTCTCTTTATAAAAGAAAACTAAAAATGTCCTTGTTTCACTCAAAGCACTTATTTTACATAGTTCCAATTGAAATTATGTTAATTTTTGCCGAAGAATAGGTATGACTGTGCCTTACAATTTTTTTTTTTAACGTTTTAAGTTGCAGTCTAAGGATTGTTTAGGACTTCTCAGTTCATTTCTCAGCGAGTTCTGCAAAGATTTACTTTGGTCAATTTCAAATGCTGTAAATGTGCCTTATTTTTAGAAAAAACTGATTTGCATTGATGTTAAACATCAATATTTTCCTGTAAAGTAATTGAACAATGTTCTTTTTTTTGCCTAAGATTTTTATGACAGACAAAGATTTTTCTGAACACGACCAAGGTATAGAACTCGGTAAAGAAATCAATCTTTATTGATAAGGTCCGAAATAACTCTGTACAAAAATGATATCAGCATTGAATTGTTTAAGTCTCGCGTTATCACGTTATCTCATGAAATCTCGAACCGGGCTAATACCCGACATGTAAGCGTTTGATGTTACTTGTATTTGATACGAATATAATAGGCTGCCAGTACCTTTTACCAAACAATCCCTGGTTTTTTACGACCCTGACCTTTTGAAAACATTGTGAGAAAAGGAGAAAATGCTGGTAACCGGCATTTTCTCCTTTTCCCACAATGTTTTCTATCCTGTTGAAAAAAAAATCAATTTTTGAGTTATGTTTTCTTTTGTTGTCTGCAAGTGCTTTTAATTTGGGTCAGTCTAAAGTTTTGTTGTTTAGTAAAGGGTTGAAATGCCGTCTTATTTATTTCATTTTATCCTTTTTGGATGTATGTGTACAGGAGTAGAAAGACACGGACCGAATAATTGATACAAGGCATGCAAGAATAATGTGTAGTGAAATTTACATGAACCCTATGAGCTTCTTCTATAGGTAACGTTACCTTACGACCGAAAAATATTTCCGACAAAAATTGCATATTTTGATTTTGTTTTAAATTTATAAGTGATTAAATCAAGATAGTGGGCCCGTAATAGTGCAGCATGGCATAAAATCCCTTGACAGTTGATAAAAACAGATTTATACAGGTATAATACTTTGCTCTTTTTTAACCGAACAGAAATTCCTTTGATGTCTTCCTTGAAATTATTCGTTAATACTTTTGTTAATTTCCAGAAAAGGGAGGTAATTGTTATCTCACTTTATAATGAAAGCATAATGGTTTTAGATTTATAAATGATAATTCTAGGAAGGACAAAAAGGGAAAAGTGGCTTGGCGACAGTAGTACAATAATACTCATTTTTAATCTTGGCAAATTTTGTAGGACAGTATTATAGTGGAAATAGCCTTTTTCTATTATGACGGGTCCACTATGATACGGTATCCACTAATATTATCCTTAAACCATTAGCACACAATCCATACTTTTGACGCCCCTGAGAAAGCAGCCTTTTGAAAACACTGTGGGAAAAGGAGAAAATGGTGGTAACCAGCATTTTCTCCTTTTCCCACAGTGTTTTTTACCCTTCCCAAATCAAATTTTAATTTTTCAGTCACCGTTATTTTGTCGTCTGCAAATGCTTTCAATTTGGACCAGTCTAACATTTTCTCGTGTGGTAAAGAGTTAAATAGAATTTTGACTATTTACTTCCTTCGGAAACCTAGGTCAGTTATGTTTTAGAAATGAAGCGTACAATTACAGAGTGTTGACCAAATATAGCACTTTTTTCTTATCTCACATGTGTGTGAGATAAGACAACTTGTAATGGCGGTATTACATTGAAAACAAGGGGAGTTATGTGATAAATATTAGTATGCATATACACAAGAAAGAAAAAAAAAATACTCGTGAAAACAAAATAAAGGTCTGAAGAACAACATGAACTCTGTTGGGTGAATCCCTTGAGAAGTAAAATGTTTTCGCCCACCGGGGGACTCGAACCCACGACCCTCAGATCAAAAGTCTGATGCTCTACCGACTGAGCTAGGCGGGCTGTTTTATATATTAGTGAAATGTTATAAAATCGATAGAAGTACACATGTAAAGAGATCCAGTATAAATATGCGGGATATCAGCCACATGGATCCCACACTATTTACACCCTTTACCCTTAGGCTCCTTAACCCTTTCCCAAACAATCTCCGTTTTTTTTGCGGGCCAGGAGTAGACGCCTTTTGAAAACATTGTGGGTAAAGGAGAAAATGCTGATAACCAGCATTTTCTTCTTTTCCTACAATGTTTTCTACCAAATGCCGTCATATAGAAAAATCATCTTTTTTAGCCACTGTTAATTTGTCACCTGCAAAGTTTTTTCAGTTTGGTCTGGTCCAAAATTTGTCGTTTGGGAAAGGGTTAACCTCACACAAACAACTATTGCGAACAGTATACATCATGGCCAGACTTCACAGAACGTGCAGTGTGATCTTAGATCTATGCTGTTCTATAAGAAGTCTATATTTTCCTCGAACAATAACTTATAAAAAAACAAACATTTGGGGCTTTGGTATAGGTTTGAAGGTATAATATAAATTGTTTAACCCTTTACCACACAATGCCTGGTTTTTACGACCCTGAGATAGATGCCTTTTGAAAACATTGAAGAAAAAGGAGAAAATGCTGATAACCAGCATTTTCTCCTTTTCTCCTTTTCTACCCTGCTGGAAACAAATTTCGATTTTTGACTTACCTTCATTTTGTCGTCTGCAAGTGCTTTCAATTTGGACAAGTCTAAATGTTGTCGTTCGGTAAAGGGTTAACAGGATAAGTATTTTAGATTATGGGGGTAAATCGACCATTGAGACACTTAGACTGTCCCCCCCCACCTTATATTGTGAGGCACTTACTCTAAGACTCTCTTTTACTACAGGTACAAAATGCGTGTTAGCCTTTTGCAAACAATAAATTTCTGGACTGGACAAAATTCAAAACATTTTCAGGTAAAAATTATGTGTGGCTAGTATGATGATATCTGACTTTGACAGGCAAGAAAATATAGTCAGGAAAGAAGAAAAAGCTGGTCACCAGCATTTTCTCTTTTTCCTACAATGTTTTCAAAAGTCTTCGTACTCAGGGTTGTCAAAACTTGGGATGTTTGGTAAAGGGTTAAATTTTAAAGTTTACTGACCGTCATAAGGATATCAAAGTGTGTTAATCAATATTTTCTCCTTTTCTCACAATATTTTCTGTCTCTTTAAAGACAGATGCCATCATTCAAACAAAAGTTCATATGTTCTGTGGCAATCTTTTTGGATTAGAAAAAAATTTACATTTTTCAATTTTTGTTTGTTAAAAAGTAAAATGTTTTTTGAAAGAGTGTGCTCATTAACACCCCCAACCCTCTATCACACAATCCCCAAGTTTAAAGAATCTGGAAGAGTGGGCCTACAAAAACATGGTTGGAAAAAGAATCAATTGTTGGTAACCAGCATTTTCTTTTTCCTTTTTCCCACAATGTTGTCTACCCCTTCGAAGAGAAATCGAACCGTTCAAGCCACATTTTATTTGTTGTCAGTATCTGTAAATGCTTTCAACTTGGACTGGTAAAAATGTTGACAGTTGGTGAAGAGTTCATGTGCGCTGGGGAAAGATTACATAAATACACTTGACAGATTATGTATTTAATTCTTTATTTCCTCCATAGTTGAAGATTACAAACAAATTACACATAGAAAAAAAAGTCACGTTTACATTATAAATGCATACTTAAAATTAAACTTACATATACGCACAAAACCCTCATATTCAACAATAAAATGTATACCCAATCAAACAAATGAACAACAGAAGACAGACAGACGGACGGAAGGACAGACGGGCGACGGAAACCACGCCATGACATAAGCTCTGCTGGCTTTCAGCCAGTAGAGCTAAAAATGGCTATTTCAAAGTTATTTATAGGGGAAATAATATCTCCTTATCGGACAGTGCAGATCCAAGATCAGAATACATATTCTGTGCAGTCTGATCTTGATCTACACTGTCCGCAAAACGTCAGGAAGTCACGCTTCATAGCTAAAAGTTTATAAAACTCACCTGTAACAGTTCTTTAAATCCCAACTTTGGAAGGCCAACGATGGCTTGGAAAAACTCTAAGAGTGCTTGTAAAGCGCCACCTTGTAGTAACGGAGACTGTATCAACACGAGGATCTGGGGTAAAATCTCGTTAGGAACGTTGGCCATAGATGCCTTGTGGATTTTGGATCTGGACATAAGTAGATTTAGGGTCAGTAGACTGTGTCAACACGAGGATCTGGGGTAAAATCTCGTTAGGAATGTTGGCCATAGATACCTTGTGGATTTTAGATATGGACGTCAGTAGATTTAGGGTCAGCTGAAATTCAGAAGAAAAACCATGCCTCAATTTTTTCTACTCGGTATTTTCTAAAGAATTTGTCTTTTACCCTTTACCACACCATGCAAGACTTTTAAAATCTATGGGAAAGAATCCTTTTTAAAACACTAAGGGGAAAAGGAAAAAATGCTGGTTACTGGCATTTTATACTTTTTTCATAATTCCTTCTACCATAACAAAGAAAAATTGCACCATTCAACCCATTACCATGCAATCCCTACTTGCCTGAGAGAGAAATTGTGGAAAAAGGAGAAAATGCTGGTAACCATCATTTTCTCCTTTTCCAATAATGTTTTCTACTCTTCACAAAACATTTTCAAATTTTCAGTCACTTTTATTTTGTCGTCTGCAAATGCATTTGGTAAAGAGTTTTAAACTCTTTACCAAACAACAAAATTTTAGACTGGTCCAAATTGAAAGTGCTTGCAGATGACAAATTCAACATAACTCAAAAAAAGAAATTTGTTTCCAGCAGTGTAGAAAATATTGTGGGAAAAGGAGAAAATGCTGGTTACTAGCATTTTCTCCTTTTCTCACAATGTTTTCAAATGTCTTCTTTCTCAGGGTCGTTAAAAGTCAGGATTGTGTGGTAAAGGGTTGAGCCACCTTGAAATTGTCGTCTACAAATGCTTTCAATTTGGACAAGGCTAAAATATTGTCCTCTGGTGAAGGGTTAAGGTAGCTATGCAGATTTTCACTCAATTCCAAACTTAAACAAGAGCACCGCATGTCAGTGTCAATGCTGAATGATTTTCATGCAAGGTTGGGCGGTCGAAACCAGGGGTGGTTTTAACCGGCGGTTTTAACCGGTTAAAACCGCCCGGTCAATACTCCCAAAGTGGTCAATACTAGTCTATAGTGGTCAATTGGATATTTGAAGTAGTCATTTGGAAATTTTAATGTTCAGATGAATTTCAAGAGGAAAGTCATGCTATTTAGTGCATGATTTATTGTGGGTTTTTGTTCTTTTTTGGGTACCAAGTTTGGTTAATTCACCAATATGAAAGAGTTGAGTGGAAAAAATGTTTTGTTCCAGCCAAGGCTACTTATCAGCTGACTTTTGCCAGTTTTCCCCTCTATGAAAGTTCAAAGTAAGGTCTTTAGATTTCATTTTTGACACCTTAAGTGACTGCTTGATTATAAGATATTATCTTGATTGCATATAAATCAGTATTTCACACTACAGGAATAAGGCCTCATGTCAAGTTAAATACCCCAAATGATTTTTCATGATTGGTCCCTTTTGTAATTTAAGCCACACCCACTGGGATAGAAAGGGGCAACTTTTACACCTTTTAATGTGTTTTGACAACAATTTAAAAGTGTAGGTAGACACTTAAAAATGCTTCAGACACAAATGTATGGGTGCAGGACAACTCGCCCCAAAGACTACTCGCCCCAAGACAACTCGCCCCACAAAAATCTCGCCCCAAGACAACTCGCCCCACCTTCAGAAGACAACTCGCTCCAAATTAAGGGACAACTCGCCCCGTATCCAAGGCAACTCGCCCCGCTTTTGTTACTATTTCCGATATGTACATATAAGATAAAGGATAAAAGTGTAAAACTTATGATTATTATTTTTTAGTAAACATATATATTTGTGATAAACTGTTTATATATATATACACAGATGATTGAAATCTTCTTTTTTTTACGTATTTGATAATTTGATAAATGTACAAGTTATTTAACTCTTTACCTAACGACAAAATCTTAGTCTGGTCCAAATTGAAAGTATTTGCAGATGACAAAATAAACGTGACTCAAAAGCGGAAATTTGACTTTGGAAGAGTTGAAAACATTGTGCGAATAGGAGAAAGTGCTGATAACCAGCATTTTCTCCTTTTCCCACATTGTTTTCAGAAGGTTTCTTCCTCGGGGTCGTAAAAAACAGGGTTTGCTCGGTAAAGGGTTAAACAATCGAGTCATAGTCGGGGCATCAAGCCCGAAGCCGTTCACTTAAGTTTTTACCTGGTCTCTTTTTTCGTGGCACACTGCTATCTAAGTACAGTAATGTGCAGTGCACCAGTAGCTCAGCCGGTAGTGTAAAGGACTTGAGGACAAGCGGTTTCTTGTTCGATCCTTGGCTCGGTCAATTTCTTTCCAAGGATTGATAATAGTCATTGTGACATGAATCACTCCTCTCTCAATTCAATTCAATCAAAGAGGCAATGAGTCAATATTAATGAATGATGTTTTTCAAGCAATGTCATAATCGCACAACATATCATTTCAGGTACAATCGAGCGACACCATATTAATCAAGCATTATTTTCTACATGCACATAAGAGTCGGAAAAGTCTGCTTTATTTGGACCGGAGTAATGTGCCAATATGTGATAATGTGGGTAATGTGTGACTTTACCAAAATAACGCTGAGCACTAAGCGCGACCCACTGACCGTTTACAGACAATGTATACCAAAATCAGACTACACAGAAAGCGCAGTCTGATCTTTGATCTACACAGTCCAAAAGGATCAGTTTTCAATTAAAAAAAAAATGGCAAAATTTCAATTTTTTTCAATAACGTGGAATGTGTCGCCTGCACGTGCTTCAATTTGGTAAAGTCTAAAATTTTGTTATTAGGTAAAGGGTTAATTAGATACTATGATTCCAAAAACTTGCTTCTACCAAAGTGTGACACAATTAAGAAATTACTCTGATGCACCCATGCTTGTTACGTTAATCCTTTAATGAAGATTATTGTCGTTAAATCAGGTGTCAAATTCATAATCATGTTTTCATACCGAGCTCGACTCAACACCCTTCGGCAGACACATTACAGACCGTAATACACTTCAATTTATCACTTCTTAACTGACCGATTAAAGAAGGAAAAGCATAAACATGTAAACATGAAAAGTTTTATTGTAGAAATCGCCGACCAAAAATGCAACATGATACATGCCGAAACCGGTGATTTAACCCTTTACCATACAATCCCAATTTTCAACAACACTGAAAGAGAGGCCTCTGAGAATATTCTTGGAAATATTGACAATGCAATATAGTACGTTCATTCACGCTGTTCAGAAATCGAGATGTAAATGTAAATGGAAACAAAAAAAGAATTAGCGGGGCAAAAAAAAATATTTTGCCAAACATTGTTCGAGTTCATAATGTAAGAGAGACAGAGAGAGACAGAGAGAGAGGGAGACAGAGAGAGGAAAAAAGGGAGTGCCTTACTAGCAGTAATAAGTTGCAGAGATTGTGTTTTTTTTAAATCGTACATCAGTTAGAAGGAACTAATAATGGTTTTGATAAATTTACACAAATTTCAGACCGGTGTGTAGAATTTCCAACACGTTCAAATTTAATAACAACATTGAAGAAGATCACACCGTTCTCTTTTTCCTAATAGGTTTTCTAACCTTTCCAAATTAAGTTTCAGTTTTTGAGGCACATTCATTTTGTCATCAATCAATCAATCAATCCGTCTGCCCGTCAATTAATCAATAAATCGATCACTTTGTTTAAATTGGGCTCAATTCTTCGAAATATGTGAGCTAGTCCGAGTTTTTTTAAACTTGAGGCGACTTGTCTTCGATGTGGGGCGAGTTGTCCCTTAATTTGGGGCGAGTTGTCTTCTAAATTTGGGACGAGTTGTCTTGGGGCGAGTTTTTGTGGGGCGAGTTGTCTTGGGGCGAGTTGTCTTTGGGGCGAGTTGCCTGTCATTCAAATGTATCCCTAACTATTGTTTTGTTTCATCAGTTACACCTTCATGCATACCTCAATATGCCTTGATTAATGACAGGTGTATTTCACATGTTTACCCATGGGTGACACTTTTTTCCGCAATTTTGAATGAAAATTTCAAATTAGCTGCTTTTTGATGCTACCTCTGAACTTTTATGTCTAAAGACTATGTTAAAATAATCTAAATTTTTAAAACCTTAGAACTATAAACAGTTATCTAACCTATAAGGAATGATGATAGATAAAAGTTCTTTGGTTGAAAAGAATTGACCTGCATGTAAGTTCAAAAAGGAAAGTCAATCCTATCAACCTCTTTAATTGACCAGTAATAATGTCTTTTGAATTATGATCAAATAAAAAAAGGACCCTATTCATAGACACTATCATACTGATGATAACATGACGTAATATACCTTCAATACAAGATATAGGGGGAAAGCTTCTAAGACTAGTTTAGAAACAGGACAGATATGTAAGTCAGTGATTTAAATGACCCAATCAACCACTCCAATCGACCACCAATCGACCACTATTGACCAGTATTGACCGGTTTTAGCCGGTTAAAACCGCCGGCCTGGTCAATACTCATATTGACCGGCTTTTTGCCAACCTTGTTTTCAGGTGCTTGAGTTTCGGTGAAAATTATCATTGAAAAAGTAACATTACTGAGTCAACTAGAGCTATCACTAAACTTGCTTATACCCAAAAACAGCTCCTTGTCACAAAATTAGGTCTTTGTCACAGAATACGGAATGGTTTAGTACAAAAGTTAGAGTTGAAAAAAGTTCAAGGGGAGATAATTCCACAACAAATTGCAACAGGAACATGAAAATTGCGCATGTACCACTTCATATATATAGGCACCCTGTGTGTAAATTCGAGTTCAGTATGTGAAAAACTGTTGTAGTATTGCTCCAGACAAATTTGTGTCTACAGACACACAGACTGACAGACGGATGAACAGACAGGCAGCCATGGCGATTCCAGTATACACCCCCACCCCCACTTTGCTGTGGGGGGTATAATTATATGTTAACTCTCTTGGTATGATGTATAACTGAAACACTTTTGATCCCCTTCTGTCCGAGTATAGCTCTCTTAAATCTAATACCAGCAACCTGTCAAAATATTTGTTAAACAAAAATGCTATTCTAACCGCTTAAACCTTTATAAAACAATCCCGACTTTAAACGACCTAAAGAGAGAGACCTCTGAAAGCATTTTCTCCTTTTCCAACTATCTTTTCTAATGTACCAGAGACTAATTTCATCATTTTGGCAACATTTAAATTGTCCTCTGCAAGTACTTTCAATTTGGACAAGTCTACATTTTTGGTGTATGGTTTAGAGTTTAGCTACGTACCTGAGATACGTGTAGATCATTTTCGTTGATCAATAACGGCATTTCCTTCATGATATCATTAATCATCCCCGCCGTCAACGCCTGACCGTAATTCTGTACCATCACGTCTAAACAAACCAGGGTGCTCAATTTGAGCGCCCGCTGGTTCTTTCTCAGGAATGAGGCTAAAATAGGTATTCCCTCATTCTAAAATTAGAAACATTTTATTGTGTATTCCCTTATTCTAAAATTAGAAACATATCATTGCTTTATAGCTATTAGAAGCATGGGCAACACATGAAATCGTAAACATGGTCAGATATCCAGATATGAGGGAGTAATGCCTAATGGTATTCTAAATCTTTTATTTCTCTTCCAAACCCTATGTTGTGGGTACTCATTAGAATCGTCTCGATGAGACGGTTCTTATCTGTATCCATACCATAGGGTTTAGTGGAGAATAATTAATATTTTCAATTTTGAAATCTAGATAACTTCCTCTACCTGAAGCTCTGATAGTGATGTTTCTTTTTTTTGTCATTAGGCTCATGGTTTTCCATGACACACAAACCTGGTGCCATAGATGCAATTTTAATTCAAATGACACCTAAAATAAATGACAGTGCATTCTATAAATACTCATCTATCTGATATGGGCATCCTGGGTACAGAACCGAACCACTTTCCTACGCGACAACCGTTACTTTGAATTTAAAACAAAAAAAAGGTTTACCCAATAAAACGCTACCTCGTGCAATTCACTTAACTATGATTACCAGTTTAGAGAAATCTGTTGCTAAAGCAGGTCTCATTTCTCCTCAAATGTATTGATACGTAAAAGCTATTTTCAACATTGCTACTTTATAGAGCGTAATATCACAGTCAGCCCGCTTTCGGGGCTAGTAGTGATGCGTCATATAAGACAGTCGAATCTTCGAAGAATATAACATGCGCAGACAACGCAGATTTGACAGGTCATGGAAACCCATTACAATTGCACATAAGTCATTCCATACGCCTGAAAAGCACATGAAATGCATTTTATGCAATCAAATTGACTCTAGGAATTGATAACTTACTTGTATGGATTATTTCTTGCAATCAATGGCATTTGACCTGCTCATGTTTGTAAAAATTATTTAGATTTTTGGTCGTAAGGCCATCCGGTGCTTCGGAACTACTTGTCTCTTGTGAAATTTACTTTTAAGGTAGACCTCCCTTGTACTAAAAGATATGTTACAATAACTTTATCTAAGTATTTACGAGTGACTAGAATATTTGAGGTCTAGCGCTCTGCCAGTTTTATTCACTTTTAAAAATCCGAAAGGAACATTCTGCTATCCGAACATGGACTAGATTTTGTTCGGCGGACTTACACATCTTTCGGATTTTTCCGAAAGCGGAACCATTGGACAAGCTTAATATAGACTCTGTAGGAGCCTATGTTGTGATTGGTCACTCAGTGCCTGTGTACGCATTTGGAAGTTTTGAAGTGTTCAAGGGCGCGGTATTATAAAAGGGAAAGCGCACAAGGAACGCTAACTTTTTCACTCTGGATTTCGGCCTTAATGCATCAAAACTCCGTCTTTTTAGTTTCTAGTTTTTCTTTAGTTTAACGAATTTTCTCTATAGATCTACAATTAAAGTATATTTATCTAACATTTAAACAACAGATCTAGGATAAGGACAACTGGACACAGCCACGTACCGGACTGGGATCAGACAACAGAAAGGAGAGAATTGAAATGTAAATGACAACACTGGACTCTAATTATCTGAGAAATCTTTAATATTGTTTTAAAATAACGTAATCGGAAATTTCCAATTACAATAGATCTAGACTAGTAAAGCTAGATTATAGATAGATCTATTTATGCATAAAAATCAATTTTCTTAACTTTATTTAGTCTACTAAGTCTGAACCTACCCCCTTTTTTTTGTCGGTTAATTTCTGTCGTCTGCTCACGGGAAGTCTTATATTTCCATCGGTCTTTATCTCCGAATCGGCGAGGGATCGGAGGTTGCAATATTCAGGAAGGAAAGTTACCAGAAAGAACGGCCCTATATAGATATTCCTGTTACAGTGTATATATAGATCTATATAATTTATATTTTTCAACATACAATGACAGGAATTAGAAAAAAATGTTGTCAGTACTGGTGTGATTGTTTCACTTATCCAGCTTTTTCTCCTTTTCCAACAATGTTTTCCAAAGGCTTCTTTCTCAGTGTCTTTAACAGTCGGCATTGTGAGGTAAAAGCTTAAAGATTCATTTCCACAGGTCATTTTATTGATCAGTGTGGCGATGTAAAATATTGTAAAACCATACATGCTACCTGCCACATATATACATGTACATGTATTTAGGGTGAATCTTTTAGGGCGATCCCTAGCAAATTTTGAGTAGTATATATATATACAGATTTATACCATAAAATTTATATTTTTCAACATACAGTGACAGGAATTAGAAAAATGTTGTCAGTACTAGTGTGATTGTTTGACTTATTGTATGGTGTTTAAAGCCTTTTTCGACATTATTTCAGTAATATCGCGGCGGCCAGTGCACCAATCAATGCTTTCCTGGAGATTCTGTTACCAGTACTCCACACAATATTCTTTCCAAGCCACTGGCTGCTTTCCTGTATAAGCATTGTCGAAACATAGATCAGTGGTGAGAGAGCAAAGACTATCATCAATCTTTGGAAAGAAATTGGCCAAGTTCGGGATCGAACTCACGACCCCTTATTCTCAAGTCCTGTATACTACCGACTGAGCTACGGCGGCCCGGCAGCACTACTGATGTGAGAAAGCCTGGAAACATAAAGTAAGGGTGCGTCAATGACCGACATGACATGACCTTAGAAGCTCTTAACCCTTTCCGAAACAATCCCTGGTTTTTACGGGTCTGGAATAGTAGCCTTTTGAAAATATTGTGGGAAAAGGAGAAAATGCTGGTAACCAGCATTTTCTCCTTTTCCCACAATGTTTTCTACCCTATCATAGACAGAAATAATATTTTCCGCAAGAGTTGAATTGTTTTCTACAAATACTTTCAATTTGGTCTTGTCCAAAAGTTTGTCGTTTGGGAAAGGGTTAAACTGACATTTAACGTAGTGGACCCGTAATAGAAAACAACTATTTCCACTGTAATATTATCCTACAAAATTTGCTATTTTTAAAAATGAGTATTACTGTACTACTTTCAGCGAGCCACTTTTTCCTTTTTGTCCTTCCTAGAATTATCATTTATAAATCTAAAACCGCTATATTCTCATTACAAAGAGATATGATAATTATCTCCCTTGTCTGAAAACTTACGAAAAGTTTCAACAAAATAATTTCAAGATAGACATCAAAAGAATTTCAGTTAAAACTGTGCAAAAATAATAATATCTGTATAAATCTGTCTTTATCAACGGTCAAGAAATTTTATTCCATGTTGCACTAGAAGTATTATGGGTCCACTACCTTAAATGATTTCATACTAATCTTACGAACATGGAAGTCCCCAACAAATGCATGGCTGAACTACCATTTGCATTGGTAGGCTTCGAATCCATGGTGGACAAATGTCCTTGTTTTTCGAGGCTTACAGGTGGCCCTTCAGAATTTTGGATGAAAAATTTACAAAAATACAAAAGAAAATCATCCTTATACTCCCAAACCCTTATAATTTTCATTCATACAATCGCAGCAGTCGAAAATCATCCGACAACGAGAGAAATTAGAGATTTACTAAAGCCGAGATTGACGCCAAAGGGAAACAAGGTCTATTTTTACATGAGCAACGTGCTCATTTACATACACACACAAAGCTTCATACATAGCGTCTGAAGAAGATATTATGAAAAATAATTACATTTTTGTTATGTTATGTAATCTAAGCGTCATTTGTCACGTGCCAGTCACTCAACATTCCCACAATGCTTTTTTTTTTTTTGGCGGGAAATCTAAAAATAGATTAAGAGGCTACGTAACCTGTAAAGGGAATACCACCCAATTTTTTTTTTTTTTTATAATTTCATGATTCTTAATTATTGATGATTTGCATTGTTTTTAATATATATTTCAGTGATATATATATATTTCTTAGTTTGGTGTTATGTGAAAAATCTAAATACCCACCTTTAAAGGACCAATACCATAACCACTGATTTAAAAAGACATCTCCCTAACGCAATGGAACTGTTGTTAGGTATTGTATTTAAATCAGGACGAAGCTATGCATGAAGGAGTCATGATTTATTGATGATTCAAAGCCTTATTAGACAGAAAGTCCGTTTTTGAACAACAAAAGGGATTAATAGCTAAATGGCCAATCCCGGACGAGCCCCAGTCTTCGGAACATGAAAGTTCGTAACAAATACATAGCTGAAATACAAACCACATCCAGAGGGATTCGAACCCACGGTAGACAAATATCCTAGGATTCGAGGAATGAATCCTGTCACAATGACTATCATTAATAAATAGCTGAAATACAAACCGCATCCAGAGGGATTCGAACCCACGGTAGACAAATATCCTAGGATTCGAGGAATGAATCCTGTCGCAATGACTATCATCAATCTTCCGAAAGAAATTGGCCGAGACAGGGATCGAATTCACGACCTCCTGTTCTCAAGTCCTGCACACTACCGACTGAGCTACCTGGGCTCGGAATTCGAGGATTTCAAGGATTAGATTTGCATCTAGCGGGATTCGAACCCATAGCAGACAAATATCCTGATTTTTCGAGGATTAAAAAACTAATACCATTACCACAGACCTAAAGAGACAACTCCCTAACACAGTAGAGGTACAATCCCTGAATTTTTCGACCTTTAGATAGAAGCCTTTCGAAAACATTGTAGGAACAGGAGAAAATACTGGTAACCAGCTTTTTCTCCTTTTCCCAGAATATTTTCTACCCAGCTGGAAACAAATTTCAAGTTTTGAGTTATGTTTATTTTGTCATCTGCAAGTGCATTTAATTTGGACCGGTCTAAAATTTTAAGAGTTAATCATAAAAACATTTTCTGTCCTATGAGGCTCAGTGACAGAGAGTAAAACTAAAGTCTTCAGGCTTGAGCTTCACTGAAAGCAGTGGGCTTTTTGCAAGAGTGTCTTTGGACAAAACATATATGAACCTTTCACTAGAAATTGTGAGATCCACGACATACTTTAATATGTTGGCTGTCCCAATGATACAACTGAAATAATCTTGAAAGTGGCAAAATAAGAGCATTCATTTGTTCGTCTTTTTCCTGTCTGTCAGTCAATCGATCCATTCATCAATCGATCTACCAATCTATCGATCAATCGACCAATCTTTCTGTTTCCATTTTTCAACATACATGTACCTTAAGCATAAGATACGGCTGCTTTCACTTCCTCATTTTGTGACGAGAACACATCTAATATCACATTCTGGATCTCCCCTTGGCCACTTAGGTCAGTGAAACAAAAATATGCAAAAAGTTATAACGCTTTCAGCGATGTTCTGTGAAAAAGGGGCTTAACCCTTTACCAAACGACAAAATTTTAGACTGGTCCAAGTTGAAAGCACCTGCAGGGGACAAAAAAAGAAAGAGAACTTAAAAGTTGAAATTTGTTTCCAGAAAGGTAGAAAACATTGTGGGAAAAGGAGAAAATGCTGGTTACCAGCATTTTCTCCTTTTCCCACAATATTTTCAAGAGGCTTCTATCTCAGGGTTGTAATAAACAGGGATTGTTTGATAAAGGGTTAAAGCATCTACAAAATATATTGACCCAGGTCTACCTGCGCAGTCTGCCCTGTTCCTGAGTCATTTTACGCTGTGGACTGTGATATCGTGGCTCGGCTAGAGTCGGGGTAGTCTTAATAAGCAGAATGTAGACTAAGTCGTGCTTGTACATTTTTCATGACCCTGCTGCAATTTGTTGCGGAAATATCTCCCCTTGAACTTTTTTTCAACTTTTACTTTTGTACTAAACGAGTCTGGATTCTATCACAAAGACTTATTTTTGTAACAAGGAGCTGCAAGTGTCAAGAAAAAAATGTTATTAAGCTTGCCAAAGGTTCGCCACCGGTTGCCCATATGGGCGACGGCCCCCTGAAGGCTGTTAGTATTGTTAAGGGGATAGTGTAGATACAACACGAAACCCATCTTAACCCTTCACCAAAGAAATGACGAGCTTTTATGACCCTGATCTAGAAACCTTTTGAAAACATTGTGGGAAAAGGAGAAAATGCTGGTAACCAGCATTTTCTCCTTTTCCCAAAATGCTTTCTACCCTGCTGGAAACAAATTTAATTTTTGAGTTACGTTTATTATTTCGTCTGCAAGTGCTTATAATTTGGACAAGTCTAATTTTTTTATGTTTGGTAAAGGGTTAAGTTACGCCCGATTCTTTTACGCGCTAAGTGTATAGCACCATCACACGGGACCTCGGTTTAACGTCTCATCTGAAAGACTCTTAGTAATCTTAAATGGCCAGCCGTGGGAATTAAAACATCATTAAGTCACTCAAAACAATACATTCTCGAGTCCTACGCTATTCCTACTACAATATCTCCCGCTAGATGGCATTCTACAAATACTCATCCATCTAATTCGGGCATCCTTAGTGCAGAACCAGACTACTTTTCTACGCGACAACCGTTACTTTGAATTTCAAACTGAAGCAAACGTTTTTTCAATAAAACGCCTGCGATTCATTCAGTTATGATCAGCAGTTTAGAGAAATCTGGAGCTAAAACAGACCTGATTTTTCCTCAAACGTATTGATAAAAGCCATTTCCTCCATTGCTACGTTATAGCACGTATTACTACAATCTCCTCAATATCGGGGAGAGTGATGCGTCCTGTAAGACAGGTCGACTCTCCGAAGAATATGACATGCCCTGACAACGACACCCATTATTTCAATCTCCGAGCAGAGTTGTCGTTCGTTACCTCACATACATCTCTGCGATGGGCTAAATGACAAGAATCTTGTCAAACCGAGGAAAAGATGTTTTGTTACTGTTTAACTGTTTCATATGTAAAATTGTAAGTTAGACAAAGGATACATTATAGGTGCGTTCAAACTGATGAATTTACCTGTATAAAATGGAACTAATATTTTCGAGCCTCTTTACTTTTTAAGAATCTTACGCCGATTTGAACAAAAAATAGCTGCGCCCGTGAATGATGACAACTGATTTGACACATCGCTGGATCTAAGTTTGTACGATTAAAAATCAAGTTATCGTCCTTTAAAGATATTTAGGCTTTTCAGAAAATCCCTCTTTTGTTCATTTCCTATCACTAAGTCTGATTGGTCCCTTGCTGTTTAAAAAGCACACGAAACAATCGATATTGGTCTTTCTTTCACCGGCGTTTGTGTAGCTATTTTGAGTTATGGTCATGTGACAAAAATATGACGTAATGACGGACTACTTTCTGAGCCCACTACAGAGGTGAATGTAATGATCCGGAGTGCAAGAGAGTGCCATTATTTATGCAGGCGGCTGTGGGTCTAACACTGGGAAGTAACTCAATGGTTTGTTTTCAGAATATACGATAGACAGTTGTCGTTCCTGACAGGCTACACGGACAAGGAAGAAAATAGAATAGTTTCAAATCCTTTAATCTTTAGTCTACCAAGTGTGACTTCAAGGACCTTTAGCGGATAGTATAGATTAAGATCAGACTTCACAAAACGTGCAGTCTGATCTTGAACCTACAATGTTCGATAAGGTAAAATCCTTCTCCCACAATACCTTTGAAATAGCAAACAATGAGCCTTATCGGCTCGAAAACTTCAATCCATTCGTATAGAAGGAAAAAGGTAAAAAATTTCTTTTCAACAAGAGTTGCTCGTGTTATTTCAATTTTCTCAGAGATATATATATATTTGTATATTTTTTTTAATCTACTTATCTACGAAGCTTTTAGATTTTCGTTTCCGCACGACATTACTGCCAAGCAGAGCTATCATGTGACGGCTGAAAGGTGAACACTAGGTCCCATAGAGGCTTTATTAGTTTTACGGTCAGGTGGCAGGGGACTTGGAAACTTATTCACGGCTCGGGGCAACATGATTCACCACAGCCGTGAACAAGTTTCCAAGTCCCCTGCAACCTGACCGTACATCGAATTTATCATACTGCAAAGTTTTACACTTTCAAAGTGCGTTAAGCTAAATTTTCTTGTTTAATAATCTCACAAATCGAGTATCTTGACAAAAAAGAAATTCCCTTCTGAGAGCCTCATTTCAATGAAAACTGACATCCCTGGAAACCGACGTCATCAAAACGTGCATTTTGGTGCATAAATGTGCAGTCTGGTGATCGATTGACGCCGCCATTTTGGATGTTGTGTTGCGCCTGTAGTGATGTTTACGGGGCACTCAAAAGGGAAACTGGCTTTACGTGGTTTTTGCCAGTGAACATGATATACATGTTCCCGGCATAAAGATCACAAGAAATTTCTTTGCGGTATAATAATATTAGTTGAACGGTTAGTTGGCAGAGGACTTGGTAACTTGTTCACGGCTGTTATGAATAATGTTCACGGCTGTGGTAAACAGAGACAGACACAGACAGAGAGAGAGAGAGAGAGAGATTGATTAGAGAAAGGGCTTTTTCTATATAGAAACCTTAACCGAAAGGAAAAGTTAACTAAAAAGGGAAGCAAAAAGGGAAGCCCTGACTGTGAAATTACACTATTTGCGATACTAGTTCATACAGTCTTACGACAAAGTCCGTAACAAAGAAACAAATAAATGCCTAGCTCAAATACAAAGTGCATCTGGCAGGATATATAGTTGAAACACGTCCAAATTACATGTACAAAAATTGACAACTTTATGATAGAAGTAACCAAGGTTCACACCTAAGATAAGATCTAGATTTTCACAAAGTGTAATGAGAGCCTTCACATATTTATTACTGTGTAATGTCTTCCAGTAGTTAAGTACAGCTGCACCAAAACAATTGTATATAGTTTGATCAAAGAATATTCTGCAACCATTTACAGTTTCACATTCTCTTGACCTTTAGGTTGCTAAGCGCGACTTACTGAGCTTTTGCGGACAGTATAGATCAAGATCAGACTGCACAGAACGTGCAGTCTGATCTTAGATCTACACTGTCCGATAAAGAGATTTTATTCCTAAAACCATAGCTTTGAGATAGCAATATTTGGATTTTTACTATCAAAATGACAGTTTGATTTTAGTTATTTAGCTGGATAAGGATTAATATGTGTTCAGTGATGTTTAGAGTTATATCATTCATCTCGCAGCGGCAGCAGACAAAGTTTAAGAGCAGAAGGTACGCAAGTAGTTGCGCAAAGTCTGAAAAACATGCAAACTAAAATAAACGTTTACTCAATAAAAAGGTACCTAGTGCCATTCGCTCATCTATGATCAACAGTTTCGAGAAATCTAGAGCTAAAACAGGCCCGAATTTTCCTCAAACGTATTGATAAAAACCATTTTCTCCATTTCTACTTTATAGCGCGTATTGCTAGTATCTACGATATCGGGGAGAGTGAAGCGTCATATAAGGCATGCAGGTTGAATCTTCGAAGAAAATGACATGCGCAGACGACGATCTAATTTTGGCTTCTGGGTACACAACCGGACTACTTTTCTACGCGACAACCGACAGGCCTGATTTTTCCTCAAACGTATTTATAAAAGCCATTTACTCCCTGGCTACTTTATATTGCGTATTCATAGGCGTAGGAACAGGAAGTGTGGGGGGGGGAGGCAATAATTTGGAAAGGGGCGCAAACATATCCTACCACCCCCCTTTTCCAATAATACACCTAAATTTTCCTTCATGAAAGGTCCGGGTATGAGGACTTACACCCACTCGAACATTTGCCCGTCCCCCACCTGCCCATCCCCAATATTATAAACCTTCCTACGCCCGTGGTATTACTACAAACTCCCTACTATCGGGTCGAATCTTCGAAGAATATGACATGTGCACTTGCGCAGACAACGCTAGGAGTCATCAAATCATTTTGATGTCGGTACGGAATCGGCCGAATTGTGACGAGTGATTTCAAAGGTCACTCTACGCACTCAGTGACAATCTCCGAGCAGAGTTGTCGTTCGTTACCTCACATACATCTCTGCGATGGGCTAAATGACAAGAATCTTGTCAAACCGAGGAAAAGATGTTTTGTTACTGTTTAACTGTTTCATATGTAAAATTGTAAGTTAGACAAAGGAAATATGGTTCTGGATACATTATAGGTGCGTTCAAACTGATGAATTTACCTGTATTAAATGGAACTTTTTTTTTTTAACCTCTTCACTTTTAAAATCTTACGCCGATTGTAACAAAAATAGCTGCGCCCATCAATGATGACAACTGATTTGACACACCGCTGGATCTAAGTTTGTACGATTAAAAATCAAGTTATCGTCCTTTAAAGATATTTAGGCAAAAATATGACGTAATGACGGTCTACTTTCTGAGCCCACTACAGAGGTGAATTTAATGATCCGGAGTGCAAGAGCACTGTATATCAACGTACAACGGATATAGCGATTGTCCAATCGAGGGAAATTTCACACAGTGCAGTGCAAGGTCACTACTTCTCCAATGTTTTCGTTGAAATACGTAAAAATTCACTGTAAGTATATTTGACAGTCGTTACTGATACATTAATGTAGCTGTCTTACCCCAGCAAAGGGTTGGGAAACATCCACAAGAGCTATGAATAACAAAAATACTCCGCTAATCACTGATAATCTCCTCTTGTCTGTCACGAAAACGCTGCTTTTAAAGACTGTTTTGATAAAATATTAATCTGTCATATATTGAAATCAATGATAAATAGCCTAGTTAATCATGGCGAATCACTAGAAAAATTCCTGACTTATTTTTAAAACTGCATTTTTCAATAGATTCATCTTTCTTTATTCTCTACGGTGTACGGTCTATAGGAGGATGGTGTACGTTATATAGCAAAAGCTCCTGTTAGGAGTGTACGGTCGATAGCGAGATAAAATCTTCGTGAAATACATTGTCTAGTGCTGGAATTAGACGAGTTTGCTGTTCGAGGATAGATTTTTGTCATTCGAACGTACCCTGTCCCTTAATTATTAGAATTATCATTACTGTAATTTCGTTACTTTTTTTTCAGCCCTGAATACAGGGCATACATGAAACGCCGCAAACTACGACAAAACGTGTTAACTCTTTCCCAAACAAGCCCTGGTTTTTACGTATCTGGAGAACAGGTCTTTTGAAAACAATGTGGGAAAAGGAGAAATTGTTCATAACAAGCAATTTCTCCTTTTCCCACACTTTTTCTATGCTTTTGGAGAAATTTCCGCCATTCTAATCAAATTTAAAATTTTTGTCTTCAAACTCTTTCTTATTGGAAGAGTGTAAAATTTGTCATTTGGGAAAGGGTTGATAAATGAAGACCAAAACTTTCTATGAAACTCTTAGATATTTGTTTGTTTGTTTGAGTTTACGTCCCAGTCAACAATTTTTTAGTCATGTCGGGATGGAACCACCGCTTCATGGGTATTTAACCAGTACTATGGGGAGTAAATGTGTCTTGCTCAAGGACCCAACACGGTGACGCCGTTGATGAGGATCGAACCCAGGACCTCTCTCTCCGAAATCTGACTTTGCCACTAGGACACCGTGCTCGAAAAATGAAACCGGAGGTACATGTGTACACCGACCATAGATGGGCAATCTATGATCAATCTTTGAAGTTCAATCTTTGATTATCGAAATAATGATTCTTTGAAGTCTAATATATAGAGTGTTTGAAAATTCCAGAAAATTGTGATTTTTGTTAAAAAAAATACAAGATTTTTACCAATTTTTTTTTTCTTTTATTATTTGAAACACGGTGAGTCTGAAACTAAAGAAAATTCTTAAAAAAGGTAGCAAGTTTTTACGGAGATAGTTACTTTAACACGCCCTTTGCAGTTTAAACCCCTGTAAACCCCATTTTATATAGTGAAAAGTGGGGGATACAGGGGTATGGGTTATTTTTCTTAATTTTGTTTAAAATGCAGATTTTGGGTGCTCATTAGAACCGCCTCGATGAGGCGGTTCTAACGACCCTCCAAAATCTCTGTTTGGATCAAAAATAAGAAAAATATCGAAGTTTTTCTTCCGGAAAATGCCACTTTTGAAACCATGTCAAATAGCAATATATTGCATAGGTATGTTAACGTAATGATAACTATATTATACATCACGAAAGTAGGCCAACCTTTTGATGCTGTCAGAGCCTTACGGACGGTTCCAACGCGTACCCACAATCTATTTGGAAAAAAGAAAAAAAAAAAAAGAGAGAAAAGAAACAGAAAAATAAACGAAAATTTCGAATTGACATTCGTCATCTTAATGCTATAAAATTACTGAGTATAACATGGACATGTTACTGTATGGGTTGAAAAGGCTTATTGTGGCCAATGTTTCTTTTCACAAAGCTGACTACCGAATTGGTGAAGCAAAGGACTTAAACGCTCCATAACAGAGCAAGAAATCATATTTTTTTCATCAGTACATATTCAATACACTTCAATTCTCAACAGCTCTGAAAATGACATTTCGTTTCATGTGTATCGGGTCTTTGTTAAATACTATTGGTACACGTTAGAATGAACACCCACAATCTATGTTTTAAACAGAAAGAAAGATTACTTTATACCCCTTTACATCCTAGTGTTACGCTGTATGTAAAAACCGAGGGTGATAGGGCATCTAAATGACATGATCGTTTTATCAAGATGTCAGTATAATTGCCAATGCCCTTAGTATGTGAGATTCAAAATCAAGTCTTTAAACTGCAAAAGCACCAAATTGCAGCTCGTGAATTTCATGCAAAGAACCACTTTGTTGTCACATAAAGTGTCCTTCCGACAGAAGATTAGCTGCATTCTAAGAAAGCCTAAACTTGTTTTAATCCTTTACTCCATAGATACTCATTTCTACGCATTGCTTGTAGAAGCCTTTGGAAAACATTGTGCCAAAAGGTGAAATTGCTCGTGACGAGCAATTTCACCTTTTGTAACAATATTTTTTGTGCTATCAAAAGGTGTCATATACACATAAGAAATGGCTTCATCCTTGCTTTTATTTAGGGTCAGTTCGAGATACCATAGAAATGCCTTATGGGGTAAAGGGCTAAGTTAAGAACAGTATGATAAGCTCAAACAAGGTTAAGCATTAACGCAATGAAACAATATTGTGTAATGATTGGCTCGAGTTCTGTCAATGATTTGTAACCTCAATGCAATCATGCTTTAATCACTTGCATTTCCAATTTTCTCTGTTTTCGGCACACAACTAAGAAAACAATAATTATTTGATACTTGCCAATGTCTCTACAAAGGCATGCACACATATTCATATCTAGATTTACATACAACTCCCGTTTACGTCAGAATATAAACTTTTCTTCTCATCTATAGTCCGTACACTGTTTTTGCTATAACTCGTACACCAATTTGACAAGTGCCTGCTATAGACCGTACACCAGCTATTTTTTTTAAATCTAAATATCCGGAAAACTAAGAACAAATTGGAAGTAAAACTTCGTTTGTAAGTACTTAGGACCTCAAAGAAGTTATAACAAAGCGAATTGCAGGCCTGAATAACAATAAAATAGAGAAATATGAAAATTTTCAGTCGGCCTGTTAAATGTCAAGAAAAACACCAGTGATTGGGCAGGTTATTCTCCTAAATTCTAATGCAGAAATACTTTTCCTAACTGTTTCACATATTCATAAATATACCCGAATCTATCATTGATGTAAGTTCTATATTTTCCAAACAAAATACTATAAAACACAAAAATAATAAAAGAAATACTGACCGTGTATCTCACTGTGTAAACATTTCCCTCGATTGGACAATCGCTATATCCGGTGTACGTTGATACACAGTGCTTTTGCTTTGATGCAATATCACATGTTGTTCAATAGAATGACATGCTGTTACTAGTTGATACAAGATGGTTGAAAGAAGGACAATTCTTCATGGCCAAATTTGCCATTGTCTTTTTTACGATATGAATACCATACTTACGAGGTTAGATGTAGGTACGGAATCGGCCGAGTTGTGACGAGTGAATTCAAAGGTCACCATACGGTGCATAGATATACCGGAATGGACCGGAATGGACAGAAATGGACCGGAATGCACTTAAAGTAATGATGTAGACTCTTTTGGCATTACTTCATTTATTTGACAAAAAATCTCATGCAAAGGAAGGAAAAAAAGTGAACAGACCTAAACATTCCCTAAGAAATGAGTATATGTACTTTTCAATGAAAGAGAAACTCCGGGACATACCCAAATCTTAACAGAAAACTGTTTCCGATATTTGAGGATTGCAACTAGAATTCAGTCCCTCCCTGATGTTCCCAAAGTTATTTTTTTTAAGTCCAAAGGTTAGCTTCTGCTGTCTGTTCAGGTCTATTCCATTTCTATACTCCAGTATCAGATCTTTTTAATTTACTGACAATTCTGACAATTCCATGTCTGATATTTGATGTTTTTGATTAGATATAGCTCGGCTGTCGATTTTCTCTTTGGTTCTTAAGTGGAGGGTTTTTAAGGGTCCTAACAGTTCCGTTACGGTTTTCCATTCAATTTAGTTTCGTTTCATTTTGATGATTCAAAGTTGCAATATTTGATGCTTCTGATATGAATTTGGTCCCTTCCAGATGTTCCTGTTGTAACGTGCAACAACCTGGTCACCCATCCAGGCACTAACCTAATGCACATTGCTTACCTATCACGGAGAGAAATACACCAAACCGCATCGCTGTAAAAGCTGGCTCAACAGCAAGGCCGGTTTCAAGTGCTTATATATCTAACCTCTCTCCATGAGATTACTCCCCCCTTTGAGAAGTCTCGACCCCGAGACCTACAGGTATATACAAGCATGTATATGCAGAAACACCAGGGGAATATACATGGGTAAGGCAACTCCTGTGCGGCAGTTGTCATTATCCCACCTCTGCCACCACCAAATGTAACGTGCAACAACCTGGTCACCCATCCAGGCTGCTAACCTGAATGCACGTTGCTTAACTGTCATGGAGAGAAATACACCAAACCGCATCGCTGTAAAAGCTAGCTCAACAGCAAGGCAGGTTTCAAGTGCTTATATATATCTAACCTCTCTCCGTGGCACTGTTGTTGTTTTTTTTTTCAAATTCATAGAATCGTCTTTAAAATATGGTCCGTTCATATTTTCCACTTTTTCCATACTCCTGAAAAAGATCCTTTTTTCTTCCATTCAGTTTATGTTCTATTGTCTGCACATACCATATTCTTCGAAGATTCAACCTATCTTATATGACGCATCACTCTCCCTGATATTTGGGAAACTGTAGTAATAAGCTCTATAACGTAGCAATGGAGAAAATGGCTTTTATCAATAAGTTTGAGGAGAAATCAGGCCTGTTTTAGCTCCAGATTTCTCTAAACTGCTGATCATAGCTGAATGAATCGCCCCAGGCAGCGTACGTTTTATTGAGCAAACATTTATTTTAGTTCGAAATTCAAAGTAACGGTTGTCGCGTAGAAAAGTAGTCTGGTTCTGTACGCAGGATGTCCAAATTGAAATTAGATACTGTATATGAGTAATTGTAGAATGCCATCTAGCGGGAGATAATGGTTCTTTTCTGACGATTCCTACGTCTGATATTTGATGTTTCTGATGATGTTTTGGTCCCTTCCCGGTTTTCCCATATATTTTTCAGTCCCTTGGAAGGCTTGCTGTTCCTGAAGGTCTGTTTCGACCTTTCCATATTAGAATATCAAACATTGTTCCATATTATTTTGTGTCCATTCTAATGATTCCTTCGTCCATCATCAGATGGTAATGATTAAGTTTTAAGTCCATTAACATTTTTTTCTATTTATTTTTAATGTCCATTTTTTTTTTTTATCCGTTTAGGTCTGTTTCTGTTTTTTCATCTTCAAAATACCAGATCTTGTCAACTCAGTTCATGTTCATTCTCACATTGCAGACGTAAGGTGTTTGTTGTTTCTGTAAACATATCATAGGTTATATAGGTTCTTCCTTTAGGGTCCGGTCTGGCTTTTCCATACTCCGACGTAAGATAATTTCACTTTAAGTCATTTTAAAACTCAAATGTTGTTCTCTTCGTCCAATATTTCATTTTTTTTCTTTCAATTAAGATTCAGGTCTTTCCTCGAGTATTCCCTGTTTTTTTTTTTGTTGTCTTAGTATTCGGTTTCAAGGGTCACTTTAAGTCAATTAAGGTTTTTGCTAACTTTAATTTAGATATTTCGAACAATTTCAATGTTTTATCTGATGTATATAAAGTCGTATAAAAACTATTTTTTCCTTCAAGATTAAGGTCCCTTCCATGTAGCCTGTTTTCGTGTTAGTTCCTCTTTTAGCTTTCATGAATATGTTCAAGATCTTTTCCTATTGCAATAATTAAGTTACTGTTTGTTTTCAAAGTATTTTCAGGTCCATTCCGGTCCATTGCGGTCCGAACCGATATAATCCGGTTTATATCGGTATTTCCATGCACCCATCACGATACGCCCCCTGTGAATGAATGTCATTAATGGATGCCGTCCTCCTGTTGTACGAAGTTCTTACCGAGTCTTGTCACTAGATTATTTTTCTGTGGTTACTTTGACAATCGAGTTAGAAGTGATTACGTGATTTGGACATAATTAATCCATCAGATTATAGCCTTGAAAGGTAAAGTACATAGCTTATATGTAATCCTGAATCGATTTCATTACCCGGAAGTAAATTGTATGCGACCATACTAGTTCATTGATTCTACGCAGTAGGGGCAATATTTACGAATACGATGTCGCCAGCCAAATGCATAAAGGTGGTAGGGTAGAATCATGTTTAAACATATTTTCCAAATAAGACATCATTCAAGTCATCACATAAAACCTTAAAAATTATTGGAAACAATGTAATACCCAAGCTGTATCACCTAATAGAATAGGGGTCAAAACGGCCCACTTCCAAAACGGCCCAATACCGAAACGGCCCACTTTTTTTTTCTTACTGTATTTTAAGTAATGGAATCTGTACGTAATGTTTTTTACTATTATGCAAATTTTCATGCATTTGTTCGATCATCTCACCCAGATATATGTATTTAGAGAAGAAATCAATGCAGTTTTCTAGCCCCTTTTTTTTTCAGGTCAGTTTTAAATAAAAATTGAATAAATTGGAATACTAGCTGTCAGTAAAATAAAAGTTAAAGATCAATATGAAATTAAATACTGATTAAAGACAAATATTAAAGACAACATATTCTTACCAGTTTGGCATAATCGGTGACTTCATCAAAGTCAAAATTGGACCTTGATTAGGATTATATAGGTGGAATATTATAAAAATACATCAATTACACAAATGAATTTGCACAAGTCAAAAACATCTTAATGGCTATTGTTATTTCCCAACCCTTTGTAGGTATCAACCACATTTCTTCCCAATCTAAGGCCAGAAAAAGTAGAAAAAAAATGTACAAATATCACTTTTTTTCTATATAAAATCGATAAACCTATCAACCAAATACATGTATCTATCACAAACAACATAATTATTACCTTAGTCTCCTTTTTGGGTACTGATACTTTTTTTCCTGATTCTTTTCTTTTCTGATACTTTCTTTCCTACAATCATCTTTTATTTACCTCTTTTCAAATATATATGCACCAAACTCGCGAACTGTCAAAACAGTGTCAAACACCTGTGTTTGAAACCATCTTAAACAAGTTTGTGACAGTCAGGCGTTAATTAGATAAGAAAAAAGTATCTGAGGAAGAAGCACGCAACGTGTTAAAAATAACACCAAACAAATCCGGTCATATTTTGTCATTTATTTTATATACATATCTAGAGCGACATTTATTTAGTATAATTAAATGAAATTAACAGAAAAGGTTAGGGTATAAACTCGGCTATATTGAAATAAATATGTAAATAAAACTATGATTTTGACCATATCAGAAAAGTGGGCCGTTTTGCACCGGGCCGTTTCGGAATTGGGCCGTTTTGACCCTATCCCCACCTAATACACCTCTATCCCTGGTGATTTTACCTGTCGCCAGCGCACCATTGCTGTTTCGAGTATGCACATTATTTTATTTTCACATATGGCAACACAATTTACACATTGTTTTGTTTCTACAAACATTGTATAAACATAAGAAAAGTAAAATTACACCGACAATGGTCGAATGCCTTGGCCATTTTAGCAAAGGGGATGTCGCCAAAATCAGACCAGATACGTTACAGTCAAAAGGTGCAAGGAAAACAGATCGATACAGATGGAATGGGGAAGTAATATGTCAGTGATTTTAAACAATTATATATGCTTGTATCAAGATATAAAATCTAGATAAGCTGGATCTATAACAAAAATTCCCCATGGTCATGAATCCTCTGTGCTGACATGTTACGCTAAAAATAACCAGATACGTTACCAACATTAGTTCTTATTTCGGACGATATGAAATCAATGTAACAACTTAAACGTATACCTTATAACTTAGCCTGAAAAGTGTAACTATTAATTGCAATTGGGTTGACTGATGTTCAATATTAAGAAAATATGCACTGAAAACCGTTTTTGGAACCAGATACGTGACCCAACCAGATACGTTACTGTGACATTTTAACTCTGATGTTAGGACCGCTTTTTGCACTTTCTTATTAACGTCATTGTACTCAAACTATGTCATATGCCTCGTTTTCTCTCCTGGAAATGAATCCAATGTTCTCGCCATTTTCTTTGTCATGTAATCAAGTATAATCCAGTGTAATCACCCTTTACATAAAAGGTATGCTGTAATTTTGTCCGTTTTACCAATCATCGACGCATTTAGTCAAGTTTTCTGTTGACTTCAGTAAACGATTATATTTAGCTTGTCAGAAAATACAAATTCAGTAATATTTTTCACATATCAGTCTGTATACTTTCCTGTAGAAACAGTGGTAACGTATCTGGTCACGTATGGTAACGTATCTGATCCCGTTGTATGATCTCATTTTTCCAAAAGGTGTATGCAAACAGTGTAAACCACAGTACTAACCTGCTCCATGGACCCTTTCACACGTTTGTCAAGCGCACTTTATATTACATCAGCATGAAATAGTATTGTGGTGTATGATTGGTAATTACACATTATGCATGTCTAAATGTACATGTATGCCGCAGTAATTCGGCAGGTTCATGCAATACATTTGTGACGAGATCTCCATATTATATACAGATCTAGTTACAACTGCATTGCACCAAGCATGCGATTAGCTTTCATGCCTAATGGTTAAGCATACTACATGTGTAAGAGTACTTCAAATGCATATTATATAATGTCTAATACATTTGACTAAAACACTTCCATGATGTTTGCAGGGAATGGGAAAAACAAGGTCGGAAATTCAAAAGGCCCACTGTTTTAGTTCGAAAATGGTATTCGTTACATATAAAGACTGTTATGAAATGTTTTAAAGTTTACCAGCATTCAATTTTGCCTTGCATAGTTAAAATAACACAGGAAAAGGGGGGGGGTCTGGCCATAAAATCCAGTTCAAACTGTTTTAATGTACTGTTTTTTTTTATATTTCAATAAAGCAACCATCTCAGTTACTCCATATTTTACTGTTTTTGATACGCTTTACATTATGGTAAAAGTACATGCATATGTATGATAGTAGATAGCTCAAATATGCAATACTTACCAGAAATCTGATCCATGATTTTTTGACCAGATACCTTACTCAGTCAATTTACATGTCAAATTGACACTGTTGCACATGTATATTTTGACAAAACACTTCTTTTTTGTTGAAAGGATAATTAAATGTTGTCACGAAAGGAACAGAGGTGCCGCACATGATGGCTTTCCTTTATACAATTTAGAAAAATACTTTTCGTTATAACAGATTTTTCTAGATGTCAATTGCAGTGATTTAGTTCCCATCCTTGTATGACGGGTCTGTTCTGCTTTGCCATTATCAAATTGTCCTAAATGGCACTACAGTATCTCACTGTCAGGTTCGCGTATAGCATTTACGATAAAAACATTGTATTACCATGCTGATATGATGTTAACAGGGTATGTGTATGGTAACGTATCTGGTTTTCTCAAAATGCACATGTCCTTTTCGAACCCAAAATATGCAAAACTGACAGGTTAGGAAAGGCGCCCTCGTTTATTTTTGTGTCAAGTTGGTGTCAAACTATTATATAATCCCATATAAATGTTGATTCACCATCGTTCATTTTTTAACATTTATGCCTTGAAAAGTTTCCCCTACTGCGTAGAATCAGTGTTAAATATGATATCTTACTTGGTACTATGAAATACGGAGATACAGTAAGGCCCCATTAGTCAGCTCATATGTTTAAATGTAGATCTACTCATTATAACTTATATACTTACAAATATTTTGCCAATAATTTGTATAAAACTGTTGGAAGTCATTATATTTTGGGGCAAATGACGTGCATCAGAATGATACCTTGGAATATAAACTAGATACATATCTACACAGGGTATATTTACTGGTATTTTCGTTCTCGGGTTATTTTGTTGTTAAAGTCTAGACCTCCTACCTTCAGTCTGAAGCGGTCCTACTAAAACACGCCGTACCAGAAAAATACGCCGTACCATACGCCGTACGGATTAAAACACGCCGTACCAAAATGTACAATATATTGAATGCTTTTTTTGGTATTTTTATATTGAAAAAACATATAATCTAACGTACCCAGCGATATTACTTGCCAATTTTTCATATTTGTCAAGTTATTTGCCAATTTTAGACATTTTTGATCGGGACCAACAGGTGCCCGTTACGCCGTACCAATTACATGAGCGCCGTATGAATTTTGAGGCACAAAACAACCAAATTAATAAGAATGTATGGTACATTATGCAATTATCTACTTATTTATGAGTTTATGTTGTACTATTTCATGTCTTACACAGGTTACAGGTACATGTCAAGCACCCAGCAGATGTTTATAGAAGGGAAATAACTCTGTGGTACTACTGAAGTTTATAAAGAGAACTTTACGTTTCATCACTTTAATGAAGCCTTGTGGAAAAACAAGAAATTGCTTATGACCGTTTCTCTTCTTTTCTGATCTTGAAAAATAATCCTTTTGAAAATATCTTTGGAAAAGGACAAAATACTGGTAACCAGTATTTTCTCCTTTTCATATTATATTTTCTACCCTCGAAGAAAAAATTTCAGTTGTGTCGTCTGCAAATTTAGAACAGTCTAAAATTTTGTCGTTTGGTAAAGAGTTATTTATTGTAGAACTTGGACGGTATTTTTTCATTCATTTATCCATTTTTCCACGTAGTGCTGGTGTTTTCCATGCTGTATCGTTGCGCAATGTGAAAAAAATTGACCCTTATCCATACGTGAAATTTCAGACCCGTCCAAACTGAAACAGGTTGCAGACGACAATTTTAAACTTGATGAAAATGGCGAGAGTTCTCCAAAAGGGTAGAAAACACGGTATGGAAAATTATGGAAAGGTGAACTTGGATACATCCAATTTGTGTGTCCTAAGTAACACGTTCTCAACCTTTACATGTTCAGATTTGAATGATATCTTCCAAAAATTGTCATCACAACCCTTGCAATCAATAAACTGTAAATTAATATTGAGAAAGATCTTTTCTATCTTTTATGTCCCCGCATCGGGCGATCGGGGCCATATAGATGTACCCTTGTCCGCCTATCTGTCTGCACAAACGGGGGCGCATTAGTGTTTAAAAAACATGTGTTCTTTTTCTTTTGTCTCGGTGATTTTTTTATCAATAAACAATGTAAAGAAATTTGACTGGCAAATGTTGATTGATTGATTTTATGGTGATTTACGCCACTTCGGTACATTAATTATTTCACTGTTGAAGCTCACATACTCATGTACTTCTTGTTTTTACCAGCACTGAGCAAGGGTCCTGAATTTTCTTGCCCCAGGAAATACCTGAGAAAGAACCCATTTTCGCGTCATTTTTTATTTATTGCGAAAGGGGATGATGAGGGTAACTGAGGAATTATGACGTCTTTTCCCGTTTACTTCAATGTGTTGGCACTGAGAAGGGCCGTTTTTAAGACAATTTTTCGCAAAGACAGACTTCTTTGAAATTGGTGGTCTTAAAAGGGCTGTTGGTGTTTGGCTCTTAGAAAGGCCGTTGTTGGTTGGCCTTTAGAACGGCCGTTTTTTCACAGTCACACATTTCAGGAAACATGGCTTTATTATACCCGATCTGTTTCCACATGCAGCGATGTTTCCATCTGCTAAGCGGAACAGCTTCATGCCTTCTTGGCGGTATTGCTTCACATTAAGTATGATGATGACTTGCGAACCTTTCTTCAGTAGGGTCTTGGAAGCGGCGAAGTGAATGTACAGGCGATTCATTGTCCTCAAGCCTTCTTCTATTATGTATTCGTAGGCTTGTACTGTAGTGCCATGAGAGCAGTATTCAATCCCTTTTTGTCTTATGTATTTTGGTCATCTAAACCTTTCCCAGACAACCCTTTGTTTTTAAGTGTCTGCAGTATCTTTTGAAAACTCTGTGAAGACAAGAAATTGCTTTTGTGGTCTAACCTTTTGGAGAACTTCCCGCCATTTTCACAAAGTTTAAAATTGTCGTCTGCAAACTAGTTCAGTTTGGAAGAGTCTAAAATCTGTTGTTTGGGAAAGGGTTAATTCATTCGCAGTGGGCAACGATACTGCCTGTAAAACACCAGAACTAGTCATGTAAAAATGGATTAATGAATGAAAAAATATAACCGAGTTTAAATATTACAAATTCATAAAAGAGAATCTTGTTTAGAATAATGACAGTGAAATAAACTAAAAGAAAAAGGACTCATAGTAGACCCACGTCCACATCGTTGAGTCTGGAAACATTTTAAGGGCTAAAAGTTCAACAACCATTTAATCGTAACCAAACGACATTTTTCAAATGGTCCAAATTTGCTGACGACACAACTGAACCTTATTACAGGAGGGTTACCAGCATTTTCTTCTTGTCCCAAAATACTTTCAATAACCTTATTTTTCAGCATCAGAAAAGAAGAGAAACGACCATAAGCAATTTCTTATTTTTCCACAAGGTTTCATTAAAGTGATGAAACGTAAAGTTCTCTGTATAAACTTCAGTAATACCACAGAGTTATTTCCCTTCTGTAAACATCTGCTTGATGCTTCACACGTACCTGCAACCTCTGTAAGACATGAAATAGAACAGCATAAACTCGTATATAAGTAGATAATTGCATAATGTACCATACATTCTTATTAATTTGGTTGTTTTGTGCCTCAAAATTCGTACGGCGCTCATGTAATTGGTACGGCGTAACAGGCACCTGTTGGTCCCGTACAAGAATGTCTATAATTGCCAATAACTTGACAAATATGAAAAATTGGGCAGTAATATCGCTAGGTAGGTTAGATTATATGTTTTTCAATATAAGAATACCAAAAAAAGTATTCAATATATTGCACATTTTGGTACGGCGTGTTGTAATCCGTACGGCGTATGGTACGGCGTATTTTTCTGGTACGGCGTGTTTTAGTAGGACCCGTCTGAAGGATTGCTCCGACAGTATTAATCGGTCCGGCTTGAGCTGGACGATTTGGGAGATCACAGATTTCAAAAATCTGTCTGCTGAGGGCAAACTGATCTAACTGCAACCCGTGACAGCTTTTCTTACAGTCCTACAACACTATAACTTGTTATCTCATTACATTGAACTTGATAACTAATATGACTGAAACAAGAGAGATCAAGGAGTATGATATTATGTAAGCACATCTTCTAGTAGGGTTTCAAGACAGTTCCCCGACAAGACAGTTCCCCGACACACCTTTTCGAGACAGTTCCCCGACAAAATTGAAGACAGTTCCCCGACACTTTTGAAGACAGTTCCCCGACACTTTTTTTTATTAATATATTGAATAGATTTTTTTAAAAATAATTTTTATAGACATTGTTTGCTGTCCATATTATTTGCCAAACTTCGAGTGATCCGTTGATCAGATTATAAATTATTACGGCCGAGTTTTGACGAGTGTTGTTTGTATATATTGAAAAGATTACAGGTCATTTGGTCTTGAGCTGAGATAAAAGATTTTTTCTCAAAGTAACTTTGCCATGACGGTTTAAGGTCTACATCCCACCCCCACCCCCACATTAAAAGAAGAAAGCTACCAAGATTGGCTGAATAGCCTTTATAAAAACATTGATCTTATAGATGCGATATATACCTATGAGTTAGGGATCGTAGTCCTTAACATTTTTTTGTTCAGAGCTTCTGATACAACTCAATGATCAAATTTTTAAATAAGCATCAACATTTTCAGAACTGCAACTCATTGTTTTTGGCCTCCACATTTACCACACAACATTGCAACATTGTTGCTCTGTAGAAACATAGTGCTTCTGTGGTTGTTCATTTTGATGGCATCATTTTCCACTTAGATTCTTTAACTGTGTTGTTTTATGTAGTTATCTCACCAGAGTGCAATGTGATATATGCATCAATTGATGTCTGGTCTTTATGACACTTTTCAAAGGTATTTAGGCTTGTATGTGATTGCATAATGGTCGACCTGACGGGGAAACTAAAATAAAATTGGGATGGTTGTCGGTGCAATGGATGCAGGCAACCAGTTACCATACATTTAACTAGCTGGTGGTTCACCATCCGGCCATATCAGAACAAGTTCCTGGTGGAGATAGAACCTTACAACTCCCGTTCCAAGCAGCAGTGGTTCCTACAATTCTGTACTGTGTCGTGTTGCAATGTAGTAAACCGTAAAGAACATGCGAATCCCTGCCTCTCCATATAGTACAACATATTAAGTTCGTGACTTTCCGTGACAAATCCGTATCATAGCCGTAGTTAATATGTAGTGTAACCATGCTAATACGTAGTTCTCCTTACCAAATCCTCATAAAAAATTGTGCCTACAAACACGTACTGATTGATACGGTTTTCATACTGACCAGAACGTATCAGTACGGTGTAATACGAACTAGTAAGGATACGCTACAGTTGTTTGATCCGTAGCAAATTTTTGTGCTTGTTCAAAATTTGTCATGGATCAGATATATAAGGACTACTATGAATGGCTACGGTTACAACACGGAGAGCTACTGACTAGTGCGACTAGTTATGGACGATGCCGGAACAAATCTGTAGTTCTTCCGTGGCGGTCTTTCGTGAATATGTGACCGGGATATAAGGAATATGACCTTAGTGGAGAAGTCATTATATAAACATTTCCAGAATGAACTGGTTATAATCTCACCTTTGCAATCTCAGTAACCAGACTGTTCCTTCACAATACTGACCAGCATAGATCTGATTAGGCATCCTTCAGCTTAGGATGTTTTAACCCTTGGGCTGCTAAGTGCGACTTTATGACCTTTTGCAGACAGTGTAGATCAAGATCAAACTGCACACTACATGCAATCTGATTTTGGACCTGTACAGTCCAATGAGTAGTTTTTTTTTTCTTTAAAATGTAGTGAGAAAAACTGATTGTGTTCAGCATGTTATCATCATTTGAATGAATTTGAACATCCTTTGTATTGAAGAGGAGAGAAAACATTGTGAGAAAAGGAGAAAATGCTGGTTACCAGCATTTTCTCCTTTCCCCACTATGTTTTCAAAAGGCTTCTTTCTCGGGGTCATCAAAAGTCACAATTGTGTGGTTAAGGGTTAATATAAAAGTCTATTTATGTAGGATATAATTATAAAAAAAATGACCTTAAAATGCAATATTTGGATATTGTTGTTTCTGACTGTAAAAGGCTATAACTGGGTGCTTTATTTTTTCCAAGTCATTTCCATTTCCGGGTTTTGAATCGAAGATTTTCTATATATCTTTTATACACTTGGGTAGATTAGTATGGTCATCGTGCATTCTGTCATGTGACTATATTTGAATTTCGCTCTGCGTCTAATGAGATAAACAAAGAAAAATGGAGGCTTCTCTGTTGCAGCCTCAAAATTCAGACAGAGGTTTTGGGCTATATGCAAATTTAACCATATCCATCTGTAGGCAGAAACCAATGATACATTTCCGTGACACAATTTGTCCACATTTGGTCAACATTTAATTCGTATGTGCATATGATTTCGATTTGGACAAGTCTAAAATTACATAATTTGGGGAGGGTTGGGAAGATATTGCATTCTTTGAAACAAATGTGGGAGAAATTGGCCATCTAATGTTTTGGACAGAATGATCTTGCCCAGATCAATATAGCCAGTCAAAAGAATTAGATAGGAAAATTTGTGCAAATAAAAATATTCCTTTTTAAACATAGAAAAAAGTTAAAGGCCTACTTGCAGCAAAAAGTAAACAATTTGTGTTATAATACAGGCATATTTTATATCACTTATTCATAACATTTTAAAGGGAATACATTACCGATACTGGTAATATCATAATCTGACAATATATTACCGTACAGTTATCAATGTTGCAAAAGTTACAGAAAGTATATTCGTATATTGTTAAACTTATTTAATCCATTAGCAAATGAAAAAAAATTAGGTTTGTCAAAATTGAAAGGAATTGCAGATTACAAATTAAAAGTGACTGAAAATTTGAAATTTGTTTTGTAAAGGAAACAAAACATTGAGGGAAAAGGAGAAAATGCTGGTTACCAGCATTTTCTCCTTTTACCACAATGTTTTCTAAAGGCTTCTTTCTCAGGGGCGTCAAAAGTAGGGATTGTGTGGTAATGGGTTAAAAGGTTGATAGGTACTGTTATTCAGGATGAGTGAAAGCTTGATGATGGTACTTCTGATCAGAATTAATTTTAAAGTGTCAACTCTTTCTGGTTGAAGAATTATCTCCGCTTGAACTTTATACTGTTTCCTGTCGAAACACTGGCCAGGGTATTAAGTCACGTTCAGTGACAGCTCTAGTTTAAATCTATTTTTTTCTGCTAGGAAGTAGTACTTTGACTAGGGGGTTCAATATTATAATTATTGTCATCTTCAAATAAATTCACATACTATTAAAAGGTATGATTTACATTCAAATACAGTTATACGCCTTATTGTTTACCCATGGCTGTTACTGAGCCTTTAAGCCTTCAACAAACGACAATATTTTAGACTCGTCCACTTGTGGATGACAAGATAAAAGTGGCTCTTGATATAGATGTGTCTTAGGGTTGAAAACATTGTGGGTAAAGGAGAAAATACTGCTTACCAGCATTTTATCCTTTCTTCTCAATGTTTTTGAAAGCATTTCTCTATAGAGTTATCAAAACTTTGTACTGTGTGGCAAAGGATTACATGTTTACCACACAATCCCGAGTTTTAATGATCCTTGGAAAGAAGCCTTTTGAAAACATTGTGGGAAAAGGAGAAAATGCTGGTTACCAGCATTTTCTCCTTTTCCCACAATGTTTTCTACCCAATGGAAGAAATGTTGCACCATTTTAGCCACATTGAAATTGCCATCTGCAAATGCTTTCAATTTAGACAAGGCTAAAATTTTGTCGTGCAGTAAAGGGTTATATTCTGACTTGTTCAGATTATTTCAGCCCATCCTTAAAGTTAATACCAAGTATATACATGTACATGTAGCTAGGAAGGGTGAGGAAATTATAGTTTCAAAGGTGATAGAACATTATTGCAAAAGAACGATTACTTTGCAGTAGGCAAATGCTTATTTTTCTAAAGCCTTCAGAAAACATTGTGGGAAAAGGAGTAAATGCTGGTAACCAGCATTTACTCTTTTTCCCACAATGTTTTCTACCCTTCACAAAACATATTCCAAAATTTTAGTCATCTATATTTATTTTGTCGTCAACAAATGTGTTGGATTTGGACAAGCCTAAAATATTGTCGTATGGTAATGAATTAATATATTTAACCCTTTACCCAAATGAAAAAATATACTTGTCCAAAAGAGTTGGAGACGACAATTTAAAAGCGTCTTGAACGATAAAATTTGTCTTTGGTATGAAAGAAATTGTTGTGGAAAAAGGATAAAACACTGGCTTTCTGTATTTTCTCCTTTTCACAAAATGTTTTGCAAAGGTCTGTATATAAGGTTTGGTAAAATTCAGAGTTTTGTGGTTAAGGGTTAATGTTTGTTTCCTTTCTATTTATAGACGTGACATCTTGCACCTGGCATTATGGAAGTTTCTGGACGAAATCAGACGGGGAGTGCCGACACAACAACAGGTGTTCAATGTGATCCTTGTTTCTTGCTTAACAAAAATGAAAATGCTATACAGTATTGTGTAGACTGTGACGAGTTTTTCTGCTCTAATTGTTCATATGTGCATAAAATGTTAAAAGTATCAAGAAATCACAAATGTTTATCTGGAGATGAAATGCCGCAACAAAAACTGACCTCGTCAGAGGAAAATGTTTGTTCTAAACACAGAGGGAAACATCTGGAGTACTTTTGTAAGATTCATAAGAACTTTTACTGCACAGTTTGTATAACTCTGGATCACAAGAATTGTACCATTGAATATATAGATGATATTGCACAAGACTTTGAGACAAGTCCAGAGTATACAACTTTAACAGAGAAATTATCAAGTCTTCTACAGCTGTTAAAAGATATAAAGAAAACTTCCAAAAGACACAGTCAAGACTTACAAACAGTGCACACCCAGTTTGTATCAAGTGTGAAATCCTTTCGTACAGAAATTAACAAACTTCTAGATTCCATGGAAACAACCATTTTGAAGGAAGCCCTGGATGTGAAGGAGTTTGATACAAAATCTGCTCAAACTGTGTCTACAACGTGTGATACAATGACCACAGACATCAATGAAATTGTCTCTAACTTAGACAAACATAAACAATACAAACAACAGCGACAGTTGGTGATCTCTGCAAAGAAAGCCGAAATGCTGATTTCTGACTTAGAAAATGAAATGGCTGACATATCCAGTCAAAACAAAATTAGAAATTATAAATTTCACAAAAATGAGGAAATGCTACATTTACTTCAATCTATGTGCAATCTTGGTACATTAGTGGATAGAGAGAAGGAGGGAGGAAAAACAGAAATGGAGAGAAAAGAGAAAGAAAAAGTGAAGCTAGTCAACAAAGATCCCAAATCTGTTAGAGCCAGTTATGTTGGACAAATCAATGTTAAACATTCAAAAGATAAAAATGACTGTTGTATTACAGGTAGTGTAATGATAGATCCATACAGAATAGTTCTAACAGATTATAACAACTACAGTGTAAAACTTGTAAATGTTGACAGTAACAGTATTCTATCTTATCTAAAACTTTCCACACGACCATGGGATGTTACTTGTATTGATAAAAGTCAGCTCGTCATTACATGTAACAATAAATTAGTTTTTGTAAATGTTGGACAAACTTTGACTGTAAACAAAGAACTTCAAGTTAATGGAGACTGTAGAGGAATTATTTTTAATGATAATCAATTATTTGTGTCATTTGATGAACCAGAACCTGCTGTTAAATTAATCAGTCTACATGGAGAAATATTGAAAACATTTTCTACAGACCAAAATGGACAACCTCTGTTTAAATGTCCCTGGTATATTTGTCTTAGTAATTCCAAGTCTACACTGTTTGTTAGTGACTGGGAGACAAACAGTGTGACAAGTGTGGATTTACGGAGTAAAGTTCAAAATGTTTACAGAGATACTAACCTGAAGTCTCCATATGGTCTGACTGTAGATAGATATGATAATATTTATATAGCTGGACGTGACTCAGACAACATACACCAGATATCTACACAGTGTAGACCCATACAAATATTACTGGATAAAGCACAAGGAATGGAATATCCACAGTCAGTGACATATTGTGAAACAGAAAACAAACTTTATATCAGCCATTATTGTCGATCTAAAAGAAATGTTTTGTCAGTTTATCAACTACAGTAGAAAACAACACATACTGATGACTTGCTGTAAGGGTAAGTCTATTTAACCTTGTACCACACTGTTTTGTGTTTTTAACACTTTACTACACCAACTTGACTTTTAATGACCCTGAAAAAAGAATTGTTTGTGAAACATTGTGGAAAAAGAAGAAAATGCTGGTTACCACAATGTTTTCTACAATATCAAAGACAGAATTTATCATTTGAACTTTGTTTAACTCTTTACCACACAATCCCGACCTTTCACTACCCTAAGAGCGAAAGATTTTGAAAACACTGTGGGAAAAGGAGAAAATGTTCTAAGTAGCAATTTCTCCTTCTCTCGCAATATTTTATCTCCATTCAATGAAAAATCTTGTGATTTGAGCAACATTTAATAGGAGACATTGTAAAAATAGTAGATTTGTTTAATTATCATCAGTGTCCTGTGTGGCTCAGTGGTAATGTGTAGGACTTGTGACCTGGAGGTCCCAGGTTCAAGCCTTTGATCAGCCTGCACAGAACATAAAGTTTGATCCTAGATATAAATAGTTGTATAAAATAGAAATGTTTTGTCTGTTAATCAACTACAGAAGAAAACAACATATACTATTGACATGTTGTATGGATATGTTTATTTTCATCATCAATTGTTAACTGTAGTAGTAGCAGGAATGATATTTAACCCTTTACTACACATTCCTGAATTTTAACGACCCTGAGAAATAAGTCTTTTGAAAACATTGTGGAGAAAAGGAGAAAATGCTGGTAACCAGCATTTTTCCTTTACTTTTCCCACAAAGTTTTCTGACCGATTAAAGAACATGTGTGTCATTTGGGCCACTATGAATGTGTTGTCTGCAAATGCTTTCAATTTGGAAAGGTCTAAAATGTTGTAGTGTTGTAAATGGTTAACCCTTTGCTTCACAATTCGGAATTTTAATACAATTGAAAGAGACAGCTTTTAATTGTCTGTTTTTTTATTAGCCTTCATTTTTTTAACCAAATCTAACACATTGAAGGCTTCTGTTTGCTCCACCACAGATCACTTTTGAAAACAATGTAGTGAAAGCAGAAATTTATCTAATTGTACTTAATTATTCATTCTAAGGCAATTTACTGTATATCCTTAACAAGCATTCCCTAGTTATTATGATGCTGTTAAAGAAAATAGAAACCATTGAGGGAAAAAGAGAAAATTATGGTAACCAGCATTTTATATCTACTGGCTTTCAGCCAGCAGAGCTTATGTCATGGCTTGGTTTCCGTCGTACGTCCATCCATCTGTCCGTCCGTTTGTCTTTTCTTTGTTTACGTTATAAAGTCTGCCAGATTTTCATGAAACTTGCACAGTTTGTTTATCTCATCAATAGCTTCAACTCCATTGATTTTTAGAAAAATCCAGCAAACAGTATGGGAAAAGTAACCATTTCAAGTTGAAAATTTCAAATTCTTGTTTACACGATAAAGCCTGCATTTGTTTTCAGATTTTCGTGAAACTTGCACAAACTAAGTTTGTTTATCTTATCAATAGCTTTAATCCTATTGATTTTGAGAAAAATCCAACAAGCAGATTGGGAAAAGTAGCCATTTCAAGTTGAAAATTTCAAATTCTTGTTTACGCAAAAAGGTCTGCATTTGTTGCCAGATTTTCCTGAGACTTGCACAGTTTGTTTATCTCATCAATAGATTCAGCCCTTTTGATTTTGGAAAAAATCCAACAACAAGTATGGGAAAAGTAGCAATTTCAAGTTGAAAATTTCTAATTCATGTTAACGTGATAAAGTCTGTCTTTCTTCTCAGATTTTCGTGAAAATCACACAGTTTGTTTATCTGATCAGTAGCTTCAACCCTTTTGATTTTGAGAAAAAATCCAATAAACAGTATGGGAAAAGTAGCCATTTCAAGTTGAAAATTTCAAATTCTTGTTTACAGGATAAAATGTGCATTTGTAATTAGATTTTTGTGAAACTTGCACAGTTTGTTTATCTCGACAATAGCTTCAACTCTATCGATTTTGAAATAAATCTACAAGCACTATGGGAAAAGAAACCATTTCCGGTTGAAAATTACCAATTCTTGTTTACCCGATAAAGTCTGCATTTCTTGTTTGTCTTTTTGCATCATGAATTCATAATGTATGCTAGCATAAAAGCAAAATTTAATTCGCTGTCTGTAGAGCATATTCAGGCCCTTCAAGGCCTTCTAGTTCTTCATTTGCTACAATGTTTTCTACCATTTCAAAAAACAAGCTTTACAGTTGTTGGGTCAGTTTTTTTTGGTATTCAGCAAAACATTTAAATTAAGTCTTTACTGAACCACAAACTTTTAGGCTTCTTCAAATGGAAAGCATTTGCAGACTACAAAATAAAAGTGACTGAAAAATTGAAACTTGAGTTTAGAAGGGTATAAAACATTGTGGAAAAAGGAGAAAATGCTGGTTCTCCTTTTAACACAATGTTTTCACAAGTCCTCTTCCTCTGGGTCGTAAAAACTAGGGATTGTTTGGTAAGGGGTTAAAGGTGGGTATTTAGATGTTTTACATCTCACCAAATTAAAAATCAAAGTACTGATAGTACTGAAGGCCAGGAAATTGAGGATACGAAACTATACAAGAGGTCAATTTTGATTAATACAAACAGGTAGACGGACAGGGATACAAGCGGATTCCACTAAGCCCCTGGAATTCTTGGTTTTAACAGGAAATTTTGAACTGATACAAGAAAGCACATACCAGTTCTAAACTCATTAAGCCAGAGCTAGGCATGTAATCACAGTTATTGGGTGCTTGATAATGGCTTAGAATACTTAGTAATTTGTCGTGCTTGAAACAATCTCAAGTTTAAATTGAACTATTCAATCGGTGCAATACCAACTTTGGTTATTTAAATTTTTTGAAAACATGTGACGTCCTGAATGACGTTATTTTTCACATTTATGAGTCGTCTATTAACAGTAGCATATTTTTCCCCAAAATTTATTCTAATCAAATGACAAGTTTCTTTATTGTCAATTACGTTGCACAGTCGATTGTATACATGTATTAAAAATGTTTTATCACTATTTTAATTGCCAAATCAACAACCTCTATTTAATTTCCATTGATGATCCACATGAAATTAGTAATCACTTCATGAGAGATTATAGGACCAACATATAATTACAATTAAAACCTGAGATATATAAGCAACTTTTACAGATGATAAAATAAGGTGCTTCATCAGAAGCAAAATTTAACATAGTGTTAGCCGAAAGAGCCTTGAAAAACATTGTGGTTTTGTCTCAAAATCAGGATGCTCTGTGGACAACATGCTTTTTAAATCAGCCTGGCTGGTGTAACGTAATTTTGAGAGAGAGAGAAAATAGGCTGTTTGAAAGATATTTGTAGCTTGCACTAGTCAGTATGCCTCCAATCCCCAGATTTTCAGAATTATCAACAATGAAAGTATCTTGCAGACAACTGAAGTGTTGCTAAAATGATGGTTTTATCAGTGGAATACAGTTCAGTTGTTAGCGAAGTACATTTTAAGAGTCCACAAGCTCTGTCAATTTCCTATTGAGGAAATATAGGTATTGTGATAGGGTACAATTCTCTTTTAATCACATACATGTACTTAACATACAGGTCTCGGAAATCTAAGTTCTTTGAATCTCTGTAAATAAGTGTTTTTTTTTTTTAATCTCCCTTAATCTAAAGATTTTTTTTTTTCTGGAAAAAAGTTGAAAGCACTTGCAGAAGACAAATCAGATGTTAATAAAAAAGTAACATGCGTCTTTCAAATGCTAGAAAATATTGTGGGAAAAGGAGGAAATGTGGAAAAGGGCTTCAATATACAGTAACCAGAGATGTGATTCAATAGAACACACTTTATGGGATCGAACTTTACGATCGACTGCTGGACATGAATCTCGTATTGGGTAATGGAAAATGTACAAATGGGAAAGGGCAGGAAAAATATACGAGAGAGAGAGAGAGAGAGATAGAATGAAAAAAAATCTTCATACAATAAATCAAAATAACGGGCATATGAATATAAAAAAAATACATTAAATGACAAGCGAACCACTACAGAAAAAAAATAAAAGCATTTAATTGGTTTCAAATCAGTCAATCAAATACATATTTTAAGAATCACACAGGTGTAATCTATTTGTGACAGGTGTAAAAGGTGTGAAATACATCCTATCAGTGTGAAATAGGCAGTTATAAACAATAGCAAAACTACCAAATAACTCTTGGATAAAGGTAACTAATACACATAATGTGCGTATTAAAGACAACGAAGTTTCAAAAATTATTTTTAAAGATAACTTGAATAACGATATGGATGAAATTTGACGTTAGGGCCGATTTCTCTAAAATTTCATTTGGGGACGATTTCACCAGATTTCTCCGAAGAAATCGTCTCCAAGCAGTTTGGGAACAATTTTTCCAGGGGCCGATTTCTCCAGCAGTCGAAATTGCTATCACAACAGCGGGTGGTATGCAGAGAAGTAGACACACTCGTGGGAAATAGTTGATTTTTGTCGGTGTAGAAAGCACCACAAAGTACCCTAGATTTAGTTGATATACATAAGAAAATGTGATAAACGTAACACGGGCCAATATTTTGTATGTAGTTTGCTTTATTTACAATCGCATTTCAACGGAGATGCGTTTTGTTACACATATGTTCAAATGTCAACACAACGTTATAGATATTAACCGTATAGCGCGTAGGAATATACAACTGCCGGATAAAGCTAAGTTTATTAGATTACCCCTTTATTAGGTCAATGTTAATGACGAAAATGGGATAAAAACACACACACTCGTCAGTTATTTAAGGGTCGTAATACCCTTGCAATTCCATGGCATTTCGCAGATAAAAGCTTTGAGGGAAACTAGTTGTTTTGGCGGACTCGGCGATATCGAGTGGACACACCGTTCGACATTTTGTCTGAAAGTAGTCCGGAAAAGGCAGCTTACGATCCCTATAGGCAAGGGAATCCCTTGAGAGGGATTCCCTGGCCTAAAAATGTATATTTACTGTATTACTGAAATTTATTTGAAAAAAACAATACTAATCATCAATAATTAACAATCATAGAATTATCAAAAAAAATTTTTTTAATGATATTCCCTTTAAAGGTGGGTATTTAGAATTTTCACATCACACCAAATTAAAAAATATATATGTTATTGAAATTTATATGAAAAAAAAACAATACAAATCATCAATATAAGAACTATAAAATTACAAAAAAAAAAATTCAATGGTATTCCCTTAAAAGGCTTCGTAGCCTCTTAAGCTACTTTTAGATTTGGCGCCAAAAATCAATAAGGCATTGTGGGAATTTCAAGTGACTGGCACGTGACTAATAATGCTTAAATTCCATTATATAACAAACATGTAATAATCATTTTCCATAATGTCTTCTTCGGACGGTTGTTTGAAACTTCGACTGTGTTTTCCTGTATTTAAATGAGAGAATTGAAAACCTAAAAATAGAACGTGTCTCCCGTTGGTGTCAACCTGGTCTGTAATAAATCTCTAATTTCTCGTGTTATCGGATGATTTTCGACTACTGGGGTTTTATGAACGCAAATTAAAAGGCTTTGGGAGTATACAGATGATTTTTTTTGCATTTTTCTAAAATTTTCGTCCCAGAATCTGAAGGGCCACCTTTAAAGGCTACGGAGCTTCTGAAGCTATTTTTAGATTTCGCCGTAAGAAATAAAAAAAAAAAGTATTGTGGAATGTTAAGTGATTGACAGGAGAGTAATGATGCTTAAATTCCATTACATAACAAACATGTTATTATTTTCCATAATGTCCTCTTCCGACACTATATTTGAAGCTGCATGTGTGTATTTCCGGTATATAAATGAGCGAGTTGCTCATGTAAAAACAAATCTTGTTTCCTGTCGGCGTCGACCTGGGCTGTACTGAATCACTAATTTCTCTTGTTTTGGGATGGGTTTTGACTAGTCTACTGCAGTTTTATGAAAGAGAATTATAGGGCTTTGGGAGTATAAGGTTGATTTTTTTTTACATTTGTAAAATTTTCGTCCCAGAATCTGAAGGGCCACCTTTAAGGCTTGCATAAATTATTGGTCATTTAGTAAAGATTTTCAAAGGCTGTCTGTTACAGGGGTATAAAAACTTATGAAGTTGAAGTAATTTTAACCCTTTCCCAAACAATCCCTGGTTTTTACGACTCTGATATAGAAGCCTCTTAACCCTTTACCAAACGACAAAATTTTAGAAAGATCAAAATAAAAGCACTTGCAGACGAGAAAATAAACGTAACTAAAAAATTGAAATTTGTTTCCAGCAGGGTAGAAAACAATGTGGGAAAAGGAGAAAATGCTGGTAACCAGCATTTTCTCCTTTTCCCACAATGTTTTCAAAATGTTTTTTTCTCATATTCATTTTGTCATCTTCAAATGCTTTCAATTTGGACAATCCCAAAATGTTGTCACTTGGAAACATTGACTGTCTTATCGTTGACCCCCAATATCAGTCGATACAAACTCGTGCACATCACCAGGATGCTTCAAAAGGCATGAATATATTATAGTCATCAACTAAATTGTTTGAAAACAACTTTACATCATCTTTCCCAGGAGCAAATGGTCGATTTAGGCTGAGAATGAAATTCACAGTGTCATCACTTAATTGTCCAGTAAAAAGTGCATTAATTGACTTAATCAATACAGGTTCCTCTGTTCTGAGTATGTGGGTAAGTTTGATTTTGTGTGGAAACACTCTATTAAATTCATGAGCCTGAAAACAGTACTCTCCAAAATCCATGTATAAATGATTGGGAACTGGTGGCAATGGTAAAAAGTCACCACACCAAATCAGTTGTATAGGGGTTTGCCTTCTTGAACATACATTAAGTATGCTTTCAAATGTCTGTTTACTGATCATTGAACACTCATCAACGATAAGACAGTCAATGTTCCTCAAGTTTCTATCAACAGAACTGTAAGCTGCATTTTCCTTATGCACCGAGTTAATTTTGTCTGGCTCAAATCGTCCATCACACAGACCGAGGAAACTGTGTACTGTGCTGGCGTCTTGAAAATTGTGGCATGCAGTTCCTGTTGAACAGCATATTTTGACAGATTTTCCTATTGTTGATAACCTTTCTTTTATTTGTTTTTGGAGATGCGTTTTTCCCGTTCCTACTGTACCTATGATCAGCAGGTTATGACCAGCGATTGCGATGGCTTTTTCCTGAACCGAGTGCATGTTTTCGTTGAACAGGAACCACGTGTGTTCGCTCAACACGAAACACATGTGTTTGTTTATAAATTTCTACTGGTTCTCAATTTCAGGCTGACCACCAACACAAGGAAACGATAAGCCAGGAACCAAAATCTGACCAATTAAATGCTTCGATACATTTTGATCACGTGACAACAATGATGGCTGCTTGCTTGAAATTTGAATGAATCGATCAAACATCGGACGATTTGGAGCTGTATTCTTCGTGTTATTATTAAACAACGAAGGTTGTTGAAAGATATTTACTTGTTTTATCAAACTGATAAGTATTTTGGCCATGATCTTGTACAGAATAGTAAATTTACTCTTACAAGCGTACCCAAGGAATGCGTGTCGGACCAAACAATTTCGACCTGTTTGTCGAGATTCCGGCTTCTATAGCACAAACCATTGAACGTTTAGTCATGAAACCACCTTATTTTTCGCTAGTAAAATGCGTAATGAGTTAGATAAAACAGAGCGTGTGTGATTCTCTGTAAAATTGACGAAGTAACTTGTGTTTTAGTGATGACTAGTAGACTTTGCCGATAATGTCAGTTGCATCCCTTGTATTATATATACATGTAAAACATAACAAACGCTAAAAATCCCTGTGGTTTTAACATGTCACCCACGACAACAGCTCACCTTTGCAGTAAGTGTGGACATAGATCAGCTAACGCATTTGCATTGCCAGAGCTTCGTCCACACTTCCTGGGAGTTTATAAGAAGCATGGATTTGAGGAGATATTATTCGTTATGATCGATTTCTCGTTTAACTCATTATCTGGTGTGAATTTTGATGAAACTTTATAGAAATGATCCTGGCATAGTTGTCTTCAGAATTTCTTGAATGTGATTCCTTCAAATCCTGTGGCTGTCATGGCAAAACAGCTGAAAAAAAATATTGAAAATCTTTGAAAACCTTCAGGTTTGAAACCATAAGGCTTTGGGCTACTAAATTTGGCATGTAGCTTTATCTGGAGGACCGCTTCCAAGTTCATTCAATTATTAGCCCTGGGGTCATAACTGATCCAGTCCCAGGGACAAACTGGGGGCTTATACAGAAACAACTTTAAAACCCTTCTGGTATCTAGCCATAAGGCGCTGGGTTACAAATTTGACTTGTAGCTTTATCTAATAAAGACTGCACAAATTATAGCCCTGGGGGGTCAGAAGTTTTATATTGGTTCTCGTATCTAGCCATCAGGCCTGGGGATACCATACTTGGTATGTGGCTTTATGTAGTGGATGTCTACCAAAGGGGCCCAATTTATAGCCCTTAGGTCTAATTTGGCCCAATCCCAGAGGTCACAAGTTTTACATGGGTTTGTGCAGGGGACTCTTCAAAAATCCAATTTTATTTGCATGAAGCCTAGGGCTACCAAATTTTGCATGTAGCTTTGTCTAGTGGACATCTACCAGGAGGAATCAGATTATGGTCATTGGGTCAAGTTTGTTCATACACCGGGGTCACAAGTTTTATAATGGCATTCATTGAACAAACGTTATAAATCTTCCCCTCGCTAGACATAAGGCCTACGACTACCAAACTTAGCCCTGATCAGGACCCTTATGGTTTACAGGGTCTTTTATTGAGGAAGATTTGAAAATCTTTATGTTTATAACCACCCATTCAAGACCTGTATTGTTTGGTCTGGAGTTTTATCTTGTGGACCTCCACCAGGATTAAAGTTATTGTAGATTTGTGGTAAAAGAAGGCGTTGCCCTGGGGTCATAACTATCTCAAGGGGTTTTATAGAAAAAAAAACTATTTATGTCTTTCAGTTTGAAACCAATTTACCAAGTATTGTAATGTTTGGCTAGTAGTGTTTTTACTTATTAATCAGTGGAGCGATACAGGGTTATCACGGTCCTCTTGTTTTCAACACTATTGCCATTTTTCACTGTACCTGGTAAGATGGGAAAAAGAGATAGGATTCATTCAATTTGGACCGTAATGATTATGAGGTAATAACAATGTTTGTGAAAGATTCGGAATAAAATCAGTTAATACAACTCTGAAATGAAAATGAATGCAGATTCGGGACTAGAAATATGCCAGACGTTTACAGAGTGATTATGCTATCTAGTACTTGACCATTTCCAAATTTATGGAAAAATCTGATACATATTTGTAAACAGTAATCATGCAATCAAGAAACAAGACCATGATATCAATTATGCCAAAATCATGAAATCAGAGTCATATTATTCTGCATTAGAATGAATGTTCCATGCAGTCTGATCTTGACCTACACAGTCAGCTAAAGTGTCCATAATTGGTCTCTAGCACTGCAAGGGTTACTTAGAAATGCAAAATATTGCATTTGAGAGATTTCACCACTGCAAACAATTTTTGAATGGTCTCTACTTGATAAGAGTTACAATAATTTATTTTAAATATGTCAACTTGTTAAATTTGTAGAAGTTGTAGACTATTTTTGAAAAGTTTCTGTATATTGTGCTGCTGTATTAGAAGTTAATCTGTTGATTTTTAAAAGCACTGACGGAAAAGATGTACAGAAATGATAGTCATATGAAATCGAAGAGAAGAATGTGTCGTTGGTAATGGAGCGGTTGCTCATTATGAGTGATGCCTACTTTTCCTTAAATGTTTTCCAGGACAATAGGTACTGATATATCTTTATGTTAGACTTTATTTATTTGTTGATTTAATATAAATTTTAAAAAAAGATTGAAAAAAAGTTTCAGATGAGTTAGATAAGGATTGTAAAAGAGAAAAGGGGCTTAACCCCTCTGCCACACAATTCCGACTTTCAACAAGTCTTTCGAGAACATTGTGAGAAGAAGAGAACATGCTGATAACAGTATTTTCTCCTTTTTTCAACAATCTTTCCTTCTCAAGCAAAGAAAATGTCTTTCATTTTAGCCACAGAAATTTTTATTTGCAAATGTTTTCAACTTGTATAGGTCTAAAGTTTTGTCAGGTGGGAAAAATGGTTAACAAATCATTTGTATATACATGTGTTATTTATAAATAATAGCCACACCCATTTATGTATTTTTGTTTTTTTCTTTTAGAACAAGAGAGAAATAAGAGAAGACTTTTATTTGTATAGTTATAGTTACTAGAAAGAGTAGATATGACTTAACTCATTATCAAACAACAAAGTTTTAGGCTTTTTCACATTGAAAGCATTTGCAGATGACAAAATGAAATTTCTGTAACTTTGAAATTTGTTTTGTGAAGGGTAGAAAACATTGTGGAAAAAGGAGAAAATGCTGGTAACCAGCATTTTCTCCTTTTTCCACAATGTTTTCTAAATGCTTCTTTCACAGGGTCGTCAAAAGTAGGATTTGTGTGGTGATAGGTTAAAAGTCAAAGGAAAACAATTGAAAACAACAGTTTTTAGCTCTATGTCATGGTCGGGTGTCCGTCATGCGTCCGTCTGTGAGTGTGTCCGTCCATACGTTCAAGTGTTAATCCTACTAACAAAGTCCGTAACATAGAAACAAATGAATAAATTCATGGCAGAAATAAGGGACCGGGTGGGATTCGAATCCCATAACTCCTGGACAAGCAGCCAATACCATAACCACTGAGCCAAAGAGATATCTACCTGAAGCAGTAGTCAGGTATTGTATTTAAATCGGGACGAAGCTATGCAGGAAGGTGTGGTCTCCCGTAACACACCCCCTCTTATTTATTGATGATTCAAAGCCATATTAGAGAGGAAGTATGATTTTGGACAACGAATGGGATTAAGGGCTCAATGGCCAATCCCGAACGAGCCGCTATCCTACGAACAACGTCTGTAACAAAGAAACAAATAAATGCATAGGTCAAATACCAACCGAATCGGGTGGGAAAGGGGTTCCAAACCGTGCGGACAAGATCTTCTTTTTTTGAGGATTAATGTACCAATACTATAACCACTGAGCCAAAGAGATACTAGTATCTCTTTTCTTTTTCCATTTGTAATTTTAATTTTTCTTACTCAGTATTACTTTTAAAGTCTATCTGAGACACAAGAATAAGAGACGGAGCAGACGAGTAAAGTATTTCTTCATCAACTAAAAACTAAACAATAGAGTTCTTACTTTCATGCTTTAACATAGTACTTTTAATCGCAGTCAGTTTATAATGAAAAGCAAGATCTAACAAATCAGACCTTTTTTGGCAAATATATCAACCCTTGTGACGGCTTAGCAATAATTTTTTCAAGATCAAAAGACACGATTGCTTTCTGCTGGTTCAGTAGAATTAAATTCAAATTTAGATTCTAATTCTATTTTTATTTCTATTTGTTATCTAATAAAATTCAGCACTGTGACACGTTCAAAATAATTTCAAAGTATACTAGTATCCAAAATTACTAGATGATCAATCCGAAAGAGCCCCCAATTTCTGTTACGAGACAAAGGCCGTAACAAAGAAACAAATGAATAAACGCATGGTAGAAATTAAGGGAGCGGGAGGTATTCGAACCCCAGAACTCCTGGACGAAAGGTCAATACCTTAACTACTGAGCTATAGAGATATCTCCCTGATGCAGTAGTCAAGTGTGTATTAAAATCGGGAGGAAGCCATGCAGGAAGTAGTCTCCCGACTTTTATTTATATCATCCTCCTCTCTGAAACTACCCATCCAATTTTGATGAAACTTCACAAAAATGATCCTGCCGTGGTCCTCTCTAGAATTCCTTGAAAAAAGTCCATACCTTCAAAAACTCTTGTTGCCATGGCAACAAAACTGAAAAATATTTAGAATCTTTGGAAATATGTTTGTCTGAAATGATGAGGTCTAGGGCTACCAAATTTAGCATGTATCATTATCAAGTGGACCTCTACCAAGTTCCTTCAAATGATAGCCCTGGGGTCAATATTGGCCCACTCTGGGGGTCACAAGTTTTTTATTGGCTTATGAGGGGAAAAACCCCCTCTAATCTCTAGCCATATGGCTTAGGGCCACCAAATTGGGCATGTATCTTTATCAAGTCGGTGTCTACCAAGAATGCCCAAAGTAATAGCTCTAAGCTAAAATTTGGCCTGGCCCTGGGGGTCACAATTTTTATATGGGCTTATATAGGGAAACTTTAAAAAATATTTTATTACGTAGCGATGAGGCATAGAGCTACCAAATCTGGCATGTAGCTTAATCTAGCTGGTGTCTACAAAGGGTGCCCAAATATGGCCCTGAGGTCAAATTTGGCCCCGCCACAGGGGATCACAAGTTCTACATGGGCTTCTATTGAGAAAACTTTCAAAAGCTACTTGTACTTACGCGTAAGGCCTAGACTACAAAATTTTGCTTGTAACTTTGGTCGTAGGACTCTACCAAGAGGCCCCCAAATTCTAGTATTGGGGTCAAGTTTGTCCCGAGACCAGGAGTCACAAGCTACTTGCACCTAGCCTTAAGGCCTAGACTACCAAATTTTGCTTGTAGCTTTTTTAGTGGGCCTGTACCAAGATGAGTCTCTGGTTTTATAGGGCCTTTTCTCGAGGAACCTTTGATAATCTTTTCGTTTATAACCACACATTCTAGACCTGTATTATTTGGTATGGGACTTTATCTTGTGGACCGCCACGAGGATTCAAGTAATTTTAGCTTTGTGGTCAAAAGGGAGTCATAGCTTTCTCAAATTTTATGGAAAAAAAATTTAGTATGTCATTAAATATGAAACAAATTGGCCAAGTATTGTAATGCTTTGATTGTAGTGTTATTACTTATTAGCCAGTGAAGCGATACAGGGCCATCATTTCTATCAATATAAATGTCTATCCATAATATTAAATGTTCTTAAAAACATTTATCAAAAAAATGTCCTAATGACATTTTTGGAATACATTGCTAAAAAAAAAAGAAAGAAGTGAGTCAAAAAGGAGCACATGCTGGTTTCCAGCATTTTATCCTGTTTCCTTAATGTTTTCTACCCTACGAATTTCCAAAATTAAGGCTAAGTGTAGCTTTTAATTTGATATCTGCAAATGTCTTCAATGTGAGCAAAGCTAATATTTTGTCGTTGAGTAAAGAGTAAAATTAACAAAACAAATCAATATAATTATGTATTATCCATGTAAGATATTGATCTAATTACACTTGCATTCTTGTTTTAACACCTGAGCATGAATTGCTCAAAGTGAGCTTTTTTGATCGCCCAATGTTCGTTGTCCATCGTCCAAAATTTCTTTATACCTCTTCTCCTTCTAAAACTCCAATCTTAAAGCAACTTGGTAGGGATGTTCCCTGGGTAAAACTCTATTATAGTTGTTCAAGAGAATTAGTTTCACCTGTAACTCTGGTTTCTATGACAACCAAAAAGAAAAAAAAACTTTGAAAATCTTCTTTTCTAAAACTAGAGGTCAAAGAGCTTTGATATTTGGTATGAAGCATCTCCTAGCGGACCTCTACCAAGTTTCTTTATATGATGCCCCTGGGGTCAAAACTGGCCCTGCCCCTGGTGTTACAAGTTTGAAACATAGGACCAAAGAAGGAAACCTGAAAAATCTTTTCTCTGAAATTGGAAGGCTTAGAGCTTTGATATTTTGTATGTAGCATCTCCTAGTGGACCTCTACCAAGTTTGTTCATTTGATGTCCCTGGGGTCCAAACCGGCCCTGCCCAGGAGCCACAAATTTGAACATATGAACTAAAAGGAAAACTTTAAAATTCTTCTTCGAAACTAAAAGGTTTAGGGCTTTGATATTTGGTATGTAGCATCTCCTAGTGCACTTCTCCCAAGTTTGTTCATATGATGCTCCTGGGTCACATTTCAAGGAACAAAAGCAATAAAACTTTAGAGTTCTTCTCGTCTGAAACTGGAAAGACTAGAGCTTTAATATTTGGAATTTAGCATCTCCTAATGGACCTCTACCAAGTTTGTGTATACGATGCCCCTGGGGTATAAACTGGCCTCACCCCAGGGGTCACAAGTTTGAAGATGGGAACAAGAAAGGAAAACTTTTAAAATTCTTCTTCTGTGAAACTAGATGGTGTAGAGTTTTGATATTTAGTATGTAGCATCTCCTAGTAGACTTTTACCAAATTTATTCATATGATGCCCATGGACTCAAAACTTGCCCCATCCCGGGCCGGTCACAAGTTCAAACATAAGAACGTGGAAGAAAAACTTTGAAATTCTTCTCTGAGACTAGACTGCGCACAGCTTTGATACTTGGTATGCAGCAGCTCATATTGGACCTCTACCACGTTTGTTCATATGATGCCACTGGGGTCAAAACTGTCCCCGCCAAGGGTTTCACAAGTTCGAAAGAGAGAAACAAAGATGGAAATCTTTGAAAATCTTCTTCTCTGAAACAAGATGGCGTAGAGCTTTAATATTTGGTATGTAGCGCCACCGAGTAGACCTTTACAAAGTTTGCTTATTTTATACCCCTGGGGTGAACACTGGCCCCGCCCATGAGGTCACAAGTTCGAAACATAGGAACTTAGAAGGAGAACTATGAAATTTTTCTTCTCCGAAACTAGAAGGCATAGAGCTGTGATACTTAGTATGTAGCATCTCCATGTGGACCTCTACCAAGTTTGTTCATATGATGCCCCCGAGATCAAAAATTCTTCTCTGAAACAAGAAGGCATAGAGCTTTGATATTTGGTATGTAACATCTCCTAGTGGACCTCTACCAAGTTTGTCCATATGATGCCCCCGAGGTAAAAAATTCTTCTCTGAAACAAGAAGGCATAGAGCTTTGATATTTGGTATGTAACATGTCCTAGTGGACCTCTAACAAAGTTTGTGCATACGATGCTCCTGAGGTCAAGACTGGCCCTGCCCAGGAGGTCACAAGTTCGAAACCTAGGAACTTAGAAGGAGAACTGTGAAGTTCTTCATCTCCAAAACTAGTAGGCATAGAGCTGTGATACTGCAGCATCTCTTTGTGAACCTCTTGTTGACTGCTACCAAGTTTGTTCATATGATGCCCCTGGGGTCAAAACTGACCCCATTCCCGGAGTTACAATTTCGAAACATAGGAAGTATGAAGGAAAACTTCAAAATTCTTCTTCCCTGAAACAGGAAGGAGTAGAGCTTTGATATTTTGTATGTTGCATCTTCTAATGGATCTCTATCAAGCTCGACGGCGTAGCTTTGATATTTGGTATGTAGTGAAATTTCTAAATGTGCACATGTTAAGTTAGTTCAAGATTGGGTCACCTAGGTCAAAATCTAGGTCACTAGGTTAACTTAAAGAAATACCCTGTGGGCATTCTAGAGGCCATATGCTTTGCTCAATTGACTTGAAAATTTGTCTGAATCTTTGTCTTCTAGAATTTCACAGGATTCTGAATTTGGGTCAGCTGGGTTCATCAGCTAGGTCACACTAAAGAAAGTTAAATTTAGAGCCCTCTAAGGCCACAATATGTTCCATTGATTTAAGAATTGGGTAAAATGTTTGTCTTGATGAATTCTAAGGTGACTTCAAAATTGGGTCATCTGGGGTCATAATCTAGGTCACTAGTTTAAATGAAGAAATACCTTTAGCACACTCTAGAGGCCACATTTCTTCATCAATTGACTTGAAAATTGGTCAGGATGTTTGTCTTTATAAAATAAATTTGAAATTGGGTGGCCTGTGGTCATAAACTAGGTCACTAGATGAAATATAATAAATATCTAGTGGGCACTTCAGATGCCACTTTTTTGCTCAAATGACCTTAAATTTGTTCGGAATGTTTGTCTTGATGAAATATGGGATGATTGGATTTTGCTCACCTAGGGTCATAAACTAGGTCACTATGTTAAATTAAGAAATATCTTAGGGGCACTCTAGAAGATACATTTTTAGTCAATTGACTTGAAATTATGCAGAATATTTGTCTTGATAATGTTTCACATGGGTTTGCATTTGGGTTAACTTTGGTCTTAAACAAGGTTAGCAGGTAAATTTAAAGAAATATCTCAGGGCACTCTGGATGCCACATTCATTGTTCAGTCCCGCTCAATTGACTTGAAAATTGGACAGAATGTTTGGCTTGATGAAAATATCGGTTGAGTTTGAAAATGGGTCAACTGGTTCTATAATGTAGGTCACGAAGTCAAATTAAAAAAATACCTTGTAGGCATTTTATAGGGGCCACATTTATCGCTCAATTAACTTGGAAACTCCCGAATGTTTTTCTTGATCAATTTTTCATGAGTTCTTAATTGGAATATCTTTGGTGATAAAGTAGGTGACTATGCCAACTTACGTAAAAATCATTCTGGACCCTCTCGATGCCACATTTTAACTCTTTACCACACGACAATATTTTAGACTGGTCCAAATTGAAAGCATTTGCAGACGACAGAAAAAGGTGACTGAAAAATTGAAATTTGTTCTGGGAAGGGTAGAAAACACTGTGGGAAAAGGAGAAAATGCCGGTTACCACCATTTTCTCCTTTTCCTACAGTGTTTTCAAAAGGCTTCTTTCTCAGGGGCGTCAAAGGTAGGGATTGTGTGGTAATGGGTTAAGCTAAATTGACCAGACAATTGAATTGTGCACGTGGAGTGAAATTTTGCCTACTGACTCAGGTAAGTAGTCCAGGGCCAACATGGCCCTCTTGTTTGTATTATTGTAAAATTTTTGTCAATAAACAATAACAATACAAATACTTGTTTTTATTGTTGAAAAATTGTCGTCAGGCCCGCCCGTGTGGCTCAGTGGTAAGCGTGTCGGACTCATGACTTGGTGGTTGTGAATTCGATATCCTGTTCAGGCGAACTTTCTTTCAGGTGTATTTTCGCCTCTCACCTCTGCTGAAGCATGTGAGAAAAGTAGTCGGTGGCTTTGGAAAGAAAGTTGTGTTAGTACTGGTACGAGAAAGCAAGGAAAGACATGTGCGTCACCCCTATGATATGACCCTAGCTCTTAAAGTGGTGTTAAACCCCAATACAACCAACCAACCAACCAATCAAAATTGTCGTTCCAAAATTTGAAGGTACACCTTTATGTAACGCTTTTTGTTTTGAAAATAGTCTGGTTGGGTACCCAGAATGCCAAAATCAGATTTGTATTTGAAGATTGCCATCTAGTAGAAGATAACATTTAATACCCCGGTTTCACCAGACTCATTCTCTCACTTGCGAAAATCGTTGCCAAACGGACTTTAACAAAAATGTTTTTTTTTTCTTTGATTAATATTATCAGAATCAATATCAGCACTGCAGTCGTTGAAACAACATTGTTATATTGAAGGCATTGGCCAAAAAAGAGTAGAGGCTATTGTCTACCTTAGAGAATTGTATGGTCCGGTGACAAAACTAGCTTTCTCCGTTGTAATGATGGGGATTATAGATGACTGATTGATCGTACGGCGTTTAAAACCATTTTCAACATCATTTCTGTTACAGAAGCCAGTGCACCTGTCCATGCTTTCCTGGAGTCTCTTTTACCAGTCATTTGCACAATTTTCTTTCCAAGCCACTGGCTGCTTTCTCACATAACCATGGTCGATACAATGGTTAGCGGAGGGAGAGGAATGAATTTTGTCGCAATGACTATCATCAATGTCAATAGATGAAGAAACCTGGAATTAATTAAATTTCAGTGTTCCTTCTAGAAAATATTTTAAGAGAAGAAAAAAAAAAAACAGATAAAAGTTTGCCCCTTCATCATTTAATAGCTAAGCTCGCGATTCAAAGAAGCAAGCCAGGGGATCAGCTCCAGTAGGCTTCTATGACCAAAAAACGCCATCGAAGAAGGCCCATGGTTTTGAGCACTTATTTACTGAAGTACCCAGACTTCTAAATACTATACTGCGACTGCACGAACCCAACCACATCATGCAAGACCTACTGTGCAAATAATAGAAAATCCCGAAACACATTCTGCACATACCCGGTAATTGTCTGTTGGTTTATCCACCCAAACCACTTCTTCATTTGCTTTCACCTCAATCACCATTTACCCCATATAGGCAAGGCCAGTTGGCACATACTCCGAGATCATACTTCAAACAAATACATTTTTCAAGATTGGTTCAGTCACATGCACTTTCATGCAGTCCTGAAGTTTCTTTTACATATCTTCTGTCACAAGATACTTCCCAAGCCATCGGCTTCTTTTCCACATAACCATCATAAAACAATCGTCAGCAATGACAGAAGAAAGTGTCTTTTCGCAATGACCATCATTAATCCTCAGAAAGAGACTCATCAAGCCGGAGATTCGAACCAGTAACTACCTGGTATCAAGTGTTGTATACTACAGACTTTACTGCCTGGCTTGGTACAATGACCACCATTAATCCTCAGAAAGAGACTCGTCAAGCCGGAGATTCGAACCAGTAACTACCTGGTATCAAGTCCTGTATACTGCAGACTGTACTGCCGGGCTTGGTACAGTGGCCATCATAAATCTTCAGAAAGAGACTCGTCAGGCCGGAGATTCGAACCAGTAACTACCTGGTATCAAGTGTTGTATACTGCAGACTGTACTGCCGGGCTTGGTACAGTGGCCATCATTAATCTTCAGAAAGAGACTCGTCAAGCCGGAGATTCGAACCAGTAACTACCTGGTATCAAGTATTGTATACTACAGACTGTACTGCCGGGCTTGGTACAATGACCATCATTAATCCAATATACAGCATTGTGTGTTAAAGGTTTAAGATTGTTTATATCTTTACTAAGTAAAAAAAAGGAAATCTCTCGAATTGAAAGAACTTGCAGACGACAAAATGTATGTAGCTCAAACGAACAATTCTGCCTTAAATAAGGTAGAAAACATTATGGGAAAACGAGAAAATGCCGGGTTTTGGTATTTTCTCCTTTTCTCACAATGCTTTCCACAGCTTTCTTCTTTAATCCGTATCCTGCGGTTTTTTACCATGGATAATTGTAGTAGAGAGTGTACAACAAGATCAGCCTGCATATACGTGCAGTCTGATCTTTCTCTACACACTCCGTTACTTTATCGGTAGTTTAGATCATACAAGCTCAGCCCAATACCCGTACATTTAGCAAAACATTTTTGTGTAATTGTCAACAATTTTTATATAGTCATTTCCTTGTTTTTTATTGGTCTGGAATAGTAGCCTTTCGAAAACATTGTGGGAAAAGGAGAAAATGCTGGTTACCAGCATTTTCTCCTTTTTCCACCATGTTTTCTATCCTATCATAGACAGAAATAATATTTTTCAGCAGGAGTTGAATTGTCGTCTGCAAATGCTTTCAATTTGGTCTAGTACAAAAGTGTGTCGAAAGGGTTAAAACTCGAGACTATGTGCAACAAGGTATAAAATACTATTGTGTAATTTTTATGTGTAATAAAAGGTACTAAGATTACCTATCCATGCTTCTCTCTGATTTTTCTGTTAAAAAATAGTAAAAACGATTGATTAAATGATAGCATGTGTTTAACTTTTTACCAAACAACAATTTTTTGGATTCTACCAAATACAAAGTATCTGCAGGCAACAAATTAAATTTTGTTAATATGATGATTTCTGACTTTGATAGAGTACAAAATATTGTGGGAAAAGGAAAAAATCCTGGTAATAAACATTGATCGGAACAATAATAACCGGTAAAAGAGAAATGACTCACGTCGCAGTGACTATTATCAAAACTCGAACAGAAATTTGCAGACCTGTAGATTCGAACCATCGACCCCCTGGTGTAAAGTCCTACTGCCAACAGCACTACCCGGGGTCGGGACCAAAACAATAAATCTGGGGACTCACGTTGTAAGATACATGAGTTAAAATCACGGGGATCACTGGTTGGAGTCACCAGCTTGGCTGTTCTCTTTCCAAAAATTTATTATAACGATACTGATATAATTCGATCCTTTCTCTCAGCTGACCAATGTTTTAACGATGATTATGTGGGAAAGCAGCCATTGGCTTTGGAAGACTGTTGTGCTCAGTACTGGTCAAATGAAAACTGTGAGAAAGCACGAATAGGTGCACTGCGTGTCATGATATAATTATATTATGAAAATGGAGTTTATCGACAAACAATCAATCACAATTAAACAACTAAAATCTAAAACCTCTAGAAATCTCAAACCTGTAGAAAAGAAATGTAAAATCAAATGTCGCTAAAGTGATGAAATATTACTATGATAAAGAAAAAATAGTGTGAGAAAAGGAGAAATGCTGATAACCATGATTTTCTCCTTTTTCCACAGTGTTGTCATCAGCCGTCTTTTTCAGATGGTCAAAACTCGGGACTGTGTGGTACAAGGTCAATGAGTAACAAGGGCTTTTCTCAAACATAACTTTATGTAACTATATAAATACAAGAGCACTTAGAACCACTTAGACCAATGTAACTTGGTGGGCGGTGTGGATAAAGATCAGACAGGGATTTACTAGATTTTAGCTTAGAGTTATATCACGTGGACAGCTCACTCTCCCAAATATATTGCAACTGTAGAGAACATATTCAAAATTGGTGAAAAATAAGCTGAATGGAATAGAAAACACTATGGGAAAAGGAGAAAATGCTGGTAGCATTTTCTCCTTTTCCCACAGTGTTTTAAAAGCGTTGTCCAGAATGTTTGGTATACGGTAAAAAATCCCTTTTTGTCCTGGGTCTTACAAGTGTTAGGCTCCTCAGTGTCTCGCTCAAGGGCTACCGATTGTCCAGCTGCGACAGTGGGGATCGAATCTAGGTTTCCTGATGAAAAATTTGAACGCATTAACCATTTACAAAACGATCTCGAGTTACCTTTCTTTTGGAAGAAGGGCTTTAAAAATATTGTGGGAAAAGGAGAAATACCGTTTACTAACATTTTCCCCTTTTCACAATGTTTTAATAGCTCCTCACCTAAGGCCAACATTCTACTGTTTCAAATATTCTTACACTTTCTCTTCTTAAGGAACTCAGGGTTAAAAAAGGATGTAAGAATAATGTGGGAAAAGGATGGAATATTGTGACCAATATTTTTTGCCCTTTTTCACAATGTTTGTAAGCTCCATACCCCAGGGCAAACTTTCTACTGCCGTGACTATTTATAACTAGTCCAAGTAGGATTTCCGTTCCACGAACCACTTCAAGCTTTTATTCTTTATACGTCCATTCACTTTTAGTTAAAGCGTTTTGACATGTAGGCCGTAAAGTTTGAAAACATTGTGGTAAATGGCCAATTTGTTATAAACAGCGATATATGTTTCTTTTTCTCCACATTTCTTCTTCTACATGTTCTCAAAGTTATTTTCAGATCTAACAGATATTATACAGCAAATTTTCTCCTGTCTCCACGATGTTTTCTTAAGCGCTATAACACAGAGTTTTTCGGTATATAGTCAAAATATCATTTTTTATTTTGTTGTTTACCGGCATTAGGCTAGAACACCAAAGTACCTTGCTCAAGGGCTATTAAAGGACCAGTTGCACATATTGGGATCGAACCAAGGTTACTTGACATCATATCGAACGCCTTCTTACAAAATCATCTCCAGTTACCTGCCCTTTGGAAGAAGAGATGTGAAAATATAGCAGGAAAAGGATAAAGCACTGCGACAAACTTTTTTTGTCATTTTTCACAATTTTTTCAAATCTCAGGGCAAACTCTCTACTGTCGCGAGTATTCTTAAACATACTAAGTGGAATTTCCGTTATGTCGGCAAAGAAACCATGTTTTCAAAAGTTTTCTCCTTTTTGGTCGTATAAACTCGGGACTGTTTACTAAAGAGTCAAGTCTGTTCCACACAAACTTTTAAGCATGGTTTAGACAGAAAACATTTACAGAGGACAAATTGAACGTGGTTCGAAATAGTTTTGTCTTTGAAAGGGTAGAAAAAGACTTTGGAAAAGGAGAAAACGGTGGTAAGCAGCACTTTTCCCTTTAACCCTCCCCAATGAATCCCAGGTTTTCACGACCCTGAGAAAGAAGCCTTTTAAAAACAGTGTAGAAAAAGGAGAAAATTCTGGTAACCAGCACTATTTCCCTTCAATCCTTCCCAAACAATCCCGGGTTTCACGACGCTGAGAAAGAAGCCTTTTAAAAAAATATGGGAAAAGGAGAAAATGCTGGTAACTTATTTTTTCTCCCTTTTCCCACAAAGTTTTCTACCCTTTCCAGAACAAATTTCGATTTTTGAATCTCATTTATTTTGTCGTCTGCTAGTACCTTCAATTTGGACAATTCTAGAATTTCGTCGTTTGGTAACGAGTTAATTACATTTATGAAAAATATTTTTTAAAAGAGTAGAAAACATTTCGGGAAAACGAACCATCATTTTCTACTTTACCAGCAATATTTTCTAAAAGCTTCGATATTGTTTAGTAAGGGGTTAAAGAAAAGTGTCTGCATAAACGGTAACACACTGGGTTTATGTACATGTAGTTTCTTTCTGTGTCCTTTTTTCTTTCCTCATTCTTCTGGGGAAACGCAATTGAAAACATTCTGGATACCAGCATTTTCTCCTTTCCCCACAATGTCTTCTACCCCTCCAAAGATAAAATACCGATTTTGTATAAAAGAAGAAAATGCTGGTAACTAACATTTTCTCCTTTCCCCACAATGTTTTCTGCTTTTTATAAATTTTACGTCACAGCAGTTTAGGGCTCTTGAAAACACAGGGGATACGGGGTGACTGTTCATAACAATTATTGGTTGACTTACATTGTTCTTCTTTCTATCGATAAACGTCACTTGTTCCTTTCTTTTAAGATTAGCGAAGCTAGTCTATAGGCATCCAGATTGAGCCAGACTCAATGTAAACAAAAAAACCCACAGTTGCCAAATACTGCCTCACAGAAAAATAACTCCTTATTGTTAGGAATCTTAATTCAGTCATAATGACAACTTTGACTTAAAGCGCAGAATCTCTATCGTCCCAATTTGCACTTGTCCACTTTCAAAGCAATAGACTGTACAAGATGTCATTGATAAGGTACATGGTGCTTGTTTATATGTAAATTAAGTGACCTATATGCAAATCAGGCCATATCACCGATTCCTACCTGGCAGTACATAAAAGTACGAATGAATCTAAAAGAAATACCCCGAGGTGACTTGTAGCAAATCCCAGCTACACAGACCCTCACTGGCAAGGGAGCCCTTCTCAGTCCTCCACTCATTTACTATTTAGATCATTGCGAATGCGAAACTGATATGTTAAACTGTTGTTTAACGTCTTGTATATTAACCCTTTACCACACAATCCCGAGTTTTCACATAGGAGGAGAAGAAGCCCTTTGAAAACAATGCGGGAAAAGTAGGAAGAAAATACTAGTTGCAAGCATTTCCCCTTTTCTCATGTTGTTTTCAACCCTTTTCGAATATGTTTTCATCAATTTAGTCACATTTAACTTTATCGTCTGGAATAGCTTTAAATGTGGAGGACCGTAAAATGTTTCGTTTTGTAAAGAGTTAAGTAGTTGACTAATGCATCCTGTAAACCCTTTACCACACAACGACAACTTTTAACGTCCCTGAGGAAGAAGCCTTTTGAAAACATTGTGGAAAAAGGAGAAAATGCTGGTAACCAGCATTTTCTTCTTTTCCCACAACGTTTTCTACCCTTTCAAAGCAAAATTGCACCATTTGAGCCACTTTGGAGTTGCTATTTGTAAATGCTTTCAATTTGGATAGGTCTAAAATTTTGCAGTATGGTAATTGTATAAACCAGGTTAATCCTCAACCTCCTAAAAATGTTATATAATAAATTCTGGCGGATGGTGAAAACCTGAATATTGTTATTTCAAAGTTATATATTTTTTAAACAAAAATTCCATTATCGGTTAGTATAGATCTAAGATCAGATTATACAGACTGTGTGGCCTGATCTTGTTCCACACTGCCTGTTCACTCTTCTGTGAACAAAAATCCCATTATCATTTAGTATAGATCTAAGATCAGATTATACAGACTGTGTAGCCTGATCTTATTCCACACTGCCTGTTCACTCTTCTGTGAACAAAAATCCCATTATCATTTAGTATAGATCCAAGATCAGATTATACAGACTGTGTGGCCTGATCTTGTTCCACACTGCCTGTCCGCTCTTCTGTCCAGACAGACATCTTTTAAAATCCTTGATGAAAATTGATGAAACATCATTTATTTATTCCGTAAGATAGTCCGCCGATAAAGATTATTTTTTTCATTTGATGTAGTGGCATCGGATAAGGGGGCTTAATGTATATTTCCATCACGGACTGGTATTTCTTTAACTATTGGACAAAATTTTATGAAACTTTATATTCATTTTGTTCGTCATAGGCCACAGACAATCATATTTGTTTTATCTTTTCAAATGCTATATGCTATGGAAATAACTAAAAGGCTAGGTGTACATGCAATTTACCTCCTATTTGTTTCTATCTAAAGATATATTTTTAGGCAGGAGATTTCATCTGAACAAAAATAACCTGTTTGAAATTGAAAGTTAACAAACTGATTTTTCTCGTAATATTTCTTGTGTTAGAGAAGAAAATAGTCAAGAATGTCGGATAAAGTCAATGGATTTGAACCGAATTGGATTTAATAACCAGAATAAACCGATGGACCTGGAACGGATTCAGAAATCAAATATGATAATATTTCTACCGTCTGGTATAAATCAACAAAGATATACATTTACCATAGCCACTTACTAGTTTCGAATTCGTTAGTCTGTCAGTACTTTCAGTACTTTGACGTAACATGTAGCTAGATAAATTCGATGAGAAATAAAATTGTTCAAATTATAAATCACCAGTACATCAGTGCATAAAAGAAAATTTGCAGGAAGATAAAGTTACTTAAAACAATAGTTGTACAAAGAACAGGTCAACATGGCCCTAAAGAAGACAAAAACAGGACATTAAAGTTCCAAAGAACAATAACGACCCTAAGGATAGGTCAACAGTGCACTTCATAAGAGAATGGTGCAGGACGTAAAATAACCCTTGATCAACAATGGAACTTCTTACAAGTCATTGAGAAACTTCTTTGTAAAAACCACAATTTCTAACATGACTGTTCTCTTTCTAGTAACAGCTAAAAATGTCCTTGTTTCACTCAAAGCACTTATGCTGGTATAGATCAAGATCAGACAGGACTGTAAGACTTTAGAGTAGTCTGATTTCGGATGTATGAAAATCTCACTTTACAGTTTAGTGTGTTTATGACTGAGAGAAATACTTTAGCAGATAGGGTGGCAAAAGAGAACGTGCCGGTAAATCAACAATTGATCCCTTTTTTTCATTAATTCTATCCATCAGTACAAAAATAAATACAATGAAATTAGTCACATTTGGTATGTTGTCTGCTTTTAAAAGAATAACGTCCAAGTTTGAGGCGTAAAGGGTAAACAACATCAAGTGTTTAATGTAAAGTGTATGTCTTTAATACTTCACAACAACATCCTAATTTGGAGATCGAAGGATCAATGATTTGTTCAATTTGTTCACCGGAGACTGTTATACAACAACATCCTAATTTGGAGGTCGAAGGATCAATGATTTGTTCAATTTGTTCACCGGAGACTGTTATACAACAACAACCTAATTTGGAGGTCGAAGGATCAATGATTTGTTCAATTTGTTCACTGGAGACTGTTATACAACAACAACCTAATTTGGAGGTCGAAGGATCAATGATTTGTTCAATTTGTTCACTGGAGACTGTTATACTACAATTTCCCTCCTTTTTCCTTACAGGTTTGATAAAAAGACCTTTCTGCTGGGTTATTAAAACACGAGATAGAATATCAACTTTAGATCTAGATGTGGCGCTGTCATATACCTGAACTTCAATACATTTAACCCTTTACCACACAATCCCGACTTTCAGCCACCCGGTGAAAAAAAAAAACATTGTGGGAAAAAGATGAAATGATGATAACCAGCTATTTTCTCCTTTTCCTACATCGTTTTTTACCCTTCTCAACACAAATTTCATTTTTGAGACACACTAGTTTTATCCTCTACAATTTCTTTACATTAGGACAAGTTCAAAATTTAGTCATTTGGTATACGGTCAAGGTGTGACCATATTAAACAAACGGTTTGACAATTTCGGCTGATTTATAAAATGTCCTAATCTTTAATTCAGCCAAAGCACATCTTTGGTATAAGTTTCTAGAACCTATTGCTGTGTTAATATGTAACATGCTGTAAATGCATAACACCTGTACAGAAACTGTTTTTGTTCTACTGTTTGGTAATTTATATCCAAAAGTTGATAATGAAATAGTTCATACATGTTAAATCTTTGGTATACTGAGCACAATTTTCCCTTGTATATATGTCAGATCCGTTTGTTAACTATCTAAATATCCGATAACATTTGAAAAATGCAGTATTTGCCATTACTGTTTTATTAAAATATAAAAAAAAAAAACCTGGAAAGTTGATATAATTTTATATACTTGAGCACAATTTGCTGTTGTGAATGTTAGACTCTTTCTTCATCTTTATACAACATTTTTAATTATAAGGATATTCAATCACGACGCTATTTTATCAAACATATGGGGTAAAAGACACAAACTTGGGTTACGAACTACCTTCAAAAATGTTTATAGCATTTCTATGAACTTTGTGAATGCTTTCTTCTTTATTTCTGATCATAGATATTGATAAACAGAAGTAAGAGGCACAGTTATTCCTAGACTGCCAAATAAGGGTAAAACTTGCCTGTATAGTAAGTAAAAGAAACCAAATATTACACATTTTCAGATGCTGTTACTAGCCTATATCCCAAAATATTGGACCTTGTAAATTGTAGATTAGACTACATCCTGATCTACACTGTTGGTTGTTTATTTTGTCTTTTAGAAAGTTAAGGGTCCAACATGTAAAACATTGTTAAAAGATGTAAAAGGAGATCATTGAGAAACAATGGTTATTGGTGACGTCATATTCCTAGAAGTCATATTGTGTATCTTCTTTCCTGGATTTTCCCTCCTCTTAACAAGTTATAGTTGATTTGTTGATTGATAAAATGGTGTTTTACGCCACCACTTTCAACATTATTTCAGTCATACGTATCATAGCAACAGCTGGCATAGTCATGTAAATCCTAGGTTTTACCAGCACCATGGAAGTGAAGATTAAGATAAGACAGAATGCAAAAGATAAAAGTAAGGACAGGTCCACATAGTGTATTTCAAAATCAAAAAGTATTAAAAAGCAATTCACTTCGCGCTGAAGCACACAGTGTAGATCGAAACCAGACTGTTTTCTCTGCGCAAAGTTGGGTTCTACTACAGTAAGTGTATATCTAGATCATATTTTATACTGTGCACAAAGTAGCTTTCATAGTGAACGGTTAAGATCAAATTTAGGCTACTGACTAATACAGATAGTGTAGATCAACATCAGACTGTGTGCTAAGCACATTTATCTGTGACTAAAGCAGACAAATGAGAACTTTTACAGAAAATATACCCAGGTGAAAAGGTGTCAAAGCAGACAGTTCAGGTCAAAATCAGACTCTATACCAAGGGCAAATGTTGATGTTATAGCTGACATTTTAAATCAAGAATCAGACTTTTTAGCGGATTTGCTATAGCAAATCCGCTTACTGTGATCGTTTTGACCGGAACCAAATACATCATCCGTAACGACGCATGCGCGCTTACTTTCAGTTTTGCATGGCTGATTTGGGCGAATAACGCAGATCTACAAATCAGATCAACTCTGACCCTGAACAAACCATACAGATTAAGGTTGATTTCTTTATCGAAATTTCGCCAAAACTAAACAATTGTCAATCTAAAATACTTTAATTACTGAAACAAAGTTTGTTCTTTTATTTATTCATTTATTTATTTTTTCAAAATGTAGCGTATGAACATTGTTTACACTGCTCTCGTTTTCATTCAAGAACTTTCATTCACAACTTGTATCGTCCGCTGCCAAATAAACAAGAAGATTAAGCAATTTTTCCTCGATAAAATCACATTTTCAACTATGTCTTATATCAAAATTATTTCACGGTTCAGATAGCCAGCTAGAATTTGGCCATAAATAGTTTAAAGCCCTGTCGATAACGAATACACAGAACCTATAAAGTCGACCTTGTTATCGCCACTCGCATGACGGTCTCGATGAATTTCCGAATTGTTTGAAACATTTTTGCAGAACGTTTGATAGTATGGAGATCTTGCAATCTATCAAAAAGATATGGCCTAATGTTTGATTTATAATCCATCCTGTCGTTGCAAAGCTTGGAACCAGTATTTCTGTCTTGTCATCGACGGTAAGAAATATTTTATTTACAAACGGCCCCGATCAAGTACGAACCCGGGACACGAATTTAACTTGATGGAAAGTCGTGTCCTTCTCAGTGAACTAGACATCCACTAACGCAAAGCCTAAAGGACTCAGAACGGCTTACAATCTGTCTTCAAGATGTAAAACTTCATTTATAGTCCCTCTGATACCTTGAATTTTATTTTGTGATATTTCAGGGAAAAAAAATGCTGCATTTTTAGATAAATTTATAATGAAGGATCCACAGGAATGCATCTTTACGTCTTTCTTTTTAGACATATATAAATTTGATATCTTTGATATATATTTGATCCTGTGAATTAGAAGTGCATTTACAGAGCAAGTTATCTAACTATTTTTACTTATTTAAATTCTTTTTATGAACTGCTGCTTAACCTATATTTAAGACGGTGACTGTGTTTTATCTAATTCAAACCTTAGCATGAAAGTATGCCTATATACTAGTAGTTTTTAAACTTTTATAGACTGACCCAATGCTATTAACCCTTAGGCTGCTAAGTGCTACTCAAGGACCTTTAGCAGACAGTGTTGATTAAGATCAGATTGCACAGAAAGTGCAGAAGTGCAGTCTGATCTTTGATCCATACTGCCTTGTAAGAAAGTATTTTTCCCAAAAGAATAAACCTCAAAGTAGCAATAAATGGATTTGTGCATTTGACTTGAAAGTTTCATTCCAGTTATGTTAGTCATTTTTTACTCTGCATGGCAACTTGTCACACTGAGTGTGATCCTGATCCATTCTGGCTGCAGAAGTTCTTTCAGCTGTACCAAGGGCTTGGATTCACACATTTAAAAAAAAGGACTGAGTTCTGCCGGATGATGTGTGATTAATTTATGTCTTCTTTTAGACCATGAAAATGAATTCACTGAAAAATGCATGGGATGTAATGAATAACCCTTATACCAGTGTAAATATTAATTTCAAGTACAGTAGCTCATAATGCTACATGAGGTATTTTTTGCACATATCCCTGCAATGTTTTAGTGTGCAAGGTTGGCAAAGAATAGGTCAATATGAATATTGACCTGGCAAGCTGGCAGCTTTAACCCTTTTTATAAACGGTCAATACTGGTCACAAGTGGTCGATTGGTGGTTGATTGGGGTGGTTAATTTCTTTGATTAACTCATTACCAAACGACAATATTTTAGGCTTGTCCAAATCAAAAGCATTTGCAGACAACAAAATAAAAGGACTGAAAATAAAAAAAAATGTTTTGTGAAGAGTAGAAAACATGGGAAAAGGAGAAAATGCTGATTACCAGGGTCATCAAAAGGAGGGATTGAGTGGTAATGGGTTAAATCACTGGTTTACTTACCTGTCTGGTTTCTAAATTAATATTAAAAGCTGTCCTCTTACATCCTGTACATGAAGGTTTATTATATATTATCACCAATATCATTGTTTTTATTAATAAGGTACTTTTTATTTGATCATAATTCTAAAGACAGTATTGCTGGTCAACTGAAGAGGTTGTCAGAATGACTCTCCTTATTGAACCTGCATAGAAGTCAGTTCTTTTCAAGCAAACAATTTTTGTCGATCATCATTCCTTATGGGTTAGATAATGTTTCTCCACAGACTCTCTCTCTCTCTCTCTCTCTCTCTCTCTCTCTCTCTCTCCACCTCTCATGTTAAATTGGAGAAAAAAACAGTCATTCATAGGCAAACATGTGAAATATGCAGGTTTGTCATTAATATATAGGAATATTGAAGTACACAATGTGACATGAAGAAGGCATTAACTGATTAAATAAACAGTAGGATCAATGTCTTTGAAGTACATTTAAGTGTCTACCTACATCTATAAATTGCTGTCCAGACAGTTAAAGGTTTGAAAGTTGGCCCTTTCTACCTTAATTGGGTGTGGCTTAACTCTTTACCACACAATCCCGACTTTTAATGACCCTGAGTAAGAAGCCTTTTGAAAACATTGAGAGAATAGGAGAAAATGCATTTTCTACTTTTCCTACAATGTTTTCTACCCATCCCGAACCAAATTTCAATTTTTCAGTCACATTTATTTAGTCGTCTGCAAATGCTTTCAATTTGGAATAGCCTACAATTTTTTCATTTAGTAAAGAGTTAAATCAAATTACCAAAGGGACATATTATGTGTCCCTATTTGGAGCATTATTCTTGACATCAGGCTTTATTCCCGAAACATGAAATAATGACTTGTATGTAGTCAAGATAATATCTTATTATCAAGCAATTACCTAAGGTGTCAAACATCAAACCTAAAAACCTTATTAGGAGCTTCTACACAGTTTGGAAAAGTGGCAAAGGCCAGCTGGTGAGTACCCTTGGCAGGGACAAAACAGTTTATCCACTCCTCTCTTTCACATTAATGAAATCAGCTTATCTGACGGAGTAGTTAGCCTCATATCTTCAGTCGCTGGAATTTGTTCTTTGTCTATATAAACGATGCCATCATCTCGGAGGAGTCAATTTTCAGAATCAATCAGGCGTTACCATAAGGCATGTACATACCTGTTGTGTAATATTCTCGGCGGAATTTCTATTTTTAGCCACGGGGTCAAGAATGCGTGACATAGATGGAGCAGACGATATCCGATGACAGCAGGTTTGTCAAAACAGCGGAAAAAAGGATTGGGGGAGTAGATAATTATTTAAGGGTGTAGCACGGTCGATAGCTTCAAAAACAGGGTGACGAAAGGCCTTCTCTTTGTAATCTCTTTCCAGCAACTCAAGAGCGACACGGAAGAAAGTCAGGCTATTTTTAACCGGTGAGTTCAACAACGCAAGGTCTTTCTCGAGTAGACGAATTCTAGAGATAGGCTGTGTGTGGAAAAGGGTTTCAGAAGCAATTTAATCCGTTCCCTACAACGATGCGCTGGACAGGGGAAATTACTCTCTCTCTCTCTCTCTCTCTCTCTCTCTCATTTTCATCATGTGCAATGCATAATCTCTCTCTCTCTCTCTCTCTCTCTCTCTCTCTCTCTCTCTCTCTCTCTCTTTCTTTAATATAAAAAATGAGTATTGGGTTTAACAAGTCTAGACATGCTCTCTACTATCCGATGAAATGACGTAATTAGCCAGTTAAAACGAGTTTAAGCCGGATAATTTTTACATGTCCAGACACGTTCATAACAATCCTATAAAAGAGTGATTTTTTCCGATATTACGTTCATTCCACTGCAAGATACTGTTGAGTGAACATCACTCTACATTCAGTAGCATCATCCAACGCCTAGCGAAAATACTACCAAGTGACGATTTTATCACGGTAAGAAATTAGTACTAGATTTTATGTAAAAGCGCTTTTGGCTCTCGTCAACCAATCAGAAGACAGTTTCGGACTCTAGCAACACTGCATCAGTTAATCGATACCTGACAGTGGAGTAGATCACATCGTTTTCAACAGCAGACGATTTTTGTGACGTATACAGGTTTATGAAAGTTGAATGTTTACATCGTCACACTGGAGTAACTTCAAGCTATGTACAGTGTGCTGCGTATTTAACCATTCATCAAAAATATCCCTTTTTAGCTGGAAGGTTGAAGAGTGGAGGGGGAATGAAAACAAGAGCTTTGTTATTCACATGTTTATTTACAAGTATTTACATACACATATTTACAACATATCATTCAATGTCACTAGCACTGATCCAAGAATTAAATTTCTTGGGATAATATTTCCATTTCACAAAGTATTGTTTGTTTTTTCCTCTGCCTCTGGATTTCAATACTTTCTCCACTTTCCACGTTTGATCCGGATCGACGGTTACTTTCTGAAGTTCGGATTCATAAAACGTTCCTTTGATTTCTTCTTGTTGGAGGTCACGGAGTCTGTAGATCGGTAGTATTCCTCTGTGGTACCGTTTGTAGACTTGAAACACTTCCCCCGAATATGTCTCGTCATAGGCTCGTGTAAATACGTTTCTGAGATGACTGATACGCACATAGTCACCAATTTTATACTTGAAACGTTTCAAATCGGGTTTTGTCTGATTCTGTCTGGCAAAGTATGTAGAGAGCCGGACTTCTTCCGCATTGTTTTCCTTCACATCGGCTGGAGACACACCGATTGTTCTGTGATAGGTCTTGTTATAACTGTGTGCTATACTCTGTAGCACAGCTAGATAACCGTAATTGTCCTTGTAGGAAAAATAGCGATACAGTTTCGTTTTTATCGTCTTAATCGCTCTCTCAGAGGTGGAAGCCTTGGTTTCGTTTTGTGTGGGAAAATACCGCACACCGTTTTCTGTCATCAACCTCTGCACCTTTCTTGCACGGAATTCTTGACCTGAAAAGATAAATGGTCGTGTCTATTATGAACTCTTTCTTGTAGAAACTAGGTGGTATCTTACAAAATTCGTTACACACCATTCATATTGAAAATGCTACTATTTCATGGTCTGTTCCGCCGCTTTCAACAATTTTCAGCCATTATCATGCCGATGAAAAAAAATGTTTGGTTATATCAAAACAAATGTTGCCTACCTTTATCCGTCATCAGTTTAGCGGGAATTCTTCCAGTCTTTTTGAAAATGTCTATAAAGGCCTCGGCAACTGCCTCTCCCGTTTTGGTTTTGAGTGGACGTAACCAGATGTACTTGGAGAACGTATCTATGACGAGTAGGATGTATTTGTAGCCATCATTCCATTCTTCGAATTTCACCATGTCGATCAGATCAGCCATCCACAGATCGTCTTTTCCAGCACTTATCACGTGATTTCTTTGAAATCGTCTTCTGACGGGTTTATGTAGACTGTAGGATTCTTGATTATGAAGGAATTTACGAATGCGATACATGCCAATATCGAATTTTCCTTCTTTTTGTACCACGCTGTAGAGTTTCTGTGGTCCTGCAAAGCTTGCAGGGTGAGACGGGTCATAGTAAATTGTCTTTAAATAATTTTCCCACGGTGCCATGTCCGTTCACTGCCAGGTCACAAAGTATACTGAAGGAACACTGTTGTTTAAAATACACTTATATCTGTTCATTGTCTGTTTCGTCGTCACTGTTATTCTCGCTCTCCTCATCGTCCGATATTTCTGTGTCAAAAAGGTCTTCAAAACGACCTTTACTCTTCTTTATGACCCTTTTCACGGCTGAAGGTAGACTGACTCCCTTCTCTCTCAGCAGATTGATTTGTCGCACGATGTTTTGGTGCACTGAACTGTCTTTCAAGGGGAACCAGTAGACTTCCAGTAAGGTTGTATATCGCTGGAAGAAATTGTTTTCCTCAGCCGGTTTCACACGATCTCTGGCCATGTCAGCAGCATCGTTCTCATTTTCTCCATCCGACACATATCTATCGTATAATCTGTCGAACCTATCTTTGAATTCTTTCTTCGCCAATTTCCAGAGGTGGTTATAGGCTTCGTTTTCTTCTATAGGCCCATCGTCTTCATCCGTGTCTTCCTCTATTTTCCTTTTCTTGGACTGTGTAGTTTCGGGGCACCACCCACGTTTAACGTGCCTCTGTACGTCATGAAAGGTATCGAACAACAGTCCGCAATCGTCACAAGCTTGACTTTTTTCAGCCATTATTTCTTGCTGCTGCTCTTCGATGTGAACGGGTTGAAATCCAACGTCAGAATGACTAGCTTTTGGATGACTGCCTTCTTTTATAGGCTCAAAGGAGTGATCTGATTGGTTGTAAGCAGGTCTTCCTGTTGCCAGATGTTGGTCAGCCCATAGGACCTCACTTTTTAATCTGTCGTTTTCGGGAGTGAATGGTTTTAAATCCACTAATAAATAGCCATACGGTTTCTTTGTAGCTTTTTCAAACATTTTCATCATCTTCTCGCTTTGACCGGGATACATTTGACGAGCCAAAGTCATCACGGATTGTCTGTCTACGGGGTTGTTAAAGAGTACGAGATAATGGCAATTTCTTCTCTGGGTGGGGTCCTTCGAAGCAAATAGGTTCTGACTGATAGAAATAACAGACAAAGATCGGTGATGGGACCCCTCCGTAAATAAATCTGTCACTCGCTTGTCCTTTCCAGCCTCTGAGAACAGATCGTCTAATATCAATAGGTTGTTAATCCTAGGATCAAAGTAGTCATCGTCTTCCAGATTTGATGGTATGCCTTGAATAAACTCGACTCTAGGAGACACAGTTCTATGGATAACGTTGTACAAAGGCTGCCACCTTTTATATAACCAGATGATTCTCTGTATTTCTGGTTGAATTCTTGTTGCATTGTGGTAAAGAAGGTCCTTCACATAGGTCGTTTTACCGCAAGCTGAAACACACAGAAAAAGGTTACAAAAAAGGCTTTATTGATCTTCAAGATTCACAAGCATACTTTAGATTAACGCTGTGTTTAATTAAGCTAAGTCAACATTAACTTACATGTTGGTCCCGAAATCATCATGGTGAAAGGGTGGTAGAGCATCATATCTTGACTTTTTCGCATAGTCCATGACACTCCCTGTGATTCTGGCGCTCCCAGCGCTCCCTGCGGCGGCGCTCCCCGCGCTCCCTGCGGCGGCGCTCCCTGCGGCGGAGCTCCCTGCGGCGGAGCTCCCTGCGGCGGCGCTCCCTGCGGCGGCGCTCCCTGCGGCGGAGCTCCTTGCGGCGGCGCTCCCTGCGGCGCTCCCGGCAACTTTTCTAGCATATGCTTGTTCCTTTTATGTCTTAATAAATTGTATTTACTACAAAATGTTTGACCGCAATCTGTGCAGTTAATACTTTCCATGTTGACCTTCCGATGGTTCGTGACTAAATGACTGAATCTAACAAGTATGTCGCTTATATAATGTTTGACAGGCCAAAGACTAACTAATCAGCATCTATCATTTCAGCCCAAACCATCCTTTGTTGAGACGTTGCTGTAAAAGACACTATTACAAATTGACTACTTCATTCGAGCTCAAAATATCAAGGAGAGAAATTCAAATCGTCACCACAGTGAGTATCATTATAATTTTGTAGTCTCGCCTTTTTCTTAGTCTCGCCTGGCTTTTCGTAAAAAAAGTTAAAAGTGCTACTAGACTTATTGACTAACCAATCAAATTCTATCATTTCAGCTCAATTTGCTAAGACGTACCTTTAAAAGGTACCAAACATACAACAGCTTCATTTGAGGTCAGTGTAGCAGAGAAAGAAGAACAGAGAATCCATTCAAAACTCAATACAGTGAGTACCTTTTTTATTATTTTGTGGTCTCGCCTGACTTTTTTGTTGTCTCGCCTGGCTTTTTCAGACTCCTTTTTTAAGAATCTAACAGTATTGCTTCTCGCATATGAAACTGTACATAATGAACCATATTATGTTGTTTTCACTTTCCTTGCAGATCCTGGTCATGGCTTACCAATGTGAAGTGTGTGGGGGTAGTTTCCCAAAGCTCAGCCAGCTTAAGCAACACCAGCGCACAGAAAACCACTGGCCAAGGTTCGCTTGTGAACAATGTGGGAAGTCTTTTTCGAGAAAGAATAATTTGGACCGTCATATGGAAAAGCATAATGCTTCCAACGCGATTCATTGTGAAGAATGTGGAAGGTCTTTTAGTCGACCTGACAATCTACAACGCCATAAGGAACGAGTCCACCAAGTTGGAGGAGGACAAAAGCGACCAAGAACGGACCATGGAGATGATATGCCTGTAAAAAGATTGAAAAAGGACAATGATCCTCGACAGTTTTTCACTGTAACAAAAATTAGAGAGCAGAAGATCGAAAAATTTAAGACCACGGCCTCTAGTTACAAAGTTTCATTCAAAGACATTGACGTATCCGAGGATGTTCTTTCAACTCTCAGAAGACTGTTTACTGCGCTGTTTGAAGACTTGACAAGTGGATCAAAGTCGGAGGATTTGGTGCGACTCACAGTTCAGAGTCCTTCACTTGACTACCCCATCGTGATACCTTTTTTAAAGATACCACATCTAACTGCTGACAGATTCATGTCAGAAATAGAGAGAGTTATCCAGTCTAATGAGGATTTCGTCATCGATTCTGGTCTTACCATCGAAGTGACGCTTGTGGATATGCCGAAAGGAGGTGCCCAGAAGAGATGTAAATATGTGAATGCAGAAAAGTTTTTGAAGGACAAAAAGTGTATTATCCGCATCCAGAACGACGATGACTTGTGCTGTGCTCGAGCTATTGTGACTGCCAAGGCTAAGATTGACCGACATGAAAAGTGGGATACAATAAGACGTGGATATGAGCTACAGGGTAAACTGGCAGCAGAGTTACATAAAACCGCTGGAGTTCCTGTTGGAAAATGTGGTATTGAAGAAATAAAGAAGTTTCAAGAGGTCTTACCAAATTACCAAATTCATGTGTTGTCCCAGGAACATTTCAACGGGATCATATACAAGGGACCAGAAGCAGAGAGCATGATATACCTATATTTCCACGATAACCATTATGACGTCATTACTAGCATGCCGGCTTTCCTGTCAAGGAACTACTACTGTACAAAGTGTTGCAAAGGGTATGATCACAAAGAAGACCACAAGTGTAACAACGTGTGTCATGCTTGTCGTAAAGTGCACGATCAAAATATCGATAACTGGATTGAATGTGAGAAGTGTAATCGATTCTTCCGTGGGCAACAGTGTTATGACCTTCATATCAGAGTCACACCAAAAGGCAATTCTACTTGTAAATCTATGTATCGATGTACAGACTGTGGGAAAACTGTGAATAGAAAAATGGATAAAAACCACACCTGCGGACAAATTTACTGCCATATCTGTGAAGACTTCTATCCACAGGGACATCAATGCTACATGCAGCCTGAAGAACCATGCTTTCAACAGCCTTTGTCAGTGGAAGAAGAATTAATCGACGAAATAGAGAACGCAAAAACATTTATATTTTTTGATTTCGAATGTACCCAGGACGATCTAGTTCAGTGTGAAATAGGGTACACGCCTGATGTATTTGGAAAATGTATACACTGTTTGAAAGCTACCTGTGGTAGTTATGAACATAAACCGAATTTGTGCGTGGTTCATAAGGTATGCTCATTATGTATGGAGAGAGAAGGTGTGTGTGAGAATTGTGGTGAAAGAGAGTATGTCTTCTCTGGTGAAAGCACACTCGATAACTTTTGTCAATGGTTGTTTTCCGAAGAAAACTTTGACAGTACAGTATTATGTCACAACTTCCAAGGTTACGACTCCTATCCTATTTTGCAATATTTGTATAAAAATGCTATCATGCCTATGATTATCCCTAACGGCGCAAAGATTATGTGCTTGACTGTAGAGAGTTGCAAAATCAAAATGATTGACTCAATCAACTTCTTACCAATGGCTCTCGCAAAACTTCCAGCTATGTTTGGTTTTGAAGAACTGAAGAAGGGGTACTTCCCCCACCTTTTTAACAGGAAAGAAAACCAGTATGTAATTCTTAAAAGACTTCCTGACCTTGCCTATTATAATCCTGACTCTATGAAGCCTGCAGATAGAGATAGGTTTCTGACTTGGTACAATAACCATAAGAATGAAGAGTTTGATTTCCAACAAGAATTATTGGCTTACTGTCGATCTGACGTGGACATTTTGAGGCGTTGTTGTTTAAAATTTAGAGATTACTTCATTGAAATCACAGATATTGATCCGTTTGAAAAGTCTATCACCATAGCTTCGGCGTGTAACCTGGTCTTCAGAACCAATTTTCTTCAACCTAAGACCATTGCCTTAATTCCTCACAAGGGCTACAACCCTGAACAAAAACAATCAGTCAAAGCTTTACAATGGATTAAGTATATATCACATGTGCAGGGACATAGCATACAACATGCCAAAAATGGCGGAGAGAAGTATATCGGTCCCTATCGCGTTGATGGATATTACGAAACTGATAAAGGGCAAAAAGTTGTGATGGAATTCCACGGAGACTTCTGGCATGGAAATCCAACCGTATTTTCAAGATCTACGGTCAATCCTGTCAATCAGCTGACGATGGGAGAGTTATTTGATAAAACTTTAGAAAAGCAAATGTATTTGGAAGACCAAGGTTATACTTACATATCTATATGGGAATCGGATTTTGATAAAGAGTGTCGCGAAAATCCCGAAATGAGATCCTTTATTGAACATTTGGGGTTTGCTACGCCCTTGGAACCAAGAGACGCCTTTTACGGCGGAAGAACTGAGGCCTATACCTTGTACAAAGAGGCTGGTGACGATTTGGAAATAGATTATTTTGACGTCACTTCGCTGTATCCTTGGGTTAATAAGACGGGAAAAGTACCGATAGGACACCCTGAAATTATCACTGAAAATTTTAAAGAATTAGATTCCTACGAAGGACTTATCAAATGCAAAGTTCTACCGCCCAAAGGTCTTTTTCATCCTGTACTGCCTTGTAAAATGAACGGCAAATTATTGTTTCACCTTTGCAAAAGTTGTGCAGAGACTCAACACCAAGCACCTTGCACTCATACCGATGACGAAAGGTCCTTTGTTGGCACCTGGGTGACAGATGAGATAAAGAAAGCTGTAATGATGGGTTACAAAGTAGAAAAAATATTTGAGGTGTGGCATTTTCACGAAATATCTAGATACGATCCGGAGTCTAAGATTGGAGGGCTGTTCACTGGCTATGTCAATACTTTCTTGAAAATAAAACAAGAAGCTAGCGGGTGGCCAGACTGGTGTAAGACAGAAGAGGATCGACAAACTTATATTAATCTCTATCACAAAAAGGAGGGGGTTCGTCTCGATTACAACAAGATTAGGAAAAACCCCGGATTGAGAGCACTGGCCAAGCTAATGTTAAACTCCTTCTGGGGTAAATTCGGTCAAAGGTCAAACATGCAACAAGTAGACATCATTGACGACCCTAGAATATACTTTGACAAGTTAACCTCTGATCGTGAAGACGTGACATCGGTCAACTTTCTTTCTGGCGATGCGGTAGAAATGAGATGGAAACTTAAGGAGGAATTTGTTGAAACCAGCACAAAAACAAATGTTGTCATTGCTGCGTACACAACGAGTCAGGCTCGCCTCAAATTGTATTCACATCTCGAAAAGTTAGGGTCTAGAGCAATGTACGCTGACACCGATTCCGTCATTTTTACCACAAAGCCAGGTGAACAGAAGCCACCGTTGGGTGATTATTTGGGTGACTTGACAGACGAAATTCAACACAATCGTATTCAGACCTTTGTGACCGGGGGCCCTAAAAACTATGGATATAGGTTAAGATATCCTGACAGAGACGGTAACGATACTCATTGCAAAGTAAGAGGAATAACTCTTAATTACAAAAACCTCTTAAGCGTAAATTTTGACACTCTCAGAAGTTTGGTAACTAAGCGTCCGGATGCGTCAGTATCCGTTCTAAATCCCCATAAAATTGCGAGAGATAGGGATAGTGCAAAATTAATGACCACGAATGAGCGCAAAGACTATAGACTAGTATTTGACAAACGTGTAATCAGGGATAACTATGTTTCGTACCCATATGGTTTTTAATTGTAAATATTACTGAATAGTTATTGTTAATGTTAGTATAACATAAATGTTACTGTACATATTATGTATAAATGCTAATAGATATAACAATGTAAAAAGTACTTGTTTCCTTGTTATTATTACGTCCCATTATTCAAATGAAAAGGATCATCGTTTAAAAACGAAACTGAGGGTGAGAGAGAGAGAGAGAGAGATTTGTAATCCTCCCACCCCGCTTCTCAGCGCATCGTTGTAGGGAACGGATTAAATTGCTTCTGAAACCCTTTTCCACACCACAGCCTATCTCTAGAATTCGTCTACTCGAGAAAGACCTTGCGTTGTTGAACTCACCGGTTAAAAATAGCCTGACTTTCTTCCGTGTCGCTCTTGAGTTGCTGGAAAGAGATTACAAAGAGAAGGCCTTTCGTCACCCTGTTTTTGAAGCTATCGACCGTGCTACACCCTTAAATAATTATCTACTCCCCCAATCCTTTTTTCCGCTGTTTTGACAAACCTGCTGTCATCGGATATCGTCTGCTCCATCTATGTCACGCATTCTTGACCCCGTGGCTAAAAATAGAAATTCCGCCGAGAATATTACACAACAGGTATGTACATGCCTTATGGTAACGCCTGATTGATTCTGAAAATTGACTCCTCCGAGATGATGGCATCGTTTATATAGACAAAGAACAAATTCCAGCGACTGAAGATATGAGGCTAACTACTTGACGGAAAAAAATCCACACAACGAATCATCCACAAATTAGCTTAAATGCTGTTTTAAAACTCATCTGAACATTAAAATTTCCAATTGACCTTTACAAGTCGACCACTATTGACCAGTATTGACCACTTGTGGATTATCACAGGTCCTATCCTCTTCTAGATGCTAGGATTTTGTAGAATGCCCATAGACAAGACACTGTAGAGAACCAGCTTAGCCCTAGTAAAACCCAAAAGGTACACAAATGGATGAATTGTTGTCACTAAGACTGAAACAGTGTTGACACTAATAGTCTCTAATAACCAGAAAATAGTCACCATTCTTGAAGATTTCAAGTTCATATTTTGTGGGACTGCATGAGTTGACCTTACTTTCTTTTGTACAATCATTATTTTCTTGACTGGTTTCTTTATGAAGATACAAGGTAAATTTTCATTTATCTTAGGGAAGAAAGATACATTCAATATTCATGAATTACACATGGTCTAAATCTTAGAAATTACTGAACACATCGCCTAGTTTTCACCTTTCAGACTATAACAAAACATTTTTGAGTTCAGGAATGAAACCAAGAAAATTCTTATGAAAGAAAAGAAGAAATCATTGTACCTGAACAATCAAATTATTGTTTCTAGTTTGATTTTTTATTTCATTTTTAAATTGATAGTTTGAAGTTGTGTAGTAATTAAGAGGAACCTTGAAATGATTCTATGTGTTAAGAGTTATGGAAAGGACAATGTGCTTTCAGTAAGAACTTACATATAAATTACAACTGTTTCTTTTACCCTGAGAGGACTCCTGTATTTTTTTTTAACTAAACCATACTAGTTTCAAAACAATGCATGTTTTATATCTCAAAATGAGGACAGTCTGTATAGTATGTAACAGGTGTACTGGTAGAGTAAGATCAGACTACCTAACATAATAAATTCCATTCTTATAGGCACATTAATTTAGATTTGAAGTGTTTGCAGTCTATATGATTATACCAACCATATAAAAGTTTAGAAATTGTTGTGCTTAGGCTAGAATATTGTAAAATGCTACTGTAAAAATCAAAACCTTAATGTTTGAGTACAGAAGTTACAATCTTTTAAAAGAGTCTTGCATAATGATGAATAATGATGAATTTAGAAATGCTTAAAATGCTATAGAAAAGAAAGAGTCATCATGTCTAGTGTATCTATATAAGCTCACATGTTTACAAACCCTAGGCTGAGCTGTTAATACTTTCAATCTGATTTAAAGCAACATCTCAGACAAAAAGCAACTCAGCCAATTGGATAAGTTGTTTCTAAAGGTTTTTTTCCTGAACATCCTTCAAAATGGGATAATATGGCCACGCTTACCTTGTATCCTTAATGGTGATATGGGATGGGGGGAAAATGACTTAACCCTTTACCACACAATGAAATTTTGGACATGTTCAAACTGAAAGCATTAGCAGACGACAATTCTAATGTTGCTCAAATGATGAAATATGGTTTCAATAGGGTAGAAAACATTGTGGGAAAAGGAGAAAATACTGGTTACCAGCATATTCTCCATTTCCTACAATGTTTTCAAAGGGATTCTTTCACACAGTTATTAACTCCGGATTGTGTGGTAAAGAGTTAAGTAAGAATGAATATTGAAATCTGTTGGTCTACCATAATTTCCAAAACTTAACCGCTACATTTTGTGAGGCTGAGAGAAATGTTAGATGAAGGTTAACCTTGCAGGCCAATGTTAGATCCACATTTGATTATTTGAATGATGTAAACTGTCATTTCCAACATTATGACTGCTACAGCTAGCTTATTTCTGTATGTCTGGGTTTAAGTAGTACATGTACTAGGCTAGGGCTCTGCATTGTCTTGCCTAAGGACACTCTTGCAGAAAAACATTGTGCATCCAATGAGGCTGGGCCATCAGGTAACAAGTCCTACACTTTACTAGTGAGCCACGCAGGACACTAGATCCACATTTAGATGGGAGTTAATTTTTGTAAGATTGTTCAGGTTAGTCTACGTCAACCATTTATGCATAATTTACTTCTTGTTTTTTAATCAAATTGATGCCATTTCATTGTTCATTACTGTGCCATATGAAAAGTTTTAGGCACTTTCAGTAGCGTTAACTACTGAACAAATTAATTGCATTGTCTCAAAGGCTAAAAATACATTTCTTCTGCAAGATCAAGAAACAATTTGGTTTACAATGAAGCAGGGAACAGTGGAGATCAGACATCAGATTGCATGTTCCGTGTAGTCTGATCTTGATCCACACTGTCCATCAAAGCTTCTGGTGTTGTCTATTATATGGAAAGAGTTAAATGCATCAGCAGACAACAGAAAATACCTGTAAATGAACTGAAGTTCACTCATATAATTGAAAACACTATTGGAACATGAGAAAAGACTTTAAAAAAGTATTGCTTACCAGAATTCTGTCTTTGTCCTATAATGCTTTGAATTCCTATTTCCTTGAAATACTGCTTTCCAGAAATTTATGTTTGTCTCATAATGCTTTCAATTGCTTATTTCCTTCAGGATTATTAACACAGAGTGTTTGGTATTTACACTTTTAAGTGTTAAAATAAACCCTAATCAAAATTTTCTCAAGATCCAGTCGTCGGATGCCATGACCAGACATGGATATGTTGTATACTGGTCTATCCCACAGATTGATGTTAATTATGTTTGTATAAGAGGATACTTATACTGTCTTGCTATACAGCTAGCTTTTGTAACAATGCAGTCGACCATTCGACGAGGGACCTGAAGATTCTGGGTTCAATCCCAGCCTTGGGGTGGGGGGGCTATTTAGCATAACTGTTACAGATATATATATATATATTATCAGTATTTGGAATGTCTTATTGTTTATCTAAACATGAACTGTATTTGATCCATGAATTTTGTGTCATACAAAGTTAAATTGGGAGAATTTGAGGACTTTTCTATTTTTTAGCCCTTTAACAGGCAATAATTCCTGTGTTTTATGTGTCCTGTGTAAAAGGGCTCCTGAAAACATTGTTGGAAAATAGATATCAGTATTTCTTTTCTTTTTCTGTTATAATTTTCTAAACCTTTACAAATACAAACCACGTAATCTAAGCCATATTTAGCTCCACTGGCCAAAGGCCAGCAGGCTTATTTCATGGACCGGTGTCAGTCGTGCGTCCGTCTGTGTTTCCGTCTGTTCGTGAGTTAACTTTTATTTAAAACATCTTCATCTCTGAAACTACCCATCCAATTTTGATGAAACTTCACAGAAATGATCCTGCCATGGTCCTCTTTAGAATGACCTCTACTAAGTTCCTTCAAATAATAGCCCTGGGGTCAAAATTGGCCCCAACTCGGGGGTCACAAGTTTTATACCGGCTCATATAGGGAAAACTTTAAAATCCCTCTGGTACGTAGCCATAGGGCCTAGGGCTACCAAATTTTGCATGTATCCTTATTAAGTGGGTGTCTTACAAGAATCCCAAAAGTATAGCCCTGGGGTCAAATTTGCCCTGGCCCCGGGGGTCATAAGTTTTATATAGGCTTATATAGGCCAGGGGAAACTTTAAAAATCTTCTTTTACCTAGTGATAAGACCTAGAGCTACAATTTGGTATGTAGCTTTATCTAGTGGGTTTCTACAAAGGTAGCCCAAATTGTAGCCCTTCTCATAGGGTCACGAGTTTTTCATGGGCTTATATTTGGAAAACTTAAAGAATTTACTTGTACCTAGCTATAAGGCCTAGTAACCCTAATAAGACTCAGGGCTACTAAATTTAGCTCTGCCTCATTGGTCTGATGTTTTACAGGGCCTTTTTATTAAGGAAACTTTGAAAATCTTCTTGCTTATAACCACAGATTCAAGACCTGTATTATTTGGTATAGGGCTTTATCGTAAGGACCTCCACCACGATTCAAGTAATGATAGCTTTGTGGAGAAAAATGGCTTTGCCTGGGGGTCATAACTTTCTCAAATTTTACAGAAAAAAATTAGTATGTCTTCAAGTTTGAAACAAATTGGCCAAGTAATGTAATGTTTGGCTAGTAGTGTTATTACTTATTATCCAGTGGAGCGATACAAGGCCTTCATGGCCCTCTTGTTATTGAATTGTTTGTTAATGCTCTTAATATGGAGTTATTTCTTGAATAGTTGGTTTTAATTTGGGACAGGCAAAAATGTTTTCCTCTTGTCAAGAGTTCAACAATAAGGTGTGAAAGTTTCGTATTGCACTCATGTGTAAGTTAATGTTAAGCAATTTTTTGAACTCTTTGATCAAATTTGTTTGTGTTTGCTAAAAATTATTAATGTTTGAATGATTTTGAAAGTTTTAGGAGGATCTTAGATTTCTGAAGAAATAAACAGGTGTAAATTAGTCAGACCGTTTAAATAGAACCATAATTATCTCTAAAACTTCTTCAGTTTATGCTGATGTTAGCCTTGCAAACTATTCTTTTATCAAGATCGTACAGTGTCATATGTTTAATCTAAACCACATACTCTTATGTGTGCATGTTTGCACATTAACCATTCTACTTCAAGTTTTAGCTAGAACACCACAACTTCGCCTTTTTTTTAAACACTGTATACTTCGGATCAAATCACTGCTCTAAAACGGCAGAAAAATAAAAGTTGCTGTACAGCACACTTGGTAGAACAGCTTCGACTATCATTGTCCTTGCTCAATCTATTTACATGTATTGTTGATATTTTATAGATCTACATGTATTACATGTGATAAAAGATTTTAATTTTCTCATATCAAATCATAGCTTGAAAGTGTTCAACAAATCCGCTTTTCAGGACTTTCAGTCCTTTGATTACTAAAGATAATAGACTTGGGCGGGCGAAGCTGGTTTGTGAATATAGACAGCCGATTTACTCTAATTGAGAGGGGACATCTCAAAACCATTATAACGTGAAAATACTGTACAGCGATTAATATATCGTTTGTTTGGGATTTAAGCTGTTTCTAACATCTTCGATAATATTATGGCAATCAGCGAACCTCCACAGGTTTTCCTGGCTCACAGTCTTCTTTGCAAGCCATTGAATGCCTTCCCTTTATTACTGAATAAGAATGGGCGGTAAAATATTCACCGGAGTTGACCTGACCGGGACCGGGAATCGAACCTGCGATCATAAGATCGCTAGTCAGGCATGGTACCGAGGTCGCTATTCGGCCGGTGTTTTTAACAAAAAGTGTTCAATGTATTATACTTAAATTAATGAATTTTACAGTCTGTGAAATATGCATCGTCTTATGCATTGAGGCAGTCCCGGCTGCTGAGTCGATAGCGTTCAATTCTCTTCTCCGCCAGTTTCTTTCCGGGGTATGATGATAGTCATTGCGACAGAATTCACTCCTCTCTCACCACTGAGCAGATGTTTGTTTCGACGATGGTTATGTGGGAAAGCAGCCAGTGCCTTGGAAAGAATATTGAGCAGAGTACTTATGTAAAATAAACTCTAAGAAAGCATGGATAGGTGCATCGAACGCAGAGATATAAATAATTAATACTGAATAAGCAATTTTGTTGAAATGATATCCCCCACCGAAAAAGACCTTTATTGATACAATCATATTAGAGGTATTGTGTTTTGCATGTACATATGGCCTTTTTGTTATTGGTGCATGATAAAATTATACATTAAGCTCCCTTGTTCCATGGCACAGCATTTCATTACATAAAAAAATATATATATGTAAGAGGTGTATAACAAGATTATACATTACGTACCCTTTTTGCAGAACTTGGCATTTCATGAAAACAAAGAAAGTACAGTGATGAATTGCAAAAGCCTGACAACATGCGCTAGGTCACATGATCTGTGAAAATCTTATTAAAATCTGTTGAGATATGTCCAGTAATCAAAGGAATACTCGTGAAAAATGAAATACAACATGAAGCCCCCTTATTCCACGATGCAGCTACAAATCCCAAAACCTTGACAATATGCGATAGGTCACATGATTCTGTTAAAATTCTATCTAAATCGGCCGAGAAATGTGGGAGGTGTTGCGTTAGGTCACATGATTATGTGGAAATTCCATTCAAATCTGCCAAGAAATGTGGGAGGAGTTGCCTTCACAAAAAATAGAATGAAATAAAGCATGAAGCCCCCTTTTTCATGACGCAGCTACAAGTTGCAAAACCTTGAGAATAAGCGATAGGTCACATGATGAGAAACATTCGACGAAAATTCTATTCAATTCCGTCAAGAAATGGTGGAGGAGTTGCATTCACAAGCAATTGAATGAAATATAACACGAAGCCCCCTTTTTCCATGACACCTTATTACAAAAACAAGGGCAAATAACTGTGGTGTTGCATGGTCAATGTGGGTTAAACTCTTTTTCCTGCATTTCTTATGGTGGTTGATAGATGTGACAAGTTCAATGTAAAAACTTTGTATAGTTTTGAAGACAAGACTCCAAACATCAAAAGTGTTCTTAAATGTAACTTAAGTGTAACTTAAAATCGCTCCCAGTCGGCCATTTTGCGTCGAACCAAAAAAACAAAAACAAAAAAAAAGAGTCTCGGCAATATGGGTTATTGCACACATGTATAAAGTTTCACGAAATTCCGTCCCATGATCTTGGAGATATTTGCCGGTACGGACAAACGGACGAACGGACGTACAGACGGACGGACGGACGGACGGACGGACAACGCTAAAACTATATCCCTCCGCCTTCGGCGAGAGATAAAAAGGCGTTAAACGCCATACATTTAATAAATAAGCCTTTTGCATCGTCAAATTATAAAACTCTATCAAGTGATACTTAAATTTATCTACATAAAAAGTTCCAAATCCTTCCTTCTGCAGACAAGTCCTGCGCATATTCTCACAACACGAGACAATTTACGCCGCGGATGCCTCCAAACCCTGCTTATGCACCTGTATGTCTTCATCTGTCCTTTTTCATGCTCTACAAGGACTCTGTATCTCCTGTGATACTTATTAAAGCCCCTGCCTTCTACGTGACTTGGCATTGGAATATGTGGTTAGAATCGGGTAACCATTCGGGTATATGCTATCTGCGAGAAGAAAACAGTTGCCTGGAAAGCTTAAATCGATAGGTATTTGCTGCATTAGGCGAAAATGCTGGGCGTCGTTTATATATGTGTCCCGTGAAGCCACATTCAACATGACGTATTCGACCAGAGTTATCAATGATAATTTGTGTGTGCAAGCAATTGTTTTTCCAGTGGCCTGAATAATACAGTTGCTGATTTACCTTCTGTCTGTAAATCTCGTGGCTTAACTAAGTTGAAAGAATATTTGCAGTCAATATTTCAAAGTGACTCAAACTTAGATGTGGTTTGTTTTTCAAAGACTAGGAAAGCTGTGCGGAAAAGGAAGAAAGGACTGGTTGCCAGCATTTTCTTCTTTTCACACAATGTTTCCAAATGTCTTCGTTCTCAGGGTCGTTTAAAGTCGGATTGTTTGGTATAGGGGTTAATAACCATTACCATCACTACATGTATCGCAAAGAAAATACCGTGGCCTTACGTGTCTACCGTTCTATTGTCTTTTTGCACCGTTGCTTCTTTTGAGACAACCCCTCTGTTTGTTGTTCATATTCACATCGGTCTGTAGCCCACACATGTCTAATAGTAGATTCTGTAGCAGACGATATAAGTCTGTATCAGACACCAAATGTACCTATGTATGTTTTCCTGGAATATATTTTACCGCCACTCCGTACAAAATTCTTTCCAAGCCACTGTTTGCTGATCCGCATAACCATCGTCGATAAAATTGTCAGCAGTGACAGAATAATAAATCCTGTAGCAATGACTATTATCGGAAAGAAGTTGGATCAAACCAGCGACTCCTCTTCTCAAGTCCTGTACGCTACCAACTGAGCTACCGAAGTTCCGGAGATGGAAAACATACTGTTGGATAAATCCCTTTTTACTGTTTGAAAACTCTAGGCTGCACATTACCTCTTGTTTTTATTACGGATCCAAGAAGAAATTTTTGCAGAAAGCATAGATAAACATCAACTTGCTTATACCAAGGACGGCACTGGGTGTTATACCATACATACATGTATAACAGCAATATCGGACTTTATTTCATGCTTTCTGGTAGAATATCGAGAAATAGCAGTGAACATATTTTTCGATATTAGAGACGTACAAGCCGACACCGAGTAAGGAATAAAACCCCGAGTACGGATATTTTGAGCGGGGCTCATCTCAGAAGCTAGGAGATTATCGATAAATGTAATCCGCTAGTTACTCTATCCGCGTCTACCGTTTTTCTGTCGTACCTGTATGGTTTTTACACGCCCAGGATTTCAGTCCGATCATTTTTCCCATCTTTACATTTGGACGTAAATTTATCAAAAAATGACACTGTATTACTGACAGAGTAAATATAAAAGAGAAAACAAAAATGATCGGGCTGGAACACAGGCTAGGTTTTTTTTTACAATTAAATCTTTACTAAATTGCCTTTTTTTACCAGACCAAATAAAAGCAATTGCAGACGACTAATTAAAAGTGCAGGTTTCTGTCTTTGATTAGGTAAATGTAGAAAACATTGTGGGAAAATGTGAAAAATGTTTGTCACTAGCATTTAGTGCTTTTCCCGCAATGTTTTCAAAAGCCATTCATGATCTATGCCTTCGAGCATCCGAGGGATAAGTATCGACCAATACGTATTATCCTTTTTTGGACTGCATAGCGTAACCTGAGTTGAAACTTTAAGCCTGTCGTAGGTTTTCTGAGTGCTAAAATGCCATCTAATCATTATCAAAGGACTGATAGTCCTGAGAGTCGCATGGAGGGTAATGGGTTAGAAGCTTTCGCCCTTTTTTGTTCAAATCTATTAAAAGCATTCAAGATACAAAATAACTTAACCACAAAACAGTATTATATGCAAGCATATTTCTGAGTTGTCATCCTAAAATTTAAAATATCCGTATTAAAATTTACATTTAAAAAATCGTGGTGGAAACTAAAATTTAGGCACCAGGACTAGCTTTAATAAGTTCAAAGTTTTTTACTCAAAGACAACAACCCTTTACAAATAAAGACCAGATTATCTTCTGGTATAGGATCTAGTGACATACTTTTGGACCAAAAATGCCCTTTTGCAACTCGCTCATATCTAATCTTAGCAGTCTGACAAAGTTTCATAAGTAGTAGATTGAACATACATGTAAATTGATTCTACAGCTCTATTAAGGTTTCGTCTGATTTGACCTAATGACAACCTTTAGGCTTTTTCTTTTAACCCCAGGTGACCTAAATTCAGTTTTGTCAAAAAATATCATTGAGCAATTTCATGATCATTGGACTGAACTGTGGCCTTTGGAGCACAAACAAATATTTGACTCAGTAATCTACCTGTCCTTTGGAAATAATTTGTTTTTCTTGTTGTCCAGGTTGAGGTTTTGACCAGCAATGGACTCTATGAATGTGGCTGCTACAACTCAATAAAATCTATAACCCAACAGCATGATCATCACCCTTTAATATTTGTCCGCGTTTTATAACGTCCCAGGGATTATAGTGCTTCCACGCCGATCGAAAATTGTCTACATGTATAGGCACGTAGGAAGCATTTCGAGATGGGGGGAGGCTAACTTCGAGATACTGAGATTTTTTGCGTGGTTTTTGCATTGTCCTAAGAACTCATATTTTAGTTACTATGATTTTCAAAATTATTGGGCCACCCCAACCCCCCCCCCACTCCCCGCGTTCCTACGGGCCTGATGTATATTGTTTTGGTGTAAATTAAAACCCTTCAAAAGATTACAAACACTCCAATAAAGAACTTGTTGTTCGAGCGGGTAAACACTGATCTGTTCTATAATATTTGAATTATAGCGGAGTAAAAAGTCAATTTCTCAGATTGCTGGTTGTTAGAACTGCGTAGTGTAAATTCAGATTTTGGCAGTTACAAAAGCACCTTGCGTTCTAACACCTGCACTAATAAACTGTTGTTTAATAAATACTAGATCTAGGTTAATGGCTCATTGAAAAAAAACAGCAGACTTTAACAAATTTGGCCGTCTTTACGAACGAAAACCAATAGAACATAGTAAACTTCAAAGCACTCTCTCTACATAGGTCGGTTCACGCTAAAAGTAAAGGCCAGTTCAGTGACTGACTCATAAATATGTAAATTTATAAAGATTTCCGTGGTGCAAATGACGTTTATACGTCACGTGATTACAAGATCTATATTTGTCGCAAAGCTACATTCCAGAAAGCACCTGCAAAGCGATAACTTGGTACAGCCTAGAACCGTGTACATTGCATACGCTATGTACTCGTCTCTGGTGCACCTACAATATGGGTGTGCAAAGTATCTAAAGTCTAGATTAAAAGGCTGGGAAGAAGCCTTGTGTTATAATGTCTAATAAGGCAATGCAACCATTTCAAGTCGTTATAAATTTGTTAAAAAATAGCCTACTGTTCAGAAAAAAAGCAGTTGAAGGCATCGCCTTTCTCTGTCCAATCATAGGTTGAGCGTTGAATTGAAATAAGGCTTGCAATTAGGATGTAAGATTGTAAGAAAGTGTACTTCTAATAGGTAATTATCAAACAATTTTCACTGAGAATTGTCCACAAATAGAAGCAGAAAAGATACTTGTAGTTGAAGATTTCTCAGCGTGTCCGCTGACTTGTTTAGTTCACGGTAGCTATTTTTACATATATACGTAATGCGCTATTTTTAGATATGATGTCTTACACAGACATCAGGCTAATGTGTGTACCCTTGTGGACGAAATGGTTGTTTCAAAGGTTTGAACCGTTAAACACCTCAGTCTTTATAGACATATTCATTATCACAAAGGCACTATTGTAAATTATTTAGAACAGAAAAAAACTAGGTTGTTCACCCAATAATTAGAAAACTATTTTATCTCGTAAACCGGGACTTGGAACAGGAAGCAGTACAAGGCCGGAGGTATGCTTACGTCACCCCATAGATCAGGACGATAACAATGAGAGCCTGTTTGCTACGCAAACAGGCGACTCAATAAAACCATTGGCATGTATCTCACTGCTCAGGCGTCGACGACTCGTGTAATGGGTAAATCAGATTTTATATCGTTAAATTTCACATAAATTGAAAAATAATATTTTAGGAGACTTTCGTCAATTTTCCCCCTGGCTTTTGATTTACTTCTTGGTATTAATATTGGTATAAATAAAGAGTGATTTACGGGTGCTCCAAAATGTGGCCATGTTCATGCGGCGGCTCCCTGAAAGCCGTTTTCCTGGCACATTTGTGACAAGAGTGAGCAAGCTCCTGCATATGAAACCAAAATATCATTCAGGGATGTTCTGGGAAAAGGGGGCTTAGTGCATCTGCGAAAAGCATCACGCTGACCTTAGCAGAAAAATTTTGGCTATTGATCAGTTTTGTATGTCAAAGGACCAGTCAACCTCATTATTAAGTAGGTTGTTAAAAAAGGTAGATGTCATGTACCCATAACTATATGATGACTTATTTGGTACCATAGATAACGAAAATGCATTAACACCCCCTTTTTTGCAGAAAATTGCGGGTTGGGTATTTAGATGAAGCAAACCTTTTTCCGGCTTTTTATACCGCTCTGGTGCATGTGAGAAAAGTAGTCAGTTATATGCAACGATAAATGCAAAGAGAGTTGTGTGAGAAAGCCAGAAAAACATGAGTACCTTTAATTTGGTTCCGTGGAATATATGAAAGGGATCTACTCGCATTTGCGAAAAAGAAAAAGTCAACATCAAACGATTTCATGTGCGCTGGCCAACCTCTGTCAATTTTATAAAGACATTAGTCATTTTAACATGTTTATTTTACAGTTGTTCAACAAATATTTATTTTGCTCGCAAATTAATGTAGATGTCAAATTTTATATTTATGTCAAAAAACTATAACAAACCCATGGTAAATTGAATACCGATTTTTATGCACTGGTTTGGGGCCAAAAAATCATGAATTTAAATCATGAAGTAGCGAGATCATCTGAGAGACTTTAATGACTTTAATCAAAGTAGCATGTACAATTGACATGATAAAAAACGAAAGCAAATGAAAACACAGCATCATTTAAAACCTTACCACACCACAAAATTTTGGACTGGACCAAATCGAAAGCACTTGAAGACAGCAAGTTAAGTTTAAGTGAAGACTCAATATACAAGAATTCTATGACTTATTGAGAAATGCATTATTGGAATATAGTTTTCTTCGAGTTTTTTGCTATTGATGCCTCTTTCGCTTATACCGCCTTATGAATACCGGTTTTAGGGGTGTTTTATTATCCTAAAAATGAGGTGTACGATGCATAATCGTTTTCCGTTATGTAAATACTTATTTAGCTAAGATCTGTTGAGAGAATGTTAAGATCAGGACAGAATGTTGCGGTACCATCTTACTGAAGTGATTAGATCTAGAATGGAGGAACAATAGACTTAACCCTTTCCCAAACGACAAATTTTTGGACTAGACCAAATTGAAATCATTTGCAGACGACAATTCAACTCTTGCTGAAAAGATGATTTCTGTCTATGATAGGGTAGAAAAGATTGTGGGAAAAGGAGAAAATGCTGGTTACCAGTATTTTCTCCTTTTCCCACAATGTTTTCAAAAGGCTACTATTTCAGACCTGTAAAAACCAGGGATTGTTTGGGAAAGGGTTAAGAAACCGTGAAGGGTTTTACCAAAGGAACTGGTTCATGTTTTTAGTCAATGTTTGGGTGGTTTGGGTAGTTTACTTGTATTGCAATAGACCAAAGAGTGGTAAACTAAAGTCCACAATACGATCCAAAGAAGAGTTACGGCCAAACGTAACTCAGTGTGTTATACATATGTTACAATTCCCCATAGAAATATTATAGACATCGTTTTGATTCTCTGAGAAGTGAAATTTTAGCGTGGTCTATTTAAGAAATAATCTTCTTTCTATCGTGGTATATCATTCAATAAACCACAGTTGTGAGTTATAAGGCACAATAAGTAATCCACTAGGGCGATAGCCCGAGTGGGTTATTCATTGCGCCGCATAACTCACGCGGTTTATTGAACGATATACCACGATAGAAAGAAGATTATTTCGATTCTAACATGGCCATTTCTTAGTGAAATGAAAACAAGTTCAAACTTAGAGTAAAAACGCGGATGAAGATTATGTTATAGAATAACTCACTCATTGAATGACGTCACTCTACATAGATTGTCGCAGATTTTACCACGTTTTCCTTGCACTGTGTTTATAGAGCCAAAGTCGCGTGTCATGTTAGAATTAAAAGTACCTTGCAAAAGCAGACGATCGACAGCGAGCGTCTCTAAAATAGCGAATTACCTTTATCGATAGTCTCGTAGATTTTGAGACGAACCCCTTGTCTAAACTCCGTATATCTTGTCAAATGTCCGTATTTGGTGTCGGCTTGTACATCTCTAATAGAAGGACTTGTAGACGATTAACCCATTACCACATAATCCCTACTTTTGACGCTCCTGAGAGAGAAGCCTTTAGAAAACATTTTGGGAAAATGAGAAAATGCTGGTAACCAGCATTTTCTCCTTTTCCCACAATGTTTTCTATCCTTCACAAAACAAATTTCAAATTTTCAGTCACTTTTATTTTGTCGTCTGCAAAAGCTCTCAATTTGGACAAGTCTAAAATTTTGTCGTTTGGTAATGGGTTAATTTCATGTCGCGTGACTTTTAACACACAACGATCCTGTGAAAACTTTTTGAAAACAATGTGGGAAAAGGAAAAAATACAGTTAATCAGCATTATTTTTACCTTTCCAAAAACAAATGCGCAATCCTCTGTGAAAAGGGGGCTTAATGTATCTGCGAAAAGTATCGGCCCAGGTTATAGTCCATTAAGCTGATCTGGGACAAAACTTTTCGCTATCGGTCAATGTTTCTGTATGTCACAATATATGTCTACCTCATGGTTAAGACGGCTGGGAAAAAAGTCGCTATTATTATGTAATGATGTGTCAGGAGTCATTCATCATAGAAATGTATTTAGCCCCCTTTTACTAGGACATTGCTCAAGTGGTAACTGTAATTATGGGGTTTATCAATATCAATATTTAGTACAAGAAATGTCAATGGTATTATGGGTTTTATCACAATTAATATTTAGTACAAGAAATGTCACCGGTATTGTTTCATTTTCACAGGCGGTAATTTAAGAATTTAACTACACCATGTATAGTAAAACATCTCGATCTTTGTAAAAATGAGTGGAAGCTGACAGTTTGACTAAATTATCGTAAATCAAAAGTGCACCAATTTAAAGGAGGCCCTTCAGATTTTGGGACAAAAATTTTACAAAAATACAAAAAAAAATCTTAAATTTCCCAAAGCCTTATATTTTTCATTCATAAAACCCCAGTAGTCGAAAACCATCCAACAACAAGAGAAATTAGAGATTTACTACAGGCCAGGTCGACGCCGAAGGGAAACACCGTCTATTTTTGCATGAGAAACTTGCTCATTTACACACTGGAAATACACAGCCAAAGCTTCAAAGATAGCGTCCGAAGAAGACATTATGGAAAATAATTACATATTTGTTATTTTATGAAATTTAAGTGTCATTAGTCACAAGTCCAAGTCACTTTACATTCCCACAATGCTTGTTTTGATTTTGGCGCGAAATCTAAAAATAGCTTAAAAGGCTACGTAGCCTTTAAAGGGAATACCACCCCCCAAAATATTTTTGTAATATTATGACTCTTAAATATTGATTATTTGTATTTTTTTTTTCATATAAATTTCAGTGATATATATATTTTTTGCTTCGGTGTGATGTGAAAAAAAACCTAAATACCCACCTTTAAGGTCATATATCTATGGTTATTCACCGCGTCTCCTTATTGTAAAGTGTTTGTAGAAGGATAAAATAATCTTGTCAGACAGACATTGTTGACTTTGACTATCTGTTACTTTATCTATAAACCTGTCCAAACTTCAAATCCGGTTCATGTGATCAGTCTGATTATGGTAACCTAGTTATCTACCCAGAATACTTGTTGACACTTGTTTATACTCTAGAGGATTGTCAACCTATTACCACTCAATCCTTACTTTTGACGCCCCGGGAAAGAAGCTTTTTGAAAACATTGTGGGAAAAGGAGAAAATACTAGTAACCAGCATTTTCTCCTTTCCCCACAATGTTTTCTACCTAATCAATTAACAGTTGCACCATTTGAGCCACACTGAAATTGTCGTCTGCAAATGCTTTCAATTTAGACAGAGCTAAAATTTGTCGTCTGGTAAAGGGTTAATGGGAGGGCAGCCAGTGGTTGGAAAGAATTAATGTACAGAGTACTGGTAAAAGAAGCTCCAGAATGAAGCATGGATAGGTGCACTGGCCACCGCGAACTGAAATAATGTTTACGGCGTTAAATACCATAGAAGCAAACAACCAATTTACGAAGCTAGACATATAAAAAGGGACACTAGACTATACTTACGTTATTATTATTATTATTATTATTATTACTTAAAATTCGACAGGCAGTGTTTTCATTCAGCTTGTCGTTTTGAATGAGCAACTGATGAAAATTGAAGAGATCAAACTTTACTGATATACAAGAAGGTCGAAGTCAAGACACTGTTATACAGGAAGGTCGACGTCAATACACTGATATACAGGAAGGTCGAGGTCAAGACACAAATATACAGGAAGGTCCGCGAGGTCAATACACTGATATACAGGAGGGTTTGCGAGGTCAAAACACTGATATACAGGAGGGTTTGCGAGGTCAATACACTGATATACAGGAGGGTTTGCGAGGTCAATACACTGTTATACAGGAAGGTTGGGGTCAAGACACAGATATACAGGGAGGTCCGCGAGGTCAGAACACTGATATACAGGAAGGTCCGCGAGGTCAATACACTGATATACAGGAAGGTCGAGGTCAAGACACTGATATACAGGAAGGTCGAGGTCAAGATTCAGATATACAGGAAGGTCCGCAAGGTCAATACACTGATATACAGGAAGGTCGAGGTCAAGACACTAATATACAGGAAGATCGAGGTCAAGACACAGATATACAGGAAGGTCCGTGAGGTCAATACACTGATATACAGGAAGGTCGAGGTCAAGACACAGATATACAGGAAGGTCGATGTCAAGACACACATATACAGGAAGGTCGAGGTCAATACACTGATATACAGGAAGGTCGAGGTCAAGACACTTGTCAAAGGGCATGGACTGAGAGTAGTTCATTATAATGTGTTCAGCTGTAAAGGCAACTAGATCTTCTTGTAATTACTTATTAAAACTGTATATTCTTCTATTTGTACTGAATTTAACTTAATAATAATTTTTCATAGTAGCTGGTTGGCTTGACCAAAGAATGAGCTGAATACAGGCAAAGATTTCTCAAATTCCATTAATCACAATGTTATCCTCACGTCGTTAATAGCCTTGGCCCTCCCTAACATGTGTTGTTAACCTAAAGCAGTATAATAAACGTATATACATTCATTATTTATTAGTCGCGTTCAAGCAGCTAATAATTAAGGAAAATTCAGAATATGCTATATTTCCTCAACTGAGTGGTAGGTGTTACGCCCTACCCCTTTCAATATCATTTTAACCATATCATGCCAATAGCTTACATTTAAAGTGTTTTCTGATATATCCTATATAAGCTGGGTCTCTGAATGGAATTGTCCATGGACATTCCTATAAAATGCCCATCCTTCAGTTTTGGAGTGAATCCTGCCGGATTACATTTTAACCATTAGGCTAAAAAGGATCCGATAAGTATTTTCCTGTAATTTATGTGCTGTGTTGTACACTCCTGACCACAACTTAACCATAAGGTCAGACAGGAACCTACAAGTCTTTCCCTGTAATTGTTATGCTGTGTTGTACACTCCTGACTTCCAAAATCATTAGGTCAGACAGGATCCCTTGAGGCCAGAGTGAATCCAACAAGTGTTTACCTCTAGTTGTTGTTCTATGTTGTTCACTCCTGACCACAACTTAACCATAAGGTCAGACAGGATCTCACAAATATTTTCCTGTCGTTGTGCTGTGTGAATACAACTTTACCATTAGGCTAGACAGGATCCCACAAGTCTTTTTCTGTATTTGTTGTGCTGTGTTGTATATTACTGACCACAACTTAACCATTAGGACAGACAGGATTCAACAAGTGTTGTCCTCTAATTGATGTGCTCTGTTGTATATTACTGACTACAACTTAACCATTTGGCCAGACAGGATCCCACAAGTATTTTTCCTGTAATTGTTGTGCTGTGTTGTATACTCCAGACCACAACTTACCTATTAGGCCAGACAGGATCCCACACGTTTTTTCTGTAATTGTTTTGCTTTGTTGCACAATCCTGACCTGAGATTTTAGTCTTATTTTGATTGGATGTCATGTTCATTAAAAAGGAGGTTTAATGAATTTTCAAAAAGTATTGGCCCATGTCAACACAATCCAGACAAAATAGATTTTATGAACCCTTAACTATGCGATAACTTGCTTAGTACAATACATCACAAAGTTACATCAAATCTCTCTTTGAAGAACATGTCTCATATATATTTGGGACATGCTCTGTGAAAAGAAGGCTGAATGATTTTTCGATAAGTATCTACCCATTTCAGCCTGCACAGTCCGCGCAGGCTGACTTGAGCAAACGCTTTTCGCCATTAGTCAATTTACTGTATGTCAAGGGACCAGTCTACCTCATGGTTCAGTGGATTGCGGTTCTATAATACTGTGCTTTGTATGATGGATCCCGGTGATGTATTAAGCCCTCTTTTCACAGAGCATGGCTTATAAAATTATATTTTGGAAATCAAACGGAAGCAATGTCTTCTTTTATAAAAAATAACCCGGCCCAGCCATTACTATTCTTGAAATACATTTAATTATCGCTATCGGTAATACAGACAGGATCATAGAAGATTTTTAGGGCAAGTTTTATCATCGACGTTCATAAGATAGACTTGTTTATCTTATTCAGTTGGTTCAAACTTCACTTGTAGACCGCGTGATATCTCTATCACTAAACGTGGACACTTGAACACCCCTGCTTATCACTATAACAAGCAATAACTGATCAATAGTTCAATAATTAGGACACCAAGTACAGTTAAAGGTGTATTTCGTTTATCGAAGTTTTCAACAAGTTTTCACTTTAATTAGAGCATCTACGGAATAAACGTTTTTATCTTTCAATACACCAATGGCATTCATAAACCAGGATAAACATCTCTCAGATGTTAACTGTTTGCTCTAGTTTAACCTTAAAAAATATGCAATTATTACGGATATAAGGAAAACAAATCACAACTCTTTTTTAGAGTCAATGTAAATTGTGTAAACTGTAATCTCAAGAGAAAAACAGAAACAACTTGTTTGTCATTTGAACTGCAAACGTGAAAAGGCGTAGAAATATGCAAGAATATGGCTGTTCAAAGTTTTGACCGCAAAATCTATGTATCCATTTAAAAAAGGTACGAAGGCATATTTTAACCCACGGAGGTACAGTAGACACGTGATATTTTGAATAGAGCAGTTGTAACAATATGATTTATTACACTTATTTGAAAAGAAACAAAAACGGCTGAAATAAAGCCTCCTACTGGACTTAACAAAATTTTGTTTACTGCCGCGTTTAGTTTCCTTTTCACAAATATGATAGCATTTTCCCACTGAAATACAGGCAATTGACTTTGGTCTTGATATGGGCCTAAGATATAAATAAAAATACATGTACATATATATTTAGAATACTGGATTATAATTATGGACATTCTTTGTTTCAGTAAAACTCTCAATTTTTCACCTGTAATTTTCACACTTGCGGGATTGTTTCTTGTTTTCTTTTGCCTATCATCAAATTATAATGTTATAATGACATCACTCAAGGGTCGATATAAACCTATGATTCCTGTAGTTCATATCCAATTTAAATGTCGGGAAAGTTTACTGTTATGATATATGAGCCGTGCTGGCATTTTACAGATCCAACAGTCTAGTGGCCTAGGTGTAAACCAGGTATAAACCGCTATAGCTTAACCAAAGCATCTTTAACCGTTTACCAAAAAATAAGACGTTAGTAACTCTTTGCCAGGCAAAAGTGCTGTAGATTTGTATATATGGAAATCACTTGTAAATGACAGATCAAATGCAGCTCAAGTCTTTGAGGAATAGAAAACATTATGGAAAAAGGAGAAAACGCTGGTTATTATTAACCCTTTACCACACAATCCCTGGTTTTCACTACCCTGGACAAGAGAGCTTTTTCAAACATTTTGGGAAAATTAACATACCGGAATTACATAGATGAAGCTTCAAACATTGCATCCGATGAAGACATCGTGGAAAGTAATTACATGTTTCTTATGTTATAGAATTTAAGCGTCATTAGTCACGTGCCAGTCACACAACATTCCCACAATGTTTTTTTTTTTTTTTACTTTTGGCGCGAAATCTAAATAAAGCTTAAAGGTAGGTATTTAGAATTTTTATATCACACCAAATTAAAAGATATATATATATCATTGAAATTTATATGAAAAAAACAATACAAATTATCAAAAATTAAGAATCATAAAATTATAAAAAAAATTTGTTTTGATGGTATTCCTTTAAAAGGTTACGTAGCCTCTTAAGCTATTTTTAGATTTCGAGCCAAAAATCAATAAATCATTGTGGGAATGTCAAGTGACTGGCACGTGACTAATAACGCTTAAATTCCATTACATAACAAACACGTAATAATTATTTTCCATAATGTCTTCTCCGGACGGATGTTTGAAACTTTGTTTTCCTGTATTTAAATGAGAGAATTGATAATCTAAAAATAGAATGTGTCTCCCGTTGGTGTCAACCTGGTCCGTAATAAATCTCTAATTGCTCGTGTTATCGGATAGTTTTCGACTTCTGGGGTTTTATGAACGCAAATTTAAAGGCTTTGGGAGTATAGGGATAGTTTTTTTGCATTATTGTAAAATTTTTGTCCCAAAATCTGAAGGGCCACCTTTAAGAGGCTATATAGCCTTTTAAGGGAATACCATAAAAAAACAATATAATCTTATTATTCTTAATCATTGATGACTTGTATTGTTTTCTTTTTCATATAAATCTCTGTGATAGATTTTCTTTTTGTTTTAAATTTGGTGAGATGTGAAAAACATGAATACCCACCTTTAAGATATCTACCAAACGAATACATTTTAGACCCATTCTTAATCAAAGTGTTTACAGACGACAATCGAAATTTTCAAACGGGCTAATGTGATGAAAACTGACACTCAAAGAGTAGAAAACATTGTTAGAAGTGGAGAATGAGTAAAAGTAACTTATCAAATCATTTTTTTCAAAAGCTGCTGTTTACGTGGTCATCAAAATACGAGATTCTGTGGTTAGGAGAATTTACCCGTTAACCCTTTCCCAAACGAAAATCTTTGGACTAGACCAAATTGAAAGCATTTGCATATGACAATTCAACTCTTGCTGAAAAGATGATTTCTGTCTATGATAGGGTAGAAAACATTGTGGGAAAAGGAGAAAATGCTTGTTACTAGCATTTTCTCCTTTTCCCACAATGTTTTTCAAAAGGCTACTATTCCAGACCCGTACAAAACCAGGAATTGTTTGGGAAAGGGTTTAACTTATTGCACTCTGTCTCACCTACTCTTTATCTAGAAAACAACCGTCCTTGATAGGTTGCACCAAACAAGTCCTCGCATACCTATTTACAAATAGCAAAACCTTTGACCAATGTCAGGTTGCTCGTACTGCGCCGAGTGACATAAAGCAATAGTTTTTACAGAGGTATAACTAAAAAGTAAATTTAAACCGCGCTTTTGTGATTTCCTAATTACGCAGCGGCAAAATTCAAGACAATGTTGAAATCAAAGCGTTGAAAACGCTGATGTGGCATTTGTCAAGGAAGCCGCTGTATGAAATTAATAATTTGAAAGCAAGAGGGCCATTATGGCCCTTGGATTGCTCTACTCTGTCAATAGGCGACGAAGTGACATGGTTCAATAGTTTTTACAGAGGTATTAAGCCCCCTTTTTACAGAACACGACTCATTTATTTAGCTTTAAAGTTTAACTAAAGAGTAAACTTAAATTGTGCTTCTGTGATTTCCTAATTACCCGGCGGCAACAGTCGAGACAATATTGAAAAAAAGTAGCAGGCGAAATAGTGACTGCGCCTTGAATGGTGGGGGTATTGTTTTAAAATTGTAAATGTAGCAAACATTGTGTAAAGTGGAGGAACATGTTTGTTTTAAGCATTAATTTCTCCATTGCCAGTAGTGTTCTAAATCATATTTCGTGAAAAGAAAAAAAGAAATGGGATCAGTTGGTAATTTCGTCCCCTCGTCTGTCTGTCAGTTCGTCCAATCCCATCTCGCCCATTCCCATTTCGCTAGAATTTTTCCCGTTTCGCCCATTCTTTTTTCGCCCTTTCCAACTTCGCCCTTTTCCCATTCCGCCAAATATCTGTCCTGCCCATTATCTCCTGCTAGATGGCAATCTATAAATCGAATCTTCGAAGAATATGACGTGCGCAGACAACGCTGTCCTGCCCTTTTCCCGTTTTGCTCAAATTCATTTTCGCCTACTTTTCATTTCGCCCAGAAGCCATCTCGCCAAACTTTCCCATTTCGCCCAAAGACCATTTCGCTCTTTTCCCACAAGGCCCCTTCCCATTTCGAGCAAACACCATTTTTCTGATATCTGGGCCCAAAACTAGTGAAAAGTTCTCTAATAAGTTAATTCCTCAATTGATGGTAATGATTATACGCCTGTGGTAAAGAAAGAGTTTGTAGGCTACAACACGTAAGGGCCAAAACGGTCATGGGGCGAGCTGATAACTGGGCAAAATGGCATTGGGCGAAGTGGTGAAGGGGCGAAATGATTAAGACGCGAGATGGGATTGGACGAATCGGCAAAGGGTAATTGGCAAAAGGGCGAAACGGTAATTGGGCGAGGTGGCAATGGGGCAAACTGAAAAAGGGCAAAATGGGTAGGGGACAAGGCGGCAAATGGGCGAAATGGGAAGAAAACTTTGGCGAAAAGGGAATGGGCGAAATGGAATTGGCCGAACTTGGAAGACACCGTCTGTCAGTCTACCTGGCTGATTCCAAGAATTAAGTAGAGAGTCAAGTAATGTTTTTATCGTTGCATGAACCTACCTATATATAACGTTGATGAGACTTTTCACATGTACTGTTTGTAGCATTCAGAAAATAAAGTATTTGATTTATTCACAAATTGAATGCATTTGCAGACAGCAAACTAATGTTTAACTCATATGGAGGAGTTTCGGATATCTGATAAAAGAAAACATTGTTGGAGATGGAAAAATACTGGTTACCACTTTTTTATGTCCTAACAATATTTTAAAAAGGTTTTGCTTTCAAACATCTTTCAGTCTATTTTCTTTTGTGGCAAAACCTTTAGAATTTTACTGAAAGCAACCCCTCCCCCTCCAGTAGACGCAGCCATGTCGTTGGTATCTCTTTGTCGTCACATCACAGTATTGTTTGCGTTATACTTAATGGTTTAACCCTTTAATCCATAAATACTCATTTCTACGCATTGCTTGTAGGAACCTTTGGAAAACATTGTGGTAAAAGGTGAAATTGCTCGTGACGAGTAATTTCACCTTTTGCCACAATGTTTCGTACACTATCTAAAGGTGTCACATAAGAAATGGCTTCATCCTTGCTGTTATTTATGTTCAATTAGAGATACCATAGAAATGCCTTATGGGGTAAATGGTCAATCAGCTGGCTTTATGAATGATCGTAAAAACATGTTAAGTATTGCAACTTTAAGACTAGTTCTATCAATATTTTTGTCTTAAAGGTGGCCCTTCAGATTTTGGGACGAAAATGTTATAAAAAATTCAAAAAAAATCATCCTTATACTTCCAAAGGCTTTTACTTTTCATTCATAAAACCCCAGCAGTCGAAAACCATCCGACAACACGAGTAATTAGAGATTTACTTCGGCCCAGGTTGACACCGACGGGAGACACGTTCTATTTTTAGATTATCAATTCGCTCATTTACATACAGGAATACACAGACGAAGTTTCAAACATAGCGTCCGAAGAAGACATTATGGAAAATAATCATTTCATGTTTGTTATGTTATGTAATTTAAGCGCTATGAGTCACGTGCCAGTCACTTGACATTGCCACAATGCTTTATTAATTTTGGCGCGAAATCTAAAAATAGCTTAAGAGGCTACGTAGCCTTTTAAGGGAACACCATCAATTTTTTTTTTTTTTTATATAATTTTATGAATCCTAATTAATGATGATTTGAATTAATTTTTCTTATGAATTGGAGTGATATATACATTTTTTTTGATTTGGTGAGATGTAAAAATTCTAAATACCCACCTTTAAACAGAAAATGGATTGTTGATAATAAAAAGATTAAACATCCGACAGAAGGATAGGACAGATACGTCTGTTATTAGTGATAAAACGTTGACGTCATGAACAAAGGTCCAGTGTTCTTATCGTTTAACTCCTTACCACAAAACTAAAAGTTTTATTTGTCCAGTATTTGCAGAAGACAAAATTGATATATTTATGACTTAATTAGAATTTGTGGTTTGAAGGATTAAAAAACACTGGGGGCAAAGAAGAAAAATACAGATACCTGAATTTTCTCCTCTTCTCACAATGTTTACAAAGGTCTCGACTTTTTGGGTGGTAAAAACTCGGGGTTGTGTGGTAAAATATATAGCGTTCATCTTACGAATTTATAAAGAAATTGCCTTTTTTCCTCCACACAAATCCTCTTTTTTTTCTCATTTTATGTATTTTCAGCACTTTGACAAAAAATGTGTAACAGTCATTCTGTAAAAGACCATACGCCAATACTTTGATTTGTCGCCTTGTAAGGTTTTTAGCTCCACGGACCGAAGACAAGCGACCTCATACATGGCTCGTGCGTCAGTCCGTCCTTGCATCAACTTTTTTTCTAAAACATCTTCTCTGAAACTGCGTACCCAATATTTACAAGACTTCGCAGAAATGAACCTGCCATGGCTATCTTAAGGACTTTGCTTTTCAGAAGAATTGGTTTCCTTTGTAAGGGACTGTAACATATTGAAACTCTTTGAAATTCGTATTGTTCGGAAGCAAGAGACTTAGGGCTACCAATTTATGCTTGCTGCTTCATTTAATAAAACCCTACTACTTTCTTTTTAAATTATAGGCCCAGGGTCAAATTTAGTCCCGTCCCGGGGGTCACAAATTTTACATAGACTTATGTTGCGAAAACTTTAAAACTCTTCTGGTTGTTAACCAATGGCTATGGTCTGTCGACCACATTTAGCATGTAGCTTTATCTAATAGACCTCTAGAAAAATTATCAAAACTTGAGCCCTAGGGCAGAAATTGGCCCTGCCCCGGGCTCAAAAGTTTTACATGGGCTTATATAGATATGATAATAAATAAAAAACAAACTTCAAATTATAAACCGTATGGCCCAGGGCTATCAAATTTAACATGTAGCTCAATGAACCTCTACAAAAATTGTTCAGCCTGTAGCCCTGGGGTAAAAAATGGCCTTGTATGGGGATTGCAAGTAGCACATGGGATTTTATAGTGAAAACTCCTTGCTCTTTACTGTAATGCCAAGGGTTATCAAATTTGGCAGTTATAGGTTCATCTAGTGAAGCACTTCAGATAATCTTTTCTCCTTTTTCCACAATGTTTTCTACCCTGCTGGAAACAAATTTCAATTTTTGATTTGCCTTCATTTTGTCGTCTACAAGTCCTTTCAATTTGGACCAGTCTAAAAGTTTGTTGTTTGGAAAAGACAGAAAATGTAAAAATCTTGTTCGAAACCATTTGGTGTATACTTGTAGTATTTGGTGTCTGTAATTTGTACATATTCGCAAGTTTAGTCATACAGGGCCTTTTTGGTCCTCTTGTTATGGTTTGGCATAGTTAGATGAGAAATTTGATGGAAAAATAAAAAGATGTTACTTATTATCTAATTACTTATCAAATATTTTATAGATCTACACGATGTTTTTTGACAATCACAAATACAAAGACGGACGCTATGTCCTTGTAATTATGAGGATCACACAGTGTAGATGGAGGAAAACTGTTGTTGAAGTGAAATTCCCCCTACATCATAATCCTTCACAAAGTTAAAGGTTGAATTTTCTCTCATCCTGTCGTATGAAAAGTCCGGGTCGATCAGATCATCAAAGATAGATATATATGTCAAAGATTTCGGTGAAAATTGTACATGTCGGAAGGTAGGGACACTACTCAGTAATAATATTCTATCTATTTGTTACAATGTTACAATGTTTTGGTTTTTATTAATTCTTATATCCGCAAGAAAGGAAGGTTAATAGTCGAAATAACATGGTGTAATAGGACGAAACCCACGCATGGCACTTGTGGGAGATCACGTGATAATTTTATCCACTATGATTGGACAGAGATAAAGATCCATTGGGTCATACAGTGGACAGCTTTATAACTGCATGTTAGCAGCAGCGGGTAACAGATTTCTCTCCGCCGCCGATCTCTGCTTTAACCACCCAGGAAGAATTATATTAACATACAGACGAGGCCAACAGATTCTCGCTATTAGTACATCTAGATCCACTCGCATTGAATACTTTCCAAGGACTGTGACAACACACACTCTAGGAGGTGAGCAATTGCCCTTTTTTATCTGATTTATAACGTTGATAGATTGAGTTTTAAGTCATTTTTCCGATTAAGCCCATTCGAAAATATATTTTATGTTTTAAGGGGCACAAATCTAGATACACATGTACTAATCGTGCTCTGTATTCCTTATGTAAATCAAAACATAACTTTTAGGATTATTTCTGGATGACTTTCAGCATACAGGAAAACAGTGCAGCAAGAGTGCATTTGTACCCTTTTTTGGCCAAAAATTACATTTGGGTTACATTTTGTAAGTAGACGAGGCTAAATAAATTTATTATATACCTAGCAGTGAAATCCTGGAATTTCCCAGTGTAACAAATTTTGATATCATCACCAGTGACGGTATCAACTTTCACTTTCACTTCCTGTTTAATTTAGGGACTACTTTCTTTTTCATTAAGCACTTATAGATAGTATTAATTGTAAGTTTTGTAAAGTTTCGTTTTGTTCTTTTAAATTATGTATTCATCCGCACTGTGTCCTTGATTTCTTCTCTCTATCCAAAGTATTGATTTTGACTTTCAAACGAAAAATTAAAAATAATAATGTTAATAAGATATATAATAAATAGAACTATCAACTGGTTATTTTTTATATGAAAACTATCTCACTCGGATACGTCGTAAGGCGTTAAAAAAAAACTTGTGCTCCGCACTCGTTTTTTTCAACGCCTAACAACGCATCCTCGTGAGATATTTTTCATATAAAAAATAACCAGTTGATTATCCTCTATGTGTTTTTGTAAAGTCTAGTAGCTAAGTATTTCGTGAACACAATTAGCCGTAAAAGCCTATTGTAGATCTTTACTGTGCGTGCTCTGTAAAGTCTAGTAGCTAAGTATTTCGTGAAAACAATTAGCCGTAAAAGCCTATTGTAGATCTTTACTGTGCGTGCTCTGTAAAGTCTAGTAGCTAAGTATTTCGTGAAAACAATTAGCCGTAAAAGCCTGTTGTAGATCTTTACTGTGCGTGCTCTGTCAAAAGGGGGCTCAATGCGATTAGCCTTCGCAGACTGAAGTGGACGGAAACTTTACACTATCTTTAAAATTTCTGCATTTCAAAGGATGATTCTACCTCATGATTCATTGGGTTGTTTGACAAAAAAGATTATATGTATTTATGTTTAGGTGATGTCTTGTTTGGTATAACACATTACAGAGATGTATTAAGCCCCCTTTTGTCGGAGCATGGCTCATATTAATTCTTTACCACACAATGACGACTTTTGACGACCCTGACGCAGAAGCCTTTTGAATACATTTTAGGAAAAGGAGAAAATGCTGGTAACCAGCATTTTCTCCTTTTCCCGCAATGTTTTCTACCCATTGCCAATAAAATTTCAATTTTTGATTCACATTTAGTTTGTCGGCTGCAAATGCTTTCAGTTTGGACTAGTCCAAATTTTGTGGTTTTGGAAAAAGTTAATGTATGTAATGGATAAGTTATTGTTATAATAATTGATAAATTTACCGCGGGATTCAAACCTTCAAAATATAGTTCTGGAACCAAATATGGAATTTAAATCCTACATTCTTGCAATATTTCATGAAATTAAATGATTAAGCTAGACCTACCTTCGTAGAAGTAAGGCGAAGGTTGATCATAATTTCATCCGACACAAAACTCCCTTAGGGCTCACACAGATTATGACGCAGCGTCAGCAATCCAGGTTGTCATACTTTAGAGTACTTATGGCGCAGTTGTTGCATAATTTTGTAAGGAATCGTTGGAAGGGTGGATGAGGGTGGGCGTGTTAGCCCTAAGGGAGTTTTGTGTCGGATGAAATTATGATCAACCTTCGCCTTACTTCTACGAAGGTAAGTCTAGCTTAATCATTCAATTTCATCCAACACATAAACTCCCTTATGGGCCCCACAGATTCTTTAGAGTTGATTTCTTACAAAATGGGCAAGCAAAACATAGAGAGAAGTGCTGACTTTCATTAACAACAATTTTGGAATCCTAGGAAGTGTAGCATTAAGCAGGTGTGTTAGCATTACTCGGGTCAGCTAATAATATTAATATGACTTCTCTCAAACGCCCTCCCTCACGATGAATTTGTAACAAGGACGCCGATATATCCTATGCGCAATATACGGCTTGAAATTTCACAATTTTTCATAAATATTTTATTTTATTACTATTTATAAGTATTTGTACTTTCCATTACATTCTTAATTTTAGCAATACGAGATTTATCCTTGCCTCATATCGTTGTGCAGCCTGCAGCATACGTCCGTATTGCATTGAACTAGCCAGAGAAAGAGTTTCCTTATTGCATGATACATCTTACAAAACCGGCTGGTGGTTTTGTTTCATGTATGATAATATTCTCGTGTAGCCATGTGCTAATTAGCCTTTTATTCAACTATTGTTTGTGCATGAATTTTAGTAATGGCCGTTTTCTTTTTTAACTCAACGAATAACTCATGGCGAAGTTATTAACATTTGACTCCCGGACTTCTGTTTGACGATTTGAGTGAGGATTTTCATATGTTCTCCCCCAATTTCCAACGGAATTCGTGGAAATGAATGGAGTGTAAATATACATGAATATTACCTTTTACTACGCAATATGAATACAAATGTCTCATAAGCAGCCGCTTCTGGTTCAGAATATCTAGTACCATATAAAAGGAATTTGGCATTCAACGTGATGCAACCAATGTTCTGTGTGCATATCTGGCATTAATCACTTTTACAAGTGATGAATAAAAAACATTTTCATCAAATAGTCCTTCTAGTACATTATTTCCACTCCTACACAGAGTTTTTCTGTCCGTGTATTTCTCCTTTTGGGTTTAAATACGATCTTCCGATATGTGTATGTGCCGTTCAAAGCACCGAATCATAGTGTCTTTTCCTACCATTATCATTCATTCATAAACAACTTGTTGTATCGTTCTTATGTAGTCGTATGTGGACTTTTCTCATGTTCCTATATAATGAAGGCGTGATTCTCGATTTCGAAATCTTCTCGTATCTTCATTCTTTTGAATTTGATGTTCCTTTCATCTAAATAGCTTTTCTTTCATTATCAATAATTCACATGCCCCATACAGTGCAGTAGCTGTATGGATCGTAATACAAGTATATGTGTTAGATTTAAAGTTACGTTCAAGAATGTAACTGCTACTTTTGTTGCCAAGTCAACATTCAGATTGTCCGCTGGGACAGGAAGTGTGTTAATTTAAATGTCAGAAATACTATGATATGGCCATAATCGGCATGTTTCCCTCCCGTGCCTTAAAACAGCGTTGCATACTGCATATCGGGTTAATAACCGACTAATTTTCTGGATAACAGAAACATACTGTTCTCCGTATGTTGAACACGCCAAGCTGTAATATCCCTGCATGCTTCTCATGTTCTTTCTAGTCTTGGATTCTTAACTATGAACAGACTTTGAACCATCATCTTACCTGATAAGAACTCAGGAATTTTGTAACACCTCAGTCACCACTGAATGCACTGCTCTTTTTATATTACGTAAACCAGTCTGAGAGCAAATACTAATGGAATTCACGCTTGCAAGCATGACACATTGACCCTAGATAAGCGAGTTCATACAAGTTTCAGTGGTTCGGATTTCAAGACTGCAGGAGGAGCCAATAATTAATGCCGTTTAATTAGTATTTATGTCCTCTGAAATGATTCTGAAATATTTATTAACCGGTCCTCATGTCTTGATTGAGTAATAAGTAATCACCCGAAAGGTCAACAGATGTTGACAAGCAAATCTTCCTTATTATAGTGAGTGCTGACTGCTATGCAGCGGTTTCGTTTTAAAAAGACTTTCGTCGAAATAAAACGAGAATTTCAGATGTCAAATAGGTCTTATTCTACCTTCCATAACTCACTGAGCTGGAATTTTGATATGCATGCATTGTTGGTATCTATGTCGTTAAGGATTCATTTTCCTCATGTCACGTTGTTCCAGTGTGGAGTGTGTGGGGAAATGGTTGGCCCCCCTCCCCTTTTAGCTATGAAACTCTTTTATTTTAAGTGAACAAAGCCTTCGATTATTTGAGACAATTTATCTCAGGCAGTATTTCTAGAAGAGAAATGTTGAATTAAGAGACATGTACATGGGAAAGAGATATTTCCGCACATTTCCTCAACTTATTGGATTGTAGGCTACAACACTCTGTGTCGAGATGTCTCGTAATACTGGTATTTGTGTGCGTTTCTTTAGGGCTGTTTCAATGTTGGCACAGTGGCCATCTACTCTCGAGTCTTGTCAATTTTGACACCCCTTTTGTCATTTTCATTTATATTGAAGTGAGTTTAATTTCATCTATTTTACTTTATCCTTCGAAACAGTTGCCACTCTCTGTAGCTAGATCCATCTATGCAATTCTTTTGTCGAAATCGGAACTGTCGTTTGAAAGGAGTCATAAATGTTCAGCCATTTGTTTTCGAGTTTCCCATATTGAGCCTCTGCATATTTCGTCTCAAGGACATGTTGATCTAGTATCTCCATGGTCAGAATCACTGCTAAGGTCATGACCGTGCAAGAAAGATCATTAATTTCCTGTGGTCGCTCTATCCTACATTTTCCAGGTATTGTCTGTGATACTTTCACAGATAAGATATCTTTCTTTATGCTAATTATAGGATAGTTTAATGTCTGTTGTGATTTTGACACATTCCGAGCCTTGTTCTCGTGGACTGAACTGACCGCTGAGTTACCCATTCGTGCTATTTTCAACCAGATTTGAGTTGAACGGAGATATACCGATAATGAATTGCCGGTCAATCACCTCTTGTTTGTCTTGCAATATGCATGTGTATTCCTTGCAAGATTACGGATTCTTCGGCTGTTACGATATGGCTGTCAATTTTTTCTGAAATTGTAGATTTCGCACTTTGGTATATAGATTTCTCCAAATGAGAAACCTTAGACAACATTTACCGTGAAGTGACAACTTAACTTCACTACGACTTTCAACAATTTTCTGCAGATCGAATTATTCACTATTCATTTTTTTTTTGTACTTACTAAACCCGTCATATATAGGTGCCTTATAATTCAGTGAAACTGTCGTATCCATGTACACATACATGTATGTGTAATTGTGCACCTAAAGCGTATCTTTTTATTGTAGTGCTTTTTGAACGATGTAAATCCATCGTCAATCAAAGCACTGCTATAGAAGCAAATTTTGCTTAAACCACGTAATTGGATCCTTAAGATAACTTCAATTATATGACAGAAATTTCGCTCAAAAGTACGATGTAAGTTCATCGTTAATACACCTTTGATATACGAAATATTTTTGGTTGAATGACGAAAGTTCATCGTTCATAGACCTTTGATATAGGAAACACTTCTGCTTGCACAATTGAAACGCATTGTTAATAAAACTTTGATATTGAAGCAGTTTTTGCTTATACGATGTAAATCCATCGTTAGTAGAACTCTGATTTTGAAGCAATTTTTTCATGAACGATGTAAATCCATCCTTCATAGAACTTTGATATAGAAGCAGTGTTTGCTTATACGATGTAAATCCATCGATAGAAGAAATTTGATTTTGAAACATTTTTTTTTTCTTCTTTTTCTTTTCCTTGAACGATGTAAATCCATCCTTCATAGAACTTTGCTATAGAAGCAATTTTGCTTGAGCAATGTAAGTCCATCGTCAATAGGACTTGGTTATAGAAACAACTTTGGCTTGAACGGTGTAAATCCACCTTCAATTAATACATCCCTGATATGGAAAACGTTAGAGAAGCAACTTTGGCTTGAACGGTGTAAATCCACCTTCAATTAATACATCTCTTATATGGAAAACGTTTGATTGAACATCGTAAATCCATCCGAAACTGAACTTTACTGTGAAATGATACTTGTACTGGCTTGAACGATGTAAATCCATCGTAAAAAGAACTTTAACATGGAATCATCTCTGGCTTAGGAATTGTAAATCTATCATTGATAATCTTTTGTACCTAAAAATTGTCTACAAGGATGTAAATCCATCTTATGTAATACATAATACATGAACTTTTGGTTGAACTTTGTGAAGTAATCGTAAATGATAGAACGGCGTGAATCTGTTCAAGATCGATCATTATTAGCCACGAACCGTGCATTAAGATAACTTTTGCCAAGGGACGTGAATTCTTTGTTTTCAACCATTTGATATAAAACAAATTTTTGCCAGAAAGTTGGAAATATCATCATTAGTTAATCTTTGATATAGAATTAACTGTTGCCTTAACGACGTAAATCCATCCTTAATAAATCCTTGATATTGAAGTAACTTTTTTGAACTGTGTGGAATCGTTAGCGTTGATAAATCTTTGATGTAAATCTGGAAACAGTTTTTAGCTGTGAAGACGTAAATCGGACCTTAATTGATCTATGATATAACTTTTGCCAGGACGACGTAAATCCATCGTCAATAGGTCTAGATATATGGTAAATGTCAACTTTGCATTAGCACTTGAGCGACATAATTTCATCTTTTGTGATAGGAACAACTTTTGTTTGGGCGATGTAATTCCATCGTTTGTAAGTGCATTTAATATGCAATTCATTCCGTTGTAAATAATAATATTCTTACGATATTTAAAGTTGTTTTTTTTATTACTGTTATTTAAATAGACTCACCGCTTCCTATTCTACGAAGTAATCCTTAATATTCTTTGCTATGAAATATGAATTATTTTCAAATCACATATAATTAGAACTAGTAATCATTGTCTATGGAATATGTCCGTTCCCTGGTCGCTATTGCCTCGTTATGACCACCTGGATTGCTGACGCAGCGTCATAATCTGTGGGGCCCATAAGGGAGTTTATGTGTTGGATGAAATCATAAATAAGTGGCCTTTAATAAATTAGTTGTACAGTCATGTCGCAGGGGACTTGGAAACTTGTTCACATCTGTGGTGAATCATGTCACCGCGATCCGAAGGCTGCTTTCCCACATAACCATCATCAAAATAACTATCTGTAGCGAGAGAGAATCCTGTCATAACTACTAAAATCAATCTTCAAAAAGAAAATGGCCCAGCTGGGGATTTGAACAAGTAACCCAATGGTCTCAAGCCATGTATGTCACTAAGCCAAGTGGCTCAGCCATAGCTTCAAATGATGGCGTTTTGCAAATAACTGGCATTAAGTCTTTACCAAATGACAAAATGTTAAACTGGTCCAAATTGAAAACATTTGCAGAAAACAAAGTAAAAGTGACTAAAAGTTTGAAATTTGTTTCCAGCAGGGTAAACAATGTCGGAAAAGGAGAAAATGCTGGTTACCAGTATTTTCTCCTTTTCCCAAGATTTCTTCAAAAGGCTTCTTTCACAGGGTTTTTAAAAGTCGGGATTGTGTGGTAAAGAGTTAAACAGCAAGCCCAAAAGCACATCAATATTTCCGCACACTGGCTGTCATGTACTACCTGAATTGATGTTTAAAACACAAAACTGGCAAACAATTCTTCAGGTCCAAGATTGATTGAATTGAATTTGCTTTTATTTATCCTCACCACCGGTTTTCCATAGGAACAACGCCCCATGAAGGCTGTTAGTATTGTTACGCGGGATAGTGCAGTTACAGGACCAAACCCATCCTAAGGTTTGCCTGGCTCTTTAAAATGCTCCGTGTATAGCACCATCACATGGACCTCGGTTTAACATCTCATCTGAAAGACTGTAAATAATTCTAGATGGTCAGCTGTGGGCATCAAACCCACACCCTCATGATTACAAGTCCTACGCTCTACCAACTGAGCTATGCAGGCTGGTGATTTCAGATCAGTGACACCATACCTCTGTGATCATTGGATGATATCTTACTCTCCATGAGTTACCTCTTTACCAAACAATTCCTGGTTTTAACAACCCCGAGATAGAAGCCTTTTGAAAACATTGTGGGAAAAGGAGAAAATGCTGGTAACCAGCATTTTCTCCTTTTCCCACAATGTTTTCTACCCTGCTGGAAACAAATTCCAATTTTTCAGTTATGTTTAATTTGTCGTCTGCAAATGTTTTCAATTTGGACCAGCCAAAACTGTTGTTGTTTGGTAATGAGGTAAGCACAAAAACCCTCACCACACAATCCCGACTTTTAACTCTTTACAACACAATCTCGACTTTTAACGACCCTGAGAAAGAAGCCTGCTGAAAACATTGAGGCAAAAGGAGAAAATGCTGGGAGCCAGCATTTTCTCCTTTTCCCACAATGTTTACTTTTCTTCCCTAAACAAATTTTAAATTTTCAGTCACTTTTATTTTGTCGTATGCAAATGCTTTCGATTTGGGTAAGTCTAAAATTTTGTTGTTTGGTAAAAAGTTAACAACAGTCAGCCGTCAAAGGGAAAATTTTTGAAAATAATGAGGGAAATGGAGAAAATATTGGTAACCACAATGCTTTCTACCCTATCAAAGACAGAAATGGTCGTTTTAGCGATAGCTAATTTGTTGTCTGCATATGCTTTTAATTTGGTTCAATCCAAAATTTTGTCGTTTGGTAAAATGTTGAATACATAAAGGTAGTGGACCCGTAATACTTCTAGTGCAGCATGACATAAAATTTCTTGATTGTTGAAAAATACAGATTTATACAGATATAATACTTCTAGTGCAGCATGACATAAAATTTTATAATTGTTGAAAAATACAGATTTATACAGATATAATACTTTTGCACACTTTTAACTGACCAGAAATTCTTTTCACGTCTATCTTGAAATTATTTGTTGATACTTTTGTTAGTTTCCAGAAAAGGGAGGTAATTATTTAATCTCCCTTTGTAATGGAAATATAGTGGCTTAAGATTCATAGATGATAATTTCAAGAAGGACAAAAAGGAAAAAGTGGCTCGGTTAAAGAAGTACAATAATACTTATTTTTAATCATAACAAATTTTGTAGGATAATGGAAATACTTGTTTTCTATTACAGATCCACGACCTTAACTTTTTACCACACAATCTGGACTTTAACGACCCTGGGAAAGAGGTCTTTTGAAAACATTGTGGAAAAAGGAGAAAATGCTGGTAACCAGCATTTTCTCCTTTTCCGCAGTGTTTTCTACCTTTTGAAAAAAAAGAAATCAGCATTTTAACAACATTTATTTTGTCGTCTGCAAATGCTTTCAATTTGGACCAGTCTAAAATTTTGTCCTTTAGTAATGAGTTAATTAACTATTCAACCCATTACCACACAATCACATTCATTTTTTCTGCACTGCCTTTTCGTTAGGACCGGTAGAGAATTTTGTTACCTGGAAAAGTGTTTACATTTTTCCTCATCACAAATTTTTAGACTTGCCAAAATTGAAAGCCTTGTTAGGCAACACACATCATGAGGACCAAATGATTGTATTTGTCTCTAAGAAGATAGCATACATTGTGGAAAAAGGAGGAAATGCTGGTTATCAGCATTTTCTCCTTTTTCCATAATGTTTTCAAAAGCTGCTGTAGAAGGATCATTAAAAGTTGGAAAGATGTGGAAAAGTATTATGAAACCAGACAAGATAAATACACAAGGCTGTGTTTAAGACAGTTTTCTATACCAAAAATTATGCACAATTGTCATCTGTGAAATTTCAGTACAGATAAAAACTCTGGTCCACTTCTTCTGGTCAGTACTGTAGTCATTTTAAGTCCATGTGTCTTCATAATTTGTTCAATATCATCTGAAAAATAATAAAGCACATTTAACCCTTAAAGGTGGCCCTTCAGAATTTGGGACGAAAATTGTACAAAAATGCAAAAAAATCATCCTTATACTCCCAAAGCCTTTTAATTTTCATTCATAAACCCCAGTAGGGGAACACAGTCCGACAACACGAGAAATTAGAGATTTACTACAGCCCAGGTTGACACCGACGGGAGACACATTCTATTTTTAGATGATCAATTCGCTCATTTACATACAGGAATACACAGACGAAGTTTTAAACATAGCGTCCGAAGAAGACATTATGGAAAATAATTATTACATGTTTGTTATGTGATAGAATTTAAGCGTTATGAGTCACGTGCAAGTCACTTGGCATTCCCGAAATGCTTTATTGATTTTTGGCGCGAAATCTAAAAATACCTTAAGTGGCTACGTAGCCTTTTAAGGGAATACCATCAAAAATTTTTTTTTTTGTAATTTTATGAATCTTAATTATTGATGATTTGTATTATTTTTTCATATGAATTTCAGTGATATATATATCTTTTAATTTGGTGACATGTAAAAATTCTAAATACCCACCTTTAACCACATAATCATAAATTTTAACGACTATGAGGAAGATGGCTTTTGAAAATATTGTGGGAAAAGGATAACATGCTGCTTACCAGTATTTTCTCCCATGTCCACATCTTTGCCAACTCAATAATTAGAATTTTTTTGAAAGGCTCCTGGGTCCAAAAAATTTCAGAATTATTACTTGTCCTCCGGCCATTTTGCACTTGTCCTACAGTGAGACAACGAAGGATAACCCACTTGCCCTCAACAAATGTTTACTTGTAAGGACGAGTGGACAAGTGGATTTTTTGGACCCTAGGCTGGAACAAATTCTAAAGAAAGATTTCTTCTCTAGCTAAGACTGACTAACACCATGTTTCTCTCTTCACCAATGAATGATCCGGGTTGAAATTTGTGATCCCAAAGATACGCATATTCATTGGTTGCATTCCAGCTGTTGTAAAAGTACCAATCAGAGCTATCACTTAACATAAATATGCCCTCCCATCAACTCCTTGTCAAAAAAGGTCTTTGTCACAGAATGCTGAATGGTTTAGTACAAAAGAGTTAAAAAAAAGTTTAAGGGGAGATAATTAAGCAACAAATCTCAACAAGATCATGAAAATTGCACTTGCACAAATTCATATATATGTAGGAACACTCAAACATTCTGTGTAAACTTGAGCTCAACCTGTAAAACTGTCTGATTATTTTGCCAGACAAGTTTGTGTCTACGGATGGACGGACAGACAGTGAGCCAAGAAGATTCCAGTGTATCCCCCTCCACTTTGTTGTGGGGGGTAAAAATAGCCTGTCACGTTTGCTATTCATCACCAGCAGAATGTAAATTAACCCATTACCACACAATCCCTACTTTTGACGACCCCCAGAAAACATTGTAGGAAAAGGGAGAAAATGCTGGTAACCAGCATTTTCTCCTTTTGCCACCATGACTTCTATCCTTTACAAAACAAATTTCAAATTTTCCGTCACTCTCACTTTGTCGCTGCAAATGCTTTCAATTTGGACAAACCTAAAATTTTGTCGTTTGGTATCAAGTTAAAATGCTGATTATAAAGAACACTTGTCTGATGGACTGGGAAAGTAAAAAACATAGATGAGCAATATTTACTGCAACATTCACTGTAACAAATCAGTTAACACTTTATCTGATAGACTGGGAAAGCAAAATATATAGATGAGCAATATTTACTTCAACATTCACTGTAACAAATCAGTTAAATAAAGTTCTTTTGATTCATACCATCAACATGAGTTGATGGACTGTGAAGAAGAATGTGTAGATTTTACCAAAAAGGTCGTGTTTTGCATTTGAATGATTTTCTATCATCATGAAAACTGAAATGAGAGGGCCACAAATTAACTCTTTACCTAACAACAACATTGTAGACTTGTCCAAATTGAAAGCATTGGCAGACAACAAAATAAACATGGCTAAAAAATTTAAATTTGTTTTGGGAAGGGTAGAAAATATTGTGGGAAAAGGAGAAAATGCTGGTTACCAGCATTTTATCCTTTTCCTACAATGCTTTCAAAAGGCCTTTTTCTCAGGGTCGTTAAAATTTTGGATCTTGTGGTAGAGATAACCCTTTACAACACAATGACGACTTTTAACGACCCTAATAAAGAAGCCCTTTGAAAACATTGCGGAAAATGGAGAAAAATGCTGGTAACAAGTATTTTCTCCTTTTCCCACAAAGTTTTGTGCTCTATCAAAGAAAAATTGCATCATTTAAGCGGCCATGAAATTGTCTTCTGCAAATGCTTGCAATTTGTATAGGTCTAAAGTTTTGCTGTGTGAGGGGAAAGGGATAAATAGTAACCCTACCTGGATCATTTTCTTTTATAATAACCAGGTAAAACAGTCCCTATTTGGACAACAGTATGGGTACTACGGGGAGTACTTTGTCTATTACTTCCCTGCCTCTTTCCCCGCTAGCCCAAGAAGCCTCAATACCATGACTACCAACCTAGAAACAATGGAAATTTAAGTTCAACATATGTCATTTTATTTCAAGAAATATTACACTCAACAAAAAATATATAAAGCTTGTAAATATCTAATACTAGTATCCCTTCAAGAGCACGTATTCATATCACTTTTTTATTTTACGTATGAGCAGTCAATGGATGACTCTATATATTTCACACCCTTTTTGACATTATTTCAGTTTAACATCACGGAGGCCGGCGCCACTGTCTGCTTACACACATAACCACTGTCGAAAATATTATATGAGCAATTAAAAAATTTTTTCACAATGGTTATCATTGATTCTTGGAGAGAAATTGGCCAAGCTTGCAAGTCAAAACGGCAACTCTCTGTTTCCAAGTCCCAAAGCTATCAATTGTGCTACTGGTACTGGGCCGGAATTTTGGTTGTGAGCCACAAATTAAAGTTATGTTTGAGATATGGCCTACACTATTTGTTTTTATTAGGGATAGCAACGAGTAACCGGTTAACTGAGTACTCGATCGAACGTCCGAGAATCGATTACGGAATTTGATAATCGAGTACTCGGTATTTTTTACAAAAATGTACCATTTTGCATCCCGAGTAAAAATTTCTTTGCAAAACAAACACTGCAGCCGATAAAACGTAATCAAAACATCGTTGCAAAAGTGCGAAAGTTACCGAAAGATAGCCAAACAATTCACAATTTGACACGTGTTTGTAATAAACAACAGCTGTGTCAATTCAGGGATTCTATATACACATATATGATCCGTGGTCAATTATAACGTTAAGCCGTTCACGTTAATCGCTAATCATTAACGTTTTCGTAATTTCAGGAAATCAGAGGCCGGCTACTATGGTCTAATTAGGGAGGAGAAAGTAATTATCCTTAATCTTCACAGTTTGACTGAAACTTATTTAGGGATCGTGCATACCTTGTGATCGCCAACTTGCCGTTGTATACCTACCGTATTTTGCTTTAAATTTTGGGATAGTACAATATAATTTTTTTTCGCGTTCCAATACTAAGGTCTATAAAAAATAATTATTTTATAAGCAGTCCCAAAACGCTCGCGAACTCTAGGTCACTGACCGCTAACAAGTCGAACAATGCCGACATTAAAGAGCTACGCCATTGATTTCATAAAACCTACATTCATACACTCTCTTGCACTCCGGATCATTACATTCACCTCTGTAGTGGGCTCAGAAAGTAGACCGTCATTACGTCATATTTTTGTCACATGACCATAACTCAAAATAGCTACACAAACGCCGGTGAAAGAAAGACCAATATCGATTGTTTCGTGTGCTGTTTAAACAGCATGGGACCAATCAGACTGAAACGATAGTAAATGAACAAAAGAGGGATTTTCTGAAAAGCCTAAATATCTTTAAAGGACGATAACTTGATTTTTAATCGTACAAACTTAGATCCAGCGATATGTCAAATCAGTTGTCATCATTCACGATCACAGCTATTTTTGTTCAAATCGGCGTAAGATTCTTAAAAAGTGAAGAGGCTCGAAAAAATTAGTTCCATTTTATACAGGTAAATTCATCAGTTTGAACGCACCTATAATGTATCCAGAATCATATTTCCTTTTTCTAACTTACAATTATACATATGAAACAGTTAAACAGTAACAAAACATCTTTTCCTCGGTTTGACAAGATTCTTGTCATTTAGCCCATCGCAGAGATGTATGTGAGGTAACGAACGACAACTCTGCTCGGAGATTGACATTCATATGCAGGTTGGTCTATTTTTAGATGGATTGGAATTCCAGCGGTCAGTTTGTGCATTAAACAGTCCCAAACTTGGCCTTTTTCCATTGTTTTCGTTGATGATTAACTTGTAACTCATTATTATCTATATCCTGGGATAACGATGAAGATTGTTATTTTGCATTTTTTGGTAAAATCATAATATAATTTACCTGCTTACGTGGGGTGAATGACGTAAATTCCACTGACAAGGACCTGCTCGACTCGTTCTCAAATTTGATTGGTTCGTCGATCTTCGATCGATAAAACTCGGTTAGATTACTGAATGTCGATTTCTATTTATAAAGAACGAACTCGATTGACCGTGAAATACATGCTTGTCAACTCCATGGCAACCTCCGATGTATTTGGGATACAAGCTTTATCACACCCTTTATACACTTACATCCGAATTTTTTTTTGAATTGGGGTTTAAATAGTCTGTCAGGTAATTGGATTTTTAGGTCTTGAATCGGGAAACTCCCTTTGAAATCGTGGTGGGTTGGGAAGCATGCTTATGACGTTATGTGTGTAGAACGTGAAATAAATGCTTGTAAACAAAGGGTGTCAAACGGATCAAGATTTTTTGTTGAATAGATTTTGACTGTTTCCAATTCTTTGGGACAAAAAAAAATGATCTTGCTCTGAAATTTTAGTATAAAAATGTAGTAAAAATCGTCCGAGTAACCGAGTACTCGATTGGAAGAATGACCGAGTACTCGAGTATTAAAATCGATACTCGTTGCCATCCCTAGTTTTTATTAAATCATTTGCACCAATTGCTTACAAAAAGCTTAATTTTACCAATCCCACAATCGCATCAGATTCAACTTGGCAAACATGGTGGGAAAAGAAGAAATGCTGGTTACCAGCATTTTCTCCTTTTCCAACAATGCTTTCAAAAGCTGTTTTTTTTTTTCAATGTGGTTAAAACTCAAGATTAACTCTTTACCAAATGACAAAACTTTAGACTGGTCCAAACTGAAAACACCTGCAGACGACAAAATAAACACCAAAAATTGATTTCTGTTTCCATCAGAGTAAAAAACTTTATTGGAAAAGGAGAAAATGCTGGTTACCAAATGGCATTGAGTTTTTTGACAAAGTAGAAAATATTGTAGGAAAAGGAGAAGATGCCAATAACTGGCAGAATTTTCTCCTTTTCCAAAAATAACCTTCCTTCCCAATTGATTGTTTGGTAAAGAGTTAAATACCACGTGGTCGTGTATACGGTTTATTCCAGATATTCAAGTGGAAATTACGTCATATTTAGTGATGATGCAATGATGACGTTTCTTTAGCGAATCAGCCAACTCCATATATGGGTGAAAGGGCGTTTCTTTGTGAATAGTGGTTTCCTTATATGGAACATTATTTTGGCAATGATGTAATGTGGGCGGAAAAAGACTAAGTCAGTTAAACGCTAAGAAGTTCAAAATTAAACGATTTAAACAGCCACAGTCGGTCTCTATGCTCCTATCTATTACGTAGATACAACAGATGGCTATGTTAGATGTGTGACTGGTTGCCAGCCTTTATCTCCTTTTCAAGGAATGTTTTCAGCAGGAATGTTTTCAACATTCCTGCCTCTCTAAGGGTCATTCAAATTCAGGAGTTTGTGTTTATAAAGCCCACACAAGTTATGGACAAAAAAAGAACAAGTACTATACCAGATATAATAATTGAAGAATTTGTGGATGAATCCTCATGTGGCGGGGGAATACATAGTATGCTGTTCTTTCCCACAGATAGATGTAAAGGTATAGCTTGCGTTAGTATAAGGGGACAGTTACACTGCCTTGTTATAGAGCTAGCTTTTGTTGCGACATGATAGAGAGTTTGCCTTGAGACCCCGAGGTCCAGGGTTCAAACATCACCAGGGACAGCTAATTGCGAAATCTGTTACAATAAGAGAAGACATTGTCACTACTGTAACATACCGGTACCTCGTCACTTGGTGTTATGACATAGGGTGGATTAAAGAACAAAACATCCACCTGATCTGCAAGTCTTTCTGATAGACCACTCACCTTAAAAAGAAATTAAAATATCTTTAAAAGCTATTATGAGCTTATTTTCCACCAATTGACAAATTATATATATTCTGTGATACCAAATTTGATGGACTGGTTGATTAGATTGATCATTAAAGGTGTTTTATGCTGCTTTCAATATCATTTTGGTCATATTACCTCTTTACCAAACAACCAAGTTTAAGACTGGTCCAAATTGAAAGCACTTGCAGTGGACAAAATAAATTGAAATCACTTGCAGAGGACAACATAAACGTGACTCAAACATTGAAATTTGTTTCCAGCAGGGTAGAAAACTTTGTTGGAAAAGGAGAAAATGCTGGTTACCCACATTTTTTCCTTTTTCTACAATATTTTCAGAAGGCTTTTTTCAGAAGGCTTCTTTCTCAGTGTCATGAAAACCAGGGATTGTTTTGGGAAAGGGTTAAGATAACAGTTTACACATTCAAGTATTTTCTGGGTTTTGCCAGTACAAGGTTTGGGATCTTAAACCTGAAAATTTAAGACTTGCCTAAATTGATTTTTTTGCAAAGGAAAAAAAAGTCAAACACAAACTAAGAATTTGTTTTGGGAACAGTTCAAAACATTGTTGGAAAAGTACCATCATCTCAGTCCAGCTGTTTTAGAGAGGAAGATGTTTGATGAAAAGTTAATCCACAGGACACACACAGGGCCATGATAACCTATTACCACGATCACTACTTTTGACGATTCTGAGAAAGAAACATTTGGAAAACATTGCTTGTAAAGGAGAAAATGCTGGTAACCAGCATTTTCTCCTTTACAAACAATGTTTTCTACCCTTCCCATAACAAATTTGGATTCTTCAGTCACATTTATTTTGTCGTCTGCAAATGCTTCCAATTTGGACCTGTCTATAATTTGCCATTTGGGAAAGAGTAATATAGATGACTACACTTTCAACACAACATCCAAACTGGCAGTGTCAACTGATACCTGGCACTCAAAAGACAAACATAATGAGTAGCTTGCACAATATTATTTAAAGAGGAGGGAAAGGATTGTTTTTGAAAAAAAATGAATATAGTTACTAAATAATCGTTTGTTGTCTTTATTAACCCTTTACCACACAAATCCGACTTTTGACGACCCTCAGAAAGAAAGCAAATAAAAAACATTGTGGAAAAAGGAGAAAATGCTGGTAACCAGCATTTTCTCCTTTTCCCACAATGTTTTCTACCCCTCCAAAACCAATTTTCAATTTTCAGCCACATTTATTTTATCATCTGCAAGTGCTTTGAATTGGAACAATTCTAAAACTTTTTAATATGGTAGAGTTAAACAAATACAGCAATTAAAAGGAGGCGTCCCTTTAATTTGTCATGTATACATATTGCGAAGAGTCCAAATTGATTCAGTGTAACTTTAAAAGGATATACAAATTGTACTTTGTAGTAACTAACGGTCTTTTATTTTTGACAACAAATCATGTAAATGCAAAGTTACTTACCTCCAAGTTGTTTAAATCCATGTTTAACCCTTTACCAAACATCCCTGGTTTTCAAGATCCAGAGGAAGAGACCTTCTGAAAACAATGTAGTAACCAGCATTTTCTCCTTTTCCCACAATGTTTTCTACTCTTTCTAAAGTCAAGTTTTAATTTTTGAAAACAATCTGGAAAAAGGAAAACATGCTAGTAACCAGCATTTTCTCCTTTTCCCACAATATTTTCTACTCTTTCTAAAGTCAAGTTTTAATTTTTGAAAACAATGTGGAAAAAGGAAAACATGCTAGTAACCAGCATTTTCTCCTTTTCCCACAATGTTTTCTACTCTTTTAAAGTCAAGTTTTAATTTTTGAGTTAAGTCTGTTTTGTTGTCTGCAAATGCTCCCACTTTGTACTTGTCTATAATTTTGTCGTCTGGTAAAGAGTTAATGTCTTCACCTAGTAATGGATCCATAAAAATAAATAACGTTGTCACCTCGTCTCAATGTTTCTGTGATGTAGTATACCAAGCTAATTTTTATAAAATCCAGTTTGTCCAACTAGATCTGACAAACTCATGAGGTAAACTGATCCCATCACATACAGAACATTGACCAATAGCTAACCCTGTCAGTCTGTGCAGGCTGACTTAGGTTGATAGTTTTTGCATTTATCTATTAACCCTTTACCAAACGACAATATTCTAGGCTTGTCAAAATCGAAACCTTTTGCAGATGGCATATTTGACTTGATTCGGTCTGAAACATTTTTTTTTCAGTCTGACAGATTTTCAGGCCTTGTTAGACCTAATGCTTTACACCTTTTGTGAACTTTCAGGAAGTCTGACAAAGATATAAAATAAGAGTTCAGTACTGATAGTAACCCATTGATATTTCCACATCATTTGCTGTAGAGTTTACAATATTGTGGGAAAAGGAGCACATAGCACTTAACTCATTACCAAACAACAGTATTTTAGGCTTTTCCAAATCAAAAGCTTTTGCAGATGACATATTAAAAAAAGACTAAAAATTTTGAAGTTGTTTTGTGAAGAGTAGAAAACATTGAGGGAAAAGGAGAAAATGCTGGTTACCAGCATTTTCTCCTTTTCCAACAGTGTTTTCTAACTCTTTACCAAACAACAAAATTTTAGACTAGTCCAAATTGAAAGCATTTGCAGACGAAAAAATAAATGTGACTTAAGGGTTGAAATTCGTAATGGGAAGGGTAGAAAACACTGGGGGAAAAGGACAAAATGCTGGTTTCTCCTTTTCCCACAATGTTTTCAAAAGCCTTCCCTTCCAGGGTCGTAAAAGTAGGGATTGTATGGGAAAGAGCTAAAGGCTCCTTTCTCAGGGTCGTCAAAAGTAGGGAGTTTGTGGTAATGGGTTAATCCCTGTTTTCACAGAATAAAGACTCATTCATACTTACAAGATCAGTTACAACTTGATCAGAAACTACTTCATTCACCTCAGCGGTTTTCCTTGAAGTTTCTGCTGCTGTTACATTGATATCTGTACATCTACAAGAAAAGTCGGAAATACAAAGTTATGACCCATGGTCTGTGAACAGGGTATTTATTGAAACTGCAAAATATATCGACACAGGTCTGTCTGTGCTGGCTTACATGATTGGAAACATTTTGCTTTTCATTCACTATGAAAGCAAAACTCTAATGTTCACTATCTCGGCTATTACCTATTTAACTCTTTACCAAACTACAAAGTAGCAGATCTGTCCAAGTTGAAAACATTTGCCGATGACAACAAGAAAAAGTTGATGCAAAGCATCAAAGTCGCCGCAAAAAAAAGTGTTTAATGCTTCAAGAAAGCCAGGGCAAATAAGTAAATGTCAGTTTTCATCAGCAGATTTCTTAACACATTATGAAATTGATGTGAATGTGAACCTATATCAAAACTTGTCTTCTGTTACAGTATCTAATACCCTAGCACAGCGCTCTCTTAGGTCTTTTCCAAACGACAAATATCAGACTCTTCCAATTTCAAAGAGTTGGCAGATGACAATTTAAAAAGCTGCAAAAATGGTGGAAAATTCGCTAGTAGTGGGAAAAGTATTTAACAAAGAAGAAATTGCTTATAAGGAGCAATTTCTCCTTATCCAACATGTTTTTCCAAAAGAATTTGACAGCACACATGTGATAACCCGTGTTTGTTTGGGAAAGTGTTGAAAGCAGGGCTAAGTTACTAAAATGTTGCTGTCCTAGGAAAGTATGATTCAAGAGGACGTAAGCTTGCAAGGCATGCTTTCAATTTAAACAAGTCTAAAACTATACTATTTGGTGAACAGTGTTAATAAGGAATCATGGTTTTGCATCGCGCTTTATGAACAACACAGCGAAAAAGTGGCCTCTCTCCAGATTTTTTCCACAAATTGAATTTATGCAGAGCTCGTTGAAAAATAAACAAAGGAGTTCTAAACTATCTTTGTTTTAAAAACTAAACTTAGAAAGAAGTAACCAATAATGGTCAGATACAATTATAACCATCATACCCGTTCTTCGGCAGAATTTAGCACAGTTTCAGCAATGTACAATTTTAGCAGTGGTCATTCAACAAAAACACACAAATAGTAGGAAAAACTATCTACAAAATAACCAAAATGATAATCAAACCTGTGTACGAAGTTTGTACGAAAAGACCAACTGGGTACGAAATTACCAAAATAGAAAGTATAAGTAGGTACGAAATGACCAAAATCGTACGAAATGACCTAGGTACGAAATTAACAAGGTATGAAATGACTGGAAACCTGTACAGCCTTGACCAATGGAAACAAGGCATTTATGTGGACGAGTCCATTTCTCACGAAAAGCGAAAATAAAAGTAATAATTGGGCGGATTTTTTCATGCTGTATCTATTAACAGAACAAAAATAGTATCCTATTGCAATTTCGTAGTTTAAGAATGAATTAAAAAAGCCAGTTTAAGGCGAAGTAGAAAGATTTCCCGTTAACCTAACACCCTTCTAAAAATGAAATTCCGACTATCCATGTCCCAACTCGAAAAACTTTTAAAAATATAGTTGCACGCTTCTGTGCGGCGACTAATAATTGTGGCTCAAAAAATGAAATTTGTTTTTGGAACGGTAGAAAACATTGTAAGAAAAAGGAGAAAATTCTGCTTCCTAGCATTTTCTCCTTTACCCCACAATGTTTTCAATTTAACTCTTCTTTCTCAGGGTCTTTAAAAAGCCGGGACTGTGTGGTAAAGAGTTTTTAAACACTTTTTCCACAAGAATATTTTTAAGAAAATATTACAGTAACTGTTGGAATAATACATGCTTAGAAAATGGTCTAGAGGTAAAAGTGTTTCAAAACTCTGGAAGCCTAAATTTCCACCAATGTTTTCAAAAATCTTTTCTTCTAGTCTGCACAAAGGAAGATCAAAATGAAATTCTTACAAATTTTTAATGTGGACACAAATGAGAGATCATGGCAATGGGGCAATTTCCTCATTTGTCATAATAATCCCAAAACACTAAAATAGCTGCAGAGGCAAAGTATGCTTGCAAGCATAACAAGCCTTATACTTATCAGCTTAACCCTTTATTCCATAGATACTCATTTTGACGTATCAAGAAGAGACAGGTTTTGAAAACATTGTGGGGAAAGAAGAAATTGCTTGTAATGAGCAATTTCTCCTTTTCCCACAATGTTTGCCACTCAATCAGATATTTGTATCCTCAGTAGTCCATATTTTTGACATCATATCTTTATTTGCTGCTAAAATGGAAGAGCCTCAAATTGGCATATCAGGTAAAGGGTTAAAAGCAAATTCCCAACCAAATACATGCACAAGAAACATTTTCCAAAAACAGGTGAAAAAAATTCAGTCTTTCAATCAAGAATATTCCTACATGTAATTGTATTATGTCAAAATGAAATATTTTAACAAAGCAAATTAATAACTCACATTGTAAACGCTGTAGATCCAAGTTCTTGAGCTAAAAATGTTGAACAAATACCAGAACCTGATCCAATTTCAACACACAGCGTAGGTCTGAAATAAATAAACATCTTATTTGGTTTTTTATAAGTGTATAATATATATATCTATTTATGTCCTGGCTCTAACATGCTTATAAATCTTGAAATAGTCCCTTTCATAAATAGAGTTGCCTTTGCAGCATTTGTAGATCAAGATTAGATTGCATAAATGTGCAGTCTGATCTTTGACCTACACTGTCTGTTGTTCTGATATACTGTAACTTTGCAATCTTGTTCTGCAATTGTGTGACTCTTATTTCTTGTCTTAAAATCTCAGTTTGATTTATTTGTTGCAAGCAGTTGTTCTTTTTCACACAGAATTTTACACTGCTTATGGACATAATACAGATACAGCTCTTATTGGTTCAAGTGCACCTTTTCCCACAATATTATAAGCTCTACAGCAGATCATGTGAAAATGTCAATGAGCTACAATCTTGACTCTTGATTCATAGTTTTAGTTGTTTATGTAGTAGCATCCTAAATCCTTTACCACACAATCTCTGATGACTCTGAAGAGAGGCCATCTGAAACCATAGTGGGAAAAGGAGAAAATGCTGGTAAACAGCCTTTCCTCCTTCTGTCACAGTGCTTTCTACACTTTCTATACATGTTTTCAGTTACCTTTGTCATCTGCAAATACTTTCAATTTAGACAAAAGTGAAATTTTGTTACTTGTTAATAGGTTAACTCATTATCAAAAGACAAAAAAGTTGACTGGTTCAAATTGAAAGCCTTTGCAGATGACAAAATAAAGGTGACTGAAAAATTGAAATTTATTCAAGGAAGGGTAGAAAGCACTGTGGGAAAAGGAGAAAATGCTGGTTACCAGCATTTTCTCCTTTTTCCACAATATTTTATAAAGGTTTCTCTTTCTGGGTCGTCAGAAGTAGGGATTGTGTGGTAATATGTTAACAGAGCACCAGATAAGAGGGAGTAATGGTATTCTAAATCCATTATTTCTCTTTGAAACCCTATGTTGTGGATACTAATTAGAATCTTCTCAATGAGACGATTTTAATGAGTATCCACAACATAGGGTTTAGTAGACCATAAACAATATTTTCAATTTTAAAATCAAAATCACTCCCTCTGTCTGGAGCTCTGGGTTAAGTAACCTCTTGCGTAAGAGAACTGATTCTAGAGGGCATCCCATTGGTTCAGAGAATTCAGAGAATCTTTTCAAGCAATAATATTTACTGTCTGCATTTCACTTCTAATTCCCTTTGAGATGCAATTAAGATATTAACACAAATGCAGGGATCTTCATGTATTTATCTATATCAAAAGAATGTTGCCATCCTCCAGGGTTTTTGAAAAAAAATCCTGATTGGAATTTCTGGTCTGATTAAGATGAAATGCATACATGTGTAGCACTGCTGTTTCCAGAAGTACTTTGAATTCTGGAATTTGCCAAAGTCATACACATGTCTAAAGTAGCATATCCAGTTGTCCATCCTGGGCATGCATAGATGCAAACCTAGGCCTGCATGTAGTACAAATAACTGTCCCCAAATGTGATGTTAGTTTTTGACTGGTCGCCTCTGGGTTCAGAGACAATCAAGACAAAATAAGTTGAAAGCTATGCACAGAATTTGTGCTCGATTTTGAACTCTTATAATTTCCCAAATAGAGCACAAAACTAGGATTTAAATATACCTGTGGCTTGCTTATTCAATATTCCTTCATTTGAAATACAAATATTTTCAATCTAAACACTGATCATGAGAAAAAACCATGCATTTCATCAGATACTTGAGTTGTTTACGTTCCCAAAAACATACAAAATGGCCGCCACGCACGATCAATTTTGTCCGTGACTTTTCCGAGATAAACATGTTGTAAATGACTTCTACAAGCTTTTTATCTAATGAATGGTTTAACAAATTGTTTTTGGTTATGTTTAGTATTAACGGTTAACTGCATTTCGCTGCAAAACAGATAAAACCGACGAATCCGAAAGTCAGTATAGCACTCTATATTTGCTACCGGAAAATTTACAATGGACTTGAGGCAGTACGGTGTACAGTAAATATCCAAATATGAAAAAGATCACCCGGGCGTCTCATTATTGAGACTAGCATAGAAGCTAACCTAGGCCTTCATGTGAACGGGGTTCAGCACACTTCACTTCACAACACAAATTGTACAGACCTGTAATAGCATAGATCCCCACAAGGTTGACATTGTGAACATCAGACTAGTCTGCCAGGAACTCTGAATGCCTAATCCAGAGCACCATAACTTACAGGTTTGACCGATACGTTCCTTGAAAACTTGTTTAACATTATGACTTTTCTTTCAAAATAAATTGTTCTTTTGACATATGACTTTTCTTTAGAAATTGTTATTGTATACGATAAAAATAGATATAAATACTCTTACATCAACAGTTACCTAACAAAAGAAAAAAAATGCAGAATTCAAATGACACAAAATATACAGTGGGTTTTACCTAAACTAATTCCAGCAAAATTATGCCGCGTTCGAATGAAATAGAGGACGAAAATACAAAAGCGCGGATACCCACGACATTACTTACTAAAGACTTTATTTGGAATCAACCCCCCCTTACAAACCTGAAGTTTCTGATCAGCTCTATATCCATTTTAATTGCATCTATCAATAAAAATGTATCTTCTGCCGGCTCGTAAATAAACTGATAATCTTTCGACGTCAGATGAGAGATATTCGGTTTGTCATAGTAGTCTCCCTTTATTCCAATTCCAATCAAAGTACCTATGGAAGCTAGGAAAGATTTTCAACCCTTTACCAAACAACAAAATTTTAGACTCGTCCAAATTGAAAGCATTTGCAGACGACAAAATTAATGTGACTCAAAAACTGAAATTTGTTTTGGGATGGATAGAAAACATTGTGGGAAGAGGAGAAAATGCTGATTACCAGCATTTTCTCCTTTTCCCACAATGTTTTCAAAAGACTTCTCTGTCAGGATCATGAAAATCAGGGATTGTTTGGGAAATGGTTGATCAATTAATCAGGAAGGGACCAAATCATTTCAATTTCAAAATTGCCTTTTCCAGAAAATAAAAACCAGATGGCCAACAGTGCAGATCAGAGATCAGATTACCAGCATTTTGTCCTTTTCCCACAATGTTTTCTAAACACTTTTCTGCCAGGGTCATGAAAATCAGGGATTGTTTGGGAAATGGTTGATCAATTAATCAGGAAGGGACCAAATCATTTCAATTTCAAAATTGCCTTTTCCACAAAATAAAAACCAGATGGCCAACAGTACAGATCAGAGATCAGACTTCAAGTTCTCCAACGTCTGAAAACAGCATTCTCATCGCGATTTATGCTGTCCAAAATTTGACATAGTTGTTCTTGGCATTTGAAAGTGCAAACATCTGTTTTTTGCTGCACAATGCACGATGAAAGAAGGGGAAAATCGAAGGAAAGTTTAGAAAAAACTTAATTTTTTAATTTAAACATAATTATTGAATTCAACAGAATTACAATATACATGTACATGAACCGTGAATACAATTACATTAAATTGACAAAGAATAATCCTGCAGAAATGGATTGGAACGAAAGCAAAGCTTATATAGTTCCTCTCCAATTTACGGTCATTGAATGTATAAAGTATAATATTTTAAGTTTAAGAAAACATGTATTTTTAGAAAAAAATATATAGGGAAAGTGGTAGTGTGCAAGCAGGAATGGAGTGTTTGACCTTTTGGTGAAGAATTCATATAATATGAGAGGCCATAAGTAGAGACATTAAAAGCATTACAACCTGACTGTCACTACTACGTACATGTAAGTGTTTACGTGTACAGTTTATAAAGATGAAGATAAAAATGATACACCACGAGTGTCCCCTGCCAATTCCCGCAGCAGAATATTACATTGTCCCTTGGAAACAGAGCAAGACATAGAAACCAAGAGACAACAAACTAAAGAGCAAATCTTCCACTTGCACGGATATTATGCACTGCTGCAAATACTGTTTCATTATCATGCAGGCTAAGGTTCTTATCCCCATATAAGATGACACGAAGGGAGAATCTTACAATATATCATTAATATTAGAATACAAAATATTTCTTAAGTCATTATAATTTGGACATTTTAGAAAATAGTGTTCAATTGTTTCAACTGATCCGCATCTACAAAGTGACGATTGTACCAAGTTTTTCATGTATAGATGATGATTAAGAGAACTACATCTGTTACGCAATCTAGCATGGATAATCTGAATTTTTCTTTCGCCGAAGCAATGCAGTGGTCTTGGCGTGGGTTTATCAAGGTTTAAATGATATTTAAAAGATGACAGTGATTCTGCATTCTTAACCTCATCCGGTAGGGAATTCCAATCATAAATTACAGACGGTAAAAATGAACCGTTATACAAGCTAATTCTACAAGCAATGGTTCTTAAATTATTAGGTCTACGCAGATTATAAGTTATTGAATTACCAATAGTTGGAGGGACGAGAACATTAAGATAATTTGGAGAGAGTCCATTTACCATTTTATAGAAGTGAATCAACTTATGTTTACGCCTTCTTTCACTTAAGGTTTCCCAACCAGATTCCTGAATAAGATCAGCAATAGAAACTAGTTTAGTGCAGCCTGTAACTATACGTGCAGCTTCATTTTGAACTTTGTCTAGCTGATCCTTTAACCCCTGCGAAAGATTGTCCCATATGACATAACCACACTCCAAAATTATACTAAGGCCTTATAAAAGAAAAATAAATGGTCTGAAGTGACCGTCGGTCGAGTCGTATTTTCAGATACCGCATAACCCCAATTCTTTTCCATGCTTTTTCAATTAATTTATTGATATGGATGTCAACACCTGTCTTTGATCTGTCGTATCATATAGAAAGCCTTTGAAAACATTGAAGAAAAAGATTTTAATGCTGGTTGCCAACATTTTCTCCTTTTCTCACACTATTTTTAACTCAATAAAAGATAAGTTCAATTTTTTTCCATGCTTTATTTGTCTTAAGGAAATTACTTCATTTTGAGCAAGTCTGAAATTTGTCTTTTGATAAAGATTCCAATAACAAGCATAACCTCTTACTGTATAAATACGACATCTAACGATCCTGCTGTTAATTGTTTAGGATAGAATACGGAAACAGGCGTATTATCTTTTTACAAGTTATCTTCTACTTTTCAAACAATATTGTCTACATCACTCAATCGGTTTCTCCTGCAAAGAGTATTTACCATTCAAAGAATGACAACGCTAGATCAAAATTGACAACTTTTGTTTTTTACATCAATCAAACAGTTTCTCCCTTCTTTCAAATGTCCCCCTCCCATTAACATCTTTGATATTTTAATTGTTCAATGGAAGTAAGGTTCTTCCATCTTTAAAACGATACAACCTGCAAAAAGAATAACCGCTATGAGTGAATAAAAGAGAAAAAAAATGACATAGACCATGCATGTACACGGAAATCGGAATAATACAAGCTGCTTCTCCTTTACCAGTAACTTTAAAAGTTACCTACTGCATAATCATTATTTATTATTTCAAGATATAGTATTTAATCAACCTTGTATTAAGAATGATTTACATGTATCTTGGTTTGAAACCGGTTTTAAAACACAGCTTGCTGGTGAATTCTACTGATGCTTAGTTGAAATGACACATACATAACTTTTTTAGAGGAAGAAATATCTTTTTATCTTTATCATGCCTGTAAGCGGCGCTAGAGTATAGCATCGGATCAGTTCACAAGTGCTGATCTGTTATGATACTTTCAACACAAACCTTTCAGTAACTTTCTGTTGCGTCTAGAGCACATTTCCCACCCCCCTATTTCGGATGCAATAAAAAGATATATAATACATCGGCAGCGTTTTTAAACTTGTGTGATAATAAAAGCTTGGACCTACTTTTATGTTTAAAGTTATAGTTTAGCGCATAGATAGACCTAAGTTGTTAAAAAAAACTAGCTTTTAGACTCGCTCAAAATCGAAAATATCTTAATATATTTATTGTAGACGTTGTAAGCAAATGCAACATCCCTCATTAAGCCAGAATACAAATCGGCGCCACACAGTACATGGAGTGTTCGGAACGAACCATTTTCTTTTATTTGTTCGATGAAAACCAACTTTGAATTAATTCTTTTTTATACGCTGAATCTGTAACTTTTCGTGTGCATAAAACCATGTAAATTTACTCTTATGGTTCTGAGCAGCCGTTGAAATTATTTATGTGCTATAACAGTTTTATTTCTCCGCCTTCCCAACCTTTTTTCTTTTAAAAATCGTAGAAAGCAGAAATTATAAAAATCAGAACCATTATACCACACATGCACAGAAAAGACAAAGTTTACCCAGTCAAGATATAACCATTAGCTACTTACTAAACCACAAAATATATTATAATTTTTTTTTCAAGTTGAAAGAACTTGCAGACGAAAAATACGGCAAATAATAAAACTTGCATTTGAAAGGGTAGAAAACACTGAGGGAGAACAGGAATCGTAGAAAACATGTCATACACGATCCCTAGGAAAACAAATTAAATGCAACTCAAATGATAATGTCTGTCTTTGAAAAGGTAGAAAACATTTTAGGAACAGGAGAAAATTTTCTCCCTTTCAAGCAAAGTTTGCAAAAGCCTTTTCTCTCAGGTCAGTTAGATTGCTGTAGTGTTAGACTGGTATTCTCAAAACGCCGAATTTTCTGCTGAATTCAACTTGTTGATTTTGCCATGAATATCAAAGATATTTTTTAACCAAACTAATTTTCGACTTATAGAATCGATCAGGTCAGACAGCTTGTTTTGTGCAGCCTGTTATAAATGTACTATGTCAGCAAAAGTGCATTTCGACGGAGTAGATTTCAGGATTAGACTACAGAAAGTGCATTTGTCGAGAGCAGTTTTAGGATCGATTAATTTATGTCTAAGGGAATGAAAACTGAACCCTTAATCCGAGAAAAAATGAATTACAAACCGACAAATAAAGCTAAAATATAACAATTTCAATGTTCTTTTCTCAAGAAAACTTTCCCTGTACCTGGGTGTGTAATTCCAATATGCTGTCGAGTCTAATAAGGGTGCGCATTATGTGCAGTCTCATACTGATATTCAAGAGCCACACTGTACTGTGCCAGACAATGGGTTTAGGTTAAAATCAGGAAAAAAAAAATGCCAGGACAGATATACCGTCTAGGCAAGGATTGTGAATTTGAAGCAGGCTACTGTTACGTAATGTTACGTTTCTTTTATCTTTATTGCTGCAGGCTATTGAATATCGATTACTTGGGGCGTATTTGTTCTAGCGAGACCGGTTTCGGTTCCAAACCAGTTTCAGAAACCAGTCATTTTTTATCGAAACTATTAGGAAACCAGTTTCGGTTGTTTTTTTTTGGGAGTGAAACCGAAACTGGTTTGCAAAACCTTCGAAACTGCCTGATAGGGTAGTTTCGATAGTTTCGTCTGTCCGAATATAGGTACAGTTAGTCACACCACAGAAATTTGACATTTATATAACCAAACTAAATGATCAGATATGAAAAGAAAATCTCCCCAATATAGTATAAAGACGTGTTTATATTATATAGGGGAAATTTATTTTCATGTTTGATCATTTATTTTGGTTATAGAATGTAAAATTTCTGTGGTCACACAACTTCTAAACAAAACTCAAAGCGCTGAAAACACTAATGGCAAAGGGCAAGTGAAAAGTGTATCCATGGCGTACAACAATTTGTATTCAACCATTGAATGTCAATTTGAAAAGTGGAAAAGAAAAGTTGTGTACTGCTGCATTTTTTTTTATTTTCCATGCATATTCAAATACTGACTGTGAAGCAGAGAGAGAATGCATCCACATGCTCTATCCTCACGTTGCAAAAATTCAAACAAGAGATACATGTACTATTTTTTCCAAGTGCCTTTTATGAAGTTCAAGTCCATAGCAGTACAAGTAATAGTTGAAATAAAGACTGTAATGATTTTCACCACATTCTCTGTGAACCCCCCCCCCCTAAAAAAAAAAAGATAATTAAAACTGGTTACAAACCACTTTAATTGTATATATTATCATTTTTCAATATTTCGAGGTTACGGTGTTAATCGTTTTTTTATTCATTCACTTTCCAGTTATTTTCTTTTCCTCTCTCTCTCTCTCTCTCTCTTGCAAAAGAATACAAAAAAAAAAGACCAGGACACAATATGTGGATGACCCACATACGTAGATGTCAATGGTCGGCTGCACAGATATTATAAAGTGTCAAAATATCTAACTTTTAAAGTCAAAAAAGGCATTATGATTGTTTCAAAAATACTTTCTTTGATTCCTATTCGTGCTGTATGGCTTTCCATTTTGATAGTTAAATCCAATCCTAGTTTGATATGAATATCACCAGATGTCATTGCACGACAACACAGACAATGCAGACGACGCAAGTGCTATGGAAATGTCTTAATGTTTCCCTTGAAAAAAGTAAGTCCAGAGATCCAAGCTATTCCACAGAATGAAAACCTGCACTTTGACTGTCAAGTTTTCTTTTCAAACTGCAATAAGGATAAAATTAACAACACAATGGCAAACAGAAAAATGCACAGGAAAAGCAGGTTTTCTTTTGACTGGAAAACGTTTTTTTTTTTTGGAATTTCATTTATTAATACAATAAAAAACTGTCACATTAATATTACTGTCTTTAGCACTATATTGGTATATGTAAACACTCTCTCAATTTCTATTTTACACCACGGATGAATAAATTGCAAGGTGTTCAGCAGTTTTGAAGGGTGTGTTGTTTAAAGCAAACCAGAAATGAGAATTGCAGTGTTAGTAAATCAGACAGCGAACAGTGTGCATTTACAAATTTACATAATGTTCAGCTTTCAGGAAAAAGTCTGATACATGGTCACTCAGGCTAAGCACCGTTAGCCCCGACGAACCACTGCAAGTTGATGGTCAAATAAAGCCCTGTTCATGCAAAAGCCTTGCTTGAAGTCATCAATGCTGTACTTCTGAATCCCATAATTATCCAAAATTAGTTTTTAATCCTCGGCCTTGTATGCCTTATTTGAATGACATTTGAATGACAGAAACATGTTTGAGTATTAGTGGATGATGCCAGAATTTCCCTTTTTTGTTGTTTATTGAGTAAAACAAATCGTTTGATGGACTTCCTTCAACACGGGCAAAACGGGCTAGGAGTCATCAAATCATTTTGATGTCGGTACGGAATCGGCCGAGTTGTGACGAGTGATTTCAAAGGTTACTCTACGCACTCAGTGAATGAATGTCACCTGCCGGCCTCCTGCTGTACGAAGTTCTTACAACGTCATGTCACTAGATTATTTTTCTGCAAATACTTTGACAAACGGTTTAGAAGTGATTGTGGCTGATTACGTGATTTGGACATAATTAATCCATCAGATTAAGGCCTGGAAAGGTATAGTACATAGCCATATGTATGTATAATGTAGTCTTGAATCGATTTCAGTACCCGGAAGTAAATTGTAAGGGCCTTTGACGCCTGTTGTTCAATAGAATGGCATCCGGTTGCTAGTTGATACAAGATGGTTGAAAGACGGACAATTCTTCATGGCCAAATTTGCCATTGTCTTTTGTACGATATAAATACCATACTTACGAGATTAGATGTAGGTACGGAATCGGCCGAGTTGTGACGAGTGAATATTTAAATGTCACCAAGCGGTGCATAGATATACCGGAATGGACCGGAACAGACCGGAATGGACAGAAATGCACCGGAATGGACTTAAAGTAATGATGTTAACTCTTTTGGCATAACTTCATTTATTTGACAAAAATCTTAGGCAAAGGAAGGAAAAAAACTGAACAGGCCTAAAGATTCCCTAAGAAATGAGTATATGGACTTTTCAATGAAAGTGAAACTCCGGGACATACCTAGTACAGATAATTAACTGTCCACAAAGGCGATGTTACTTTTCGACTGGTCGCTGGTACGGTGTACAGTAAATATCCAAATATGAAAAAGATCACCGGGGTGTCTCATTATTGAGACTAGGGACATACCCAAATCTTAACAGAAAACTGTTTCCGATATTTGAGGATCACATGTAACTAGATTTCAGTCCCTCCCCGTTGTTCCCAATGTTTCGTTTTTTTTTTTTAAGTCCAAAGGTTAGCTTCTGCTGTCCGTTCAAGTCCATTCCATTTCTATACTCCAGTATCAGATCTTTTTAATTTACTGACAATTCTGAAAATTTCATGTGCGATATTTGATGTTTTTGATTAGATATAGCTCGGTTCTCGATTTTCTCTTTGGTTCTAAGTCGAGGGCTTTTAAGGGTCCTAACAGTTCGGTTCTGGTTTTCCATTCAATTTAGTTTTGTTTCATTTTGATGAATCAAATTTGCGATATTTGATGCTTCTGATATGAATTTGGTCCCTTCCCGATGTTCCTGTTGTAACGTGCAACGACCTGGTCACCCATCCAGGCACTAACCTAATGCACGTTGCTTTACTATCACGGAGAGAAATACATGTACACCAAACTGCATCGCTGTAAAAGCTAGCTCAACAGCAAGGCAGGTTTCAAGTGCTTATATATCTAACCTCTCTCCTTGTCACTGTTTTTTTGTTTTTTTGTTTCAAATTCATAGAATCGTCTTTGAAATAGGGTCCGTTCAAATTTTCCACTTTTTCCATTATCCTAAAAAAGATCATTTTTTCTTCCATTCAGTTTATGTTCTATTGTCTGCGCATACCATATTCTTCGAAGATTCAACCTGTCTTATATGACGCATCACTCTCCCTGATATTCGGGGAACTGTAGTAATAAGCTCTATAACGTAGCAATGGAGAAAATGGATTTTATCAATAAGTTTGAGGAGAAATCAGGCCTGTTTTAGCTCCAGATTTCTCTAAACTGCCGATCATAGCTGAATGAATCGCCCCAGGCAGCGTACATTTTATTGAGTAAACATTAATTTTAGTTTAGTTTGAAATTCAAAGTAACAGTTGTCGCGTAGAAAAGTAGTCCGGTTCTGTACCCAGGATGTCCAAATTGAAATTAGATACTATATATGAGTAATTGTAGAATGCCATCCAGCGGGAGATAATGGTTCTTTTCTGACGATTCCTACGTCTGATATTTGATGTTTCTGATGATGCTTTGCATGGTCCCTTCCCGGTTTTCCCATATATTCTTCAGTCCCTTGGAAGGCTGGTCGTTCCTGAAGGTCTGTTTCGACCATTCCATATTAGAATATCAAAGATAGTTCCTATTATTTTGTGTCCATTCTAATGATTCCCTCGTCCATCATCAGATGGTAATGATCAGATTTTAAGTCCATTAACATTTTTTTTCTATTTAATTTTAATGTTCATAGTTTTTTATCCAAGGGTCCGTTTCGGTTTTTTTATATTCAAAATAGTGGATCTTTTCAACTCAGTTCATGTTCATTCTCATGTTGCAGACGTAAGCCTTCGGTGTTTGTTGTTTCTGTAAACATATCATAGGTTATATAAGTTCTTGCTTTAGGGTCCGGTCTGGCTTTTCCATATAGGGTCTGAAAGTCTCGTCACGTGACCGCGAGAGTTCATCACTTCCGTGGAGCACCGTAAATTTATCGCCTTTTCATCACAGTATGTGGAGAGATACACGAAGCAATTACGAATGATGAAGTAAGATTTAAAAACTCCGAGCGATTTGAAAATTTCAGTAATCGATCAGAGAACGATATGTGACCATGAATACTCCACAGTAAAGAACAGATCGTGTTCAGCGCAGGTAAACAGGTTGATGGTTCAACCTACTTTCGGTTTCGTATTCAAAAGAATCATGCTTTTTTGACGGAGTTAAATCAAACTAGATGAATCAGCTTCTTTCACAAAACTACAGCTATGTGAAGGCATAAAATGAAAGCATAAGTACGAAGCAAGACGTTTTAAAACAGATATTTATAGATCTATCTAGTTGTAATCCTCAATTTGCCGGGGGCGATCGCACAGATCTACGTTGAGCCGCTGTTAATTTCAGCCTTTGGTGACATTCGAGTATTTTTAAGACAGCCACTCCAGTATTATGTTTTCAAATATCAAACATAAGAGAGTTCAGATTCAAGATCAGACTGCATGTTCATTGCAGTCTGAAATCGATCATCACTTTGCTGAAAAGTGTGTAGTTATCTTCTCAGCACAAGACAGAATCTTTGACTGGTCCAAATTGAAAGGGTTTGCAGATGACAATTAATGCCTTATAGAATAATGATCTAGTATTTAAATGATGGAAATTTATTTGAGTGGGTATAGAAACTATTATTGGAAAAGGAGAAAATGCTGCTTACCAGCATTTAATCCTTTTCCTACAATGTTTTCATAAGGCTTCCTCCGAGTCTTTAAAAATCAGGATTGTGTCATAAAGGATTGTGCTTCACAGGCCAAGGGTTATTTAAGAAGAATGCAATATCCTTGTTCCACTATGCACACTGAATATTAGTGTTGTGCATAGTACTTTGGAAAGATACCCATGACCAATTGCACTAACTGGCACATGAATGAAATGTTTAACCCTTTACCTGTAAAGAAGACAATTTATGAAAATAGTATGGAAATAGGAGAAAATACTGGTAACCAGCATGTCTTCCTTTTCTCAGGGTATTTTCAACCCATCCAAAAATGAATTTCATTTTTTTAGCCACACTTACTTTTTTGTCTACTAGTGCTTTCAATTTGTACAAGTCATTTACCCTAGTGCTTTCAAGGAAGAAGCCTTTTGATAACATTGTGGGTAAAGGAGAAAATACTGGTAACCAGCATTTTCTCCCTTTCCCACAATGTTTTCTACTCATTCAAAGACAAATTCCATCCTTCCAAGTTCCAGCCACATTTAAATTGTTGTTTCCAAATGTTTTCAATTGGACAAGTCTAGGATCTATCCTGTGATAAAGAATTAAGCATTTTTGCTCTGGTTAGCTAAAAACTTCTATTCAGAAGTACTATACATGTATTTACAACATATCTTACTAATATACTTTCAGAGTTTTCTCCTGGTAGACGAATGACACTAAAAAGGAACCATGACTGCAAGAAAACTGCACATTACAGGGACCACATGTTATGCAGTGGTGTTCTCATATATGTATAATTGGACATGCAGTCATTTAAACATTTAATTAAAGAAAAATAGTACTATAGTATTAATGTTCTATGTTTACCATCTTTGCACCACAAAGAAGTTCATGCTAACATTTACCGGTACAGTTCAATAGTTAAAAGGGTATTTAAATCCTAACGAGAAATGACACTAATTTAAAACAGCATTGCAGCAGACTGCTTTTGAAAATATTGTGACCAAATATGTTATTGCTCACAGTTAGCAATATCTATTTGCGACAATGTTTTCATCTCAACCTTTCAATTATTTTTCTCCATTTGCCTCTATCTAGTATTAAAAGTAAAGTTAGGTTTCAAGACTTTGTTAAATAAAGGAAAAGTAATATTCTTGTTTATATTTAGAACAAAAATCCCTAATGCTCCTTGAAGACTGAAAGCAATAAACATGTGGTAAAATTCACTCAATGACATTGTGCAGAAAAAGAAATTTTGTTGCATAGAAGTCTTATTTGCTGCACAAAATTAATAGTCCTTTGAAAACATTGTGAGAAATGGCAAATTAACTCTTTACTTCACGAGAAAATTTTAGACCGGTCCAAATTAAAAGCATTTGCAGACGACAAAATAAAGGTGACTGAAAAATTGAAATTTGTTCTGGGAAGGGTAGAAAAGACTGTGGGAAAAGGAGAAAATGCTGGTTACCAGCATTTTCTCCTTTTCCCACAGTGTTTTTAAAAGGCCTCTTTCTCAGGGGCGTCAAAAGTATGGATTGTGTGGTAATGGGTTAATAAACAATTTCGCATTTTTTAACAATATTTTTTTTCTGAAGCAGAAATTTGCTCCATCAAGGGACCCAAATAACATGACAATAATGCAAAAGTGTTTTGTTACTACAAATGTAATAAAGATAATTAAATATCTACAAAACTTTTAAGACTTCTCAAGTTTATTTTGTTTAATCTTTACCAACTGATAAAACTCTGCACTTCTTCAAATTCAAAGCATTTGCAGACAATTGATTGATTTTGACTCACATTTTACAATTTAGCTAATAAAAGGTAGAAAACATTGTGTTGAAAGTAAAAATTATTAGTTGTCTTTTCACACAATGTTTCCTAAAGTATTTTTCTGCAGGGTCGTTAAAACTCAGGAATTTTTGGTAAAGACTTACAAGTCATCAAAAATAATAAAATTGCTTCTGAAACATATTTGCAGCACAAAACTTCAGAAGCATCCTTGTGAATGCGAAAAAAATTAATCAAGGAGTAAAACTTGAGTATTCGTTAAATCATGTCACAATTAGACATTACTTATTTTGACCAATTTGTCCTTAGGTCAAAATGTTTTCAAAATTGGTCTGCTGCAAGACATAAAAAGTTGTCTACAGGAGACAGACCACTGACCCCTTTATCTGCTGGTATTAAATTACTGGGCTGTCTCTGGTCCAACAACACTTGCAAGGATGAATTAAACAAGGGCTTTATAAGAAGAAATGCAACCATTTTAATCTTTTAACATGTAACAAAATTTTCATAGTGTCTATTTTGAAAGCAAAGTTGGAGGATGAAAAATTGTAGCCTAAATGATTAGGTTTATGACTGAGAGGAAACATTGTGAAAAATGTATAAAAAGCCGACGACCATTTTTTCTCTCCTCTTCCTTCAATGTTTTCAAAAGCCCTCTGCTTCAGGGTAATTTATTAGGAACAAAATTGTTTGGTAAAGGGTTAACTCACAGAACAAAATTTCGACTGGTTCAAGCTGAGAGGATAAGCAGGTGATATGCAAATGAACTGTTGAAATTTGTCTTTGAATGGGTGCAAAACACCACAGAAAAAATGATTTCCAATATTTTCTCACATTTATTGTTCTGGCTTCCCTCCCCCTGGCTGTTTTGACACAAGCTTTTTTGAAGAAAATGCCCTGCAAATCGTATCTTGTGTAGTACATCCTGTTGCATCTGCTGTCATTTGGACAGTCATGAATTAATCTTCTGTTTTAGTGGTTTGGCATTTCCAATGAGTCTAAAGTAGGTGATGTTTCATGTGGCACTGTACAGATGTTTTGGACAGTTATTGTGATTGTTAGGATTTCATGGCCTATCTGCCCTCCTGCAAAAAAAAAAACAGGCTAAAGCAAAGTATTCAAAAAGACTTTCTGCAGAATATTTCATCATAAGAAGCATTACACTTGTAAAGGCTACATCAAAATAGGCAAGCACAAGTACTGATTCTGAGTATTCAAATAGTCTGCAAGTCTTTGTTATAACCCTCAAAGTGCCTTTGACCACTTTAGTTGCTTTTGTGATCAATGTACATCATGACTAGACTGTACAAAGTCTGCAGTCTGATCTACATTGATCGCTTTACTAAGACCGTCCAGACGAGGGCAACTTCAACATTATTCTCAAGATCTTATTTATAAAATGAAATGCGTCTTTGATTTATTCCGTGCTCTTTAAAGGGTTAAGCTTATATACCTAGTTTTGAACTAGAAATGATGAATTTAACTGAAAATAATTCCACAAAAGATGCTAAAATAGGTTCTGAAGCCAATAATTCACGACCATTTAAGAATGGCTGTCTAAGGCAATTCAATTAATAAAATGAGGCCGAATAATTCCAACTGTCATTACAGGCAACATTCAATATAGTGCAAAGGAGACTTGGGTGCGAAACTGCACTGGTGCGAAACATATCAAAACCGCAATATGTTTCTAAACGCCCCAGAAGACGCGATATGAGTGCATTTCTAGAATGAAATGCTAAATAACATTATTTTATTGCCATAACTAGGTTAGTTTGGCCTTCTTAGATCAGAAATCGACCGAGTACATGTCCATTGCAAGGATTGATAGCGTCGGACATCCGGGCATTTTCGTTGATCACGTGATAGCAAAAACGGCGGAGGTGAAAGCAAACGCCAACTTGAATATACCCGTATAGTAATTCATGACATTTTAGAAATGAAATTCACCCTAAAAACGATAAAAATGCCAGAAATTGACCGTGTCGGTAGTTGTATCCATTATCACTTTCGAAGAGGCAAAAACTGTCAAGTTATCAATTTTCCGGTATCCTACAGAAAAAGGAGTTATAGCTCAAGCGCTGTCTCCTTTTGGTTTTCATGGAAACTTTCGTGTGCAGACTACATTATTAACACCGAGAAAGAAATCATTATTTCTAGCAAACTGCCTTTGACTTACAAGACAAGAATTTAAAAAAGAAAATGAAAAGCAAACTGTAGTTAAATCGGGAAGCAATAAAAATGCATTTGAAAACAAAAAAAGTTTTCGGAACTCAAAAATGAACTTATCCTACGTTTAAAAAAAGATGATTATTCCAAATCCTGTTTACCCTGCGGACAATTGCCCCTGGGACAATTGCCCCTGCGGACAATTGCCCCTGCGGACATTTCCCCCTGCAAAATTTGTTCACCTGGACATTTCCCCCTGAATTTTTAAAAAGCTTAAAAATGTTTTTTATTTTAATCGGAAATATTTCTGTTTGCTTTAATCTTTAAATTTATGGCAATTTCATTATTATTTTGAAAAATTTAGTCTTATTTTAACAATATAACATGTGTTTTTTTTTCTTTGAAATAAGTCTGTTTTATGGCATTTTTTATATAGATTTTCCGTTTGATTTTTAAATAGCTTCAAGATTGATGTTATTTAGACTAAAAAGTTGACTTTTTTTTTATTTGACTTTTTTTCATAGCATTTCATAGCACTTTCTTTATGATTTTTTATATAAGATGTGCAAAATGTTAGCTCTAACATAGAAATAACAAGCGTATCTTTGTTTCTTTAGAAATAAAACAAATTGATTTCAATTCTCCATTCTGAAACATAAACACAATTAACTGAAAAAAATGATTGTTAATAGATATTCATCTTGAAAAACTGAAACGGTGAAAAAATTCATCTACTTATAACTTATTAACTGTAAATTTCTGAGATTACAAATGATATCACTCAAGATCAAATGTAAGTTACAATTTGAAAAAAAAATAACATCAATTAAAGTCAAAAAATAATGAATCAGGGGGAATTATCCGCAGGGGCAATTGTCCGCAGGGGGAATCATCCGCAGGGGCAATTGTCCGCAGGGGCAATTGTCCCAGGGGCAATTGTCCGCAGGGGCAATTGTCCTACACTCACCGTATTTATGAATGATCAAGAGAAAATTAAACAGGGCAGACACATTTTTATGACACGTGTGTGTTAGTGTTTAGCAAAAGACTATGTGTCACCCATTACTGCAGTGATATACCGAGATCAAAGGAACACCCGGCTAACCCTTTACCAGCTTTAAAACTAAAACAGCTTTAGCACATATTTCTCGCTAAAAATGAAACATACACCACAATTTTTAGATGGAAAGAGAGGTTTAAAATTTGAATAGACCTTCGTCGTTATGATAGTCATCGATTAAGAGTGATGAAAAATAAAAATGCAACTAAGAAGATACGATATCTTCTTCGGCAAGAATTTGATCAAGAAACTCAAACTTTATCGTGTTTCAACTTTCAAACTTTGCACACAATTAAACCCTTTTTTCTTATTACAGAAATTTATCACCACACTAAACATTTTCAAAGATTAAAAAAAAAAAAGACTTTTCCAAATTGTTAATATTGACACCCTTCAATTTCATATGGCTTAACTAATGAAACTAAATGGAAAATATCGTAGGTAAAGGCGAAAATGCTGGTCACGAGCACTCTCTATCCTTCCTACAATGATTTCTTTCTTTTTAAACTGGGGATTGTGTGGAAAAAGGTTAATAGTTAAAATATATCTAACCAATTATCCCTGGGTTGCAAGCCCTGTACTTTTCCAACTTAGCAATGTCTGACATGTGCTGAACAATCAGACTATCTATGGCAATTTTTATAAGATTAATTTATCCTTTACAGAACGACAAAATTTTGACTTGCCCAAGTTAAATGCATGTGAAGATAACAAAAAAAAGTGTGGCTCAAAACTGGAATTTGGTTTAAAAAGGGGTAGAAGATATTGTAACAGGAGACAATGTTTGTAACTAGAATGTTCTCCTTTTCCCACGACGTTTTCTAAAGGATTTTTTCTCGGGGTCTCCAAAAGTCGGGTTTGAACAATGAGAGTAATGGCTTATTTGACTAAAAATCCTGGTAAACTGCAAAACTTGGGACCTATCAAAATCCATAGCATTTGAAGGCGACAGTTTAGACGTGGGTCAAATTGTTGAAATGGCTTTGAAAAAGTAGAAAATATCATGGGAAAAGGAGAAAATGCTGGTTCAAAGCATTTCACATTGTTTTGTTTGAAACACCCTACGTTTCCAGGGTTGTTAAAACTCGGTATCGTTTGGTAGAGGGTTAAGAATCTTTCCGGTGTCTTGAAAGAAACAGGGACAGTCCATTTACTAAAATTACAGCACTTAAAGCATACTTTTGAATATTAAGAAAATTACGATCCTTAAAAAAAAATCCGAACTTTTTATGTTGTGCATAACTTAGTCATGTTCCAAAACATATAGCTTCAGTTCAAATTTTTAATTTTCCATCCCCATTCACAAAATATTTATAATCCAGTTCTCAAAAGTTTTTAGGAAATACTTTGTACGTGTCATAATGAACTTTCACAAAAAGGGTGAAGGGTTTCCTTGTGCCTTTGATCTCGGTATCGCACTGCAGTGTGGACGACCCAAGAGTTGTAACGTAATTGCTTGGTGGAAATAAAAATAATAACGCACACGTGTCACATTACACTGACTGTTTATGTCTGCTAATGATCTTCATTCACCCTTATGGTGACCATTTGTGTTTAAAATTTGGGATTTTTCGCAGGTTACAGAGGGTAAGTTCATTCTTCAATCCAACATATATATACCAAAATTAGAATTTTGGGACGAAACATACCAAAGCGATATAATTTGTCTTTGAAAGAACAGCAATAGTGTGGAAAAAAGAATGGATGCTGATTGGTATTTTCCTTTCACTGCAATATTTTCAGAATTCTCTCTCTTCATGGTCGGAAAAACATTGGATTTTCTTTTTTTTTGTAATGGGTTAGATCTTAAAGTCTGTTTCGGGGTAACGTTCTAAAAACAGTTTTATCAGACTACTCTTTTTTTTTAGCTCAAATATTAGAAAATTGAAATAATCACCATCAAATACCAAGATATTTTACAGGAATGGTAATTTTTCATTACGATACTTGAGAGGTTTATTAGCTTATCAGCCTTTGAAAATTCAGGAAATAGCTCTGGTCTGAGAGAGAGAGAGAGATAGAGAGAAAATCCTTGAGAACCATGGAATTTTCCGACCTTTCTTTGAATCTGATGAACAACATAATGTGTTTACATTTATTTTGAGGCTCGGACATGAAGCAGACTAGGAAAAAATGAACATTTATTTCTATGTTTGAAGGGTCTAGATCCACAATACATTTAAATGGTAGGTCTAATTGTGTAGGCGCATTTAATGAAAATCGTCTCAAAGAAAAATTGACAACTAGCCATACGTTTCCTAAAGTATAGTCCTAATAGTTACCGTAACTGTTAAAAGCTTTGATTAGTGAAAAACGTAGTTTTTCTCAACAAAAAAAATTGCAAATAGCACTAAAATATATGGTTGCTATGTTATCGATTCACCTCCGAAAATGGTGACCGCTCGTTGCTAGGGAATGTGATGTCACGCCGATGTACCCTATGTACGAAAACTGGGTTACGGATTTTCGCTGATTTCCACGGCCTGTATTTAAATCACAAAATAATTTCTAAACAATATTTTGACCCTTACCAACATCTTTCATCTCCAGTTTTTCCTCTCCAAACCCATTTTTGAGAATTTGAAGAATATGCACATCGGTGTAGCGTCACGAATGTCGGTACATGCATAAGCAAAATAGTGGAAAATATCTCAATATGTCGACCAGCCTCCCCGGAAGTGCATTTCATCTAAACGAGACTTACTGACCCTATTCGGACATCAGATAATTTCACTTCAAGTCATTTTAAAACTCAACGGTTGTTCTCTTCGTCCAATATTTCATTTGTTTTCTCAACTAAGATTCAGGTCTTTCCTCGAGTATTCCCCTCTTTTTTGTTGTTGTTGTCTTAGTATTCGGTTTCAAGGGTCACTTTAAGTCAATTAAAGTTTTTCCAAACTTTAATTTAGATATTTCGAACAATTTCAATGTTTTATCTGATGTATATAAAGTCGTATACAAACTATTTTTTCCTTCAAGATAAAGGTCCCTTCCATGAAGCCTGATCTCGTATAAGTTCCTCTTTTAGCTTACATGAATACATGGATCCGTGGAAATCGATATTTGACCAATCAGGACATCGCATTTATTCTACCCGATGTCCTACCTTGGTTTCTGCTATTTTGGCTCACAAATAAGCGACTGTTAACTTTGGAAGAATGCAATTTTCTTTATTTATGTTTTGTTCTTAACGCTTGAATTTTAAAAAAAGCTTAAAAAATGTGCTTTGCGAACGTGTACCGATGACATGAGATCACACAGAGGCTATAGACAAGTTTAAATTGTGATGATTACTGAAAATTTGAACTTATTCAAAGAGCTGATCAGCGCTGGATAATGGATTAATTCAAAGTATTCTATAATTTTTCCTCTCTGAAAGAGAAAACTGGAAAACAAAGGTAAAAAAAAAACCTATATGCAGTACTAATAAAAGGAAAATACTTTTACTTGAATATCTAACCTTGTTCAATAACCTATGCACATTCAAAAAGTGGCCACGTAACTTGTCACCAATGTTTCAATTTGACATTAATCTTAACCCATGGTGCACGAAGAATATGCTGAATGTGTACTGGGATCGTATATGCGATCTCTGATGTGTAGATATAAATCAGATTGCAAATTACATGATGATTAGTCTTGGATTTAAAGAACCTGCTGATTACAACAAGCCACTTTGGCGTGTAGTTCTTCCTCACTAGGAGTATATTTCAGTTTTAAAAAAACAGTACTTCTGATCTGGTGGAACTTGGAAATTTTTCTCTTGATTTATCTATTTTAACCGTTTACCACATAACGGTTTTAACGACCCGTAGAAAGCTTTTAAAAGCATTGCGGAGAAAGAAGAAAATGCTTGTAACATTCATTTTATCCTTTTCTCACTGTGATTTGCGCTCTTTCAAAAACAAGTTTCGATTTTTGAATCATTTATTTTGTTGTCTGCAAATAGTTGAGTTTGGATTGCTCTAAAAATTTTGTCATTTGGTGACGAATTTAAATGGATTAGCACATCAGCACATTAGCACAAAGGGTGTGTTGGTAAACTGTTAATTTGATAGGAAGTGTGTTAGATTGCAAAGCAAATTACTGCTCTAATCAACTTGACCACCCGTTGTCATCAGTATATCATATACTACCGTCAATGATGTTAACAATTTTCTTAATTGACAACACACTTAACGCATTTTATAATCCAACAGACAACACTTTTCCTCTTAACCTGATATTAAATATTTTCATTAACGTAAACCTCTCTGTAGATTCAGACATTCTATCAACTTTTCGAAAGGTTTGTAATTCAGTGTTATTTAATTTGGTATGATGCTGAGATGCGTTTACTAGCCCAACGAAAGCAATAAGTATCGTTAATTCTATTATTCTGTGGCCAAACGGAGATTTGTTGATGTTTTTTTTATATTTTCAAATTTTTGTTTAAACATGTAAATCTTTTACATTGTACGTCGCCCCCTTAATTCGCCCTTTTAATACATCTCCGTATGTAAATTATTTAAGCATCTTTAAATTGCTTACTGAGAATTTATCATCGATAAAAATATATGATTAAAATACTTTTTCCGGAATTTTATTGAGAGAAACAGTCATGACAGCACGATTTAAGTAGCCTATCTGCTATACTGTATATGTATTGACTACGTTTGTTTGTGAGACCTTGGCAACAGTAACTAAGGTAGTCAGTTTATCTTATCACCACGGATCCATGTATAGGTTCAAGAGGGATGCGGTCAAAACGTACCCAAACCAAAACGTACCCAAAAAATAAGTTAAAACGTACCCAAAAGTAAAGTCAAAACGTACCCAAAATTTAAGTCAAAACGTACCCAAAGTAAATTTTTCATTAAAATATTTCAGTGTGAGTTATAGATTAAAAACTTCATGTATCTTACCTTTTAAGGATGTTTTAACTCCTGACTCACTTTATATCCTTTTAATTATTTAAAAATGATTTATGGTTTTAATACTACGTTACATTCAATTCTGGGTGATGTGTTTATGTCAGGACTAATCAGGTGTAACAAACTAGTTGTCATTAACAGTTTTATTTTCATAAAAGATGATTTACAAACATTTGTACACAATGCTACATAGTAGAAGGTATATTCACCACACAGCCCCTTTTCAAAGTTAACAAAAAATAACTTAAGATCTAGTCAATTTAAGTTTAAAATGAAAATGTTCAATGATATTTAGTCGAACATTTTTTTTTTCACCCACAAAAAGCACGAGCTACCTTTAATTACACAATCTAAAGTATTTACAATCCTTCTCAAAAATAGCTTTTTACAACATTGCAACAACTTCCTTCCGTTTCTCACAATGTTTTTTACCCTTCGAATCCTTATATTATAACAGTTTTTTTTGCAAATGTCTTCAAGCTGGAAGAGTCCAAGATTTTATTGATTGGTAAAGAGTTAAGTTTACAATATTTTCAGTGCAGAATATGTCTTATAATATTCACACTCTAATTGTTAAAGTTTTAATTAAGTGAAAAATTGTGTAAATATTCATACTTGTAATGATAAGAAGGTGTAACAGTGTCACCACTCATAGACAACAAAATCTTTTACTTATGCATATTTAGGGAATTTCCTCATAATCAAAATGTTACGAAGAAGAAATTTCAAGGGGAAGAAAAGGAAAATATAGGAAAAATTTCCATCAGAGCATTTAATGAAGTAAAAAAAAAAAATCAACCCTTCAGTTTTTCATCTAAAGTAAACTGTCTCTCAAATCATCAATATTTACAAAGCATTCAAATATATAGTCAGGTAATATACAGCAGCTTTAATACCACTGTGAATAATTAATTTATTCGCCACATAATTATAGTTTATTACACACTTTTTGGGTGTGAAAATTGCACCTTTTTTTATCCAAACAATGTAATTAACGTATCTCATTTCTATAAAAGTGCTAATTCTTAGGAAGATTTTTTTCCGATATTTTTTAATGGATAAAATATATATTAATAATGATGGATAACGATATCAAGGTATGTGATGCTTTTTCTCTAATGTTAATTGTATTTGCCTTAAGAGAGAGATACACACACTGTAATTTTATCATGAAGCGTTTGATAGACTTAGCTACATATTCTGTGATATGCTTCATTATTTGTTTTAATCATGTAAGGCAAATTTGAAATAAAGCAGAATGAAAAATTATCATCATCAAGATGGTGAAAACAATATTTCTATTAATGTGTGGAAAGATGGAAGATAAAAACACTATAAAAATCATGGGTACATTTTGACTTCACATTGGGTACGTTTTGACTCCACTTGGGTACGTTTTGACTTCAGTTGGGTACGTTTTGACTCCACTTGGGTACGTTTTGACTTGGGTACGTTTTGGTTTGGGTACGTTTTGACTGTAAACCGTTCAAGATCTTTTCCTATTGCAATAATAAAGTTATTGTTTGTTTTTGTAACAGTTTTCAAAGTATTTTCAGGTCCATTCCGGTCCATTGCGGTCCGGACCGGAATGTTCCGGTTCATATCGGTATTTCCATGCACCTATCACGATACGCCCTCTGTGAATGAATGTCGATAATGGATGCCGTCCTCCTGTTCTATGAAGTTCTTACCGAGTCTTTTCACTAGATTATTTTTCTGTGGTTACTTTGACAATCGATTGATTACGTGATTTGGACATAATTAATCCATCAGATTATAGCCTTGAAAGGTAAAGTACATAGCTTATATGTAATCCTGAATCGATTTTATTACCCGGAAGTAAATTGTACTAGTTAGTTAGAATTTGGATGAAAGTGTAGGAAGTCTTTATAGTTTGGGGCAAATGACGTGCATCAGAATGATGCCTTGGAATGTAAACTAGATACATATCTTCACAGAGTATGTTTACTGGTAATTTCGTTCTCGGGTTATTTTGTTGTTAAAAGTCTAGACCTCCTACCTTCAGTCTGAGGGATTGCTCCGATGTTATTAATCGGTCCGGCTTGAGCTGGACGATTTGGGAGATCATAGATTTCAAAAATCCGTCTGCTAAAGGCAAACTGATCTAACTGCAACCCAAGACAGCTTTTCTTACAGTCCTATAACACTATAGCTGTTGTGATCTAATTACATCTGAACTTGTTAACAACTTATGACAGAAACAAGAGAGATCAAGGAGTATGAAATTATGTAAGCACATCTGCTAGTGATTTATGGATGTTTCGGTAACAGACGAGTTCGGTAACATAGACGTATAGAGTAAATCAATTGGATGTTTCGGTAACAAAGCAATTATATAGTGTTTAATATGTATCGTGACGTTCTTTACACCAACGCATGACTTTATTTTATCATTTTGCCTTAGAGTAAACTGGTGTACGTAGGGGTGTGCAATTTTGGAATTTTCCCACTTGTCCACAGACAAGTTGGACTGAATTTCCTACATGTCCGCATTTAAAGTTTACTTGTCCTCCCCCCTCACCCCCCACAGCAACTGCATCTAGCGAGAGGCCTCAAAAAGGGTCAGTACATTTAGTCTGTACCTTGAAGGTGTTTATTTCAACACCAGTTATGCAAAACTTGAATAAATGGAGGGTTTGAGGATCGTCATTGATGTAAATATGACATTTCCTTATCTGGTTTGGCTCAAAAATTCACAGATGCTCTGGAAAAATTCACTTGTCCACAGGTAAAAAGTCCCGAGTCGGGCAAGTAGGGCATAGGAATACCACATCCCTGGTACGTGTATTGCCGTATATGCAACTGTAAGCAGCTGTGAGTTTTAATAAGTCCCATCCAACGGGCCCACAAACCAAGAAACAACATTAGTAATGTTGTGCGTATTGCGAGACGCATGTATTGGCATCAACAATAAATGTACATAAAACTCTACATGTAACAAGGCGGACTATGACACAATACTCTTAACTGCGGATAGAAACACTAATTCCTTAGATTTTTCTTTTAACTACATTTTGGCCTGACTCGCCCAGGAAAAACCAGACATAAACCATTCTCTTTAATGGAAAAACTCAGGAAACCTGTGCCCATTTGTCAATGTCAGATGCCATGGAATGTTGGGCCTCATTCATTTTAAACCCCTTTTTTCAAACCTTTCAGTATTCTGGCTACCAGCTGATTAAAACGTAAACTCAGAAATAAATACATATCGAATTTGAATTTGAAATATGTGTCGATGCCACAAAGGTCTCTCTAGAAGTAAAGCTCAGCTACATCCATCTATAAATAGCCTCATCACATATCCCTCGTGCAAAACCGGTTTTGTATCTACCCGTCCGCTAGGACAATGGTACTCGGCTATATGCTACAATACCGCCGAATACCATCAATATTCGTCTGTTGATCATTTATTGTTAGCGAGGTGAAGGAATGAGGGACAAAGGATGTAGAGATATGAAAATTCCAGGTCACATATTCACTGAAGACCACCATGGAAGACCTACATTCTAATCGTTCACAGATGACTAAATTCCGTAGTCCGCTATGCTTCCAATAGACATTTATGAATGGACATGGATGTTGAAATGGACAACGGAATACATGTTTCAATAGGGTTTTTTCTCAAAGTAATTTTGCCATTATGTATATAGGCCAAAGAAAAAGCCATCACGGTTTAAGGTCTACAACCCCCCCCCTCCCACCCCCACATTAAAGGTTGGTACTTAGAATTTTCACATCACACTAAATCAAAAAATATATATATCACTGAAATTTATATGAAAAAAACAATATAAATCATCAATAATTAAGAATCATAAAATTACCAAAAAAAATTTTTTTGATGGCATTCCCTTAACCCATTACCACACGAGAAAATTTTGGACTGGTCCAAATTGAAAGCATTTGCAGACCACAAAGTAAAGGTGACAGAAAAATAGAAATTTGTTCTGGGAAGGGTAGAAAACACTGTGGGAAAAGGAGAAAATGCTGGTTACCAGCATTTTCTCCTTTTCCCACTGTGTTTTCAAAAGGCTTCTTTCTCAGGGGCGTCAAAAGTAGGGATTGAGTGGTAATGGGTTAAAAGGCTACGTAGCCTCTTAAGTTATTTTTAGATTTCGCACCAAAAAATAAAAAAAATGCATTGTGGGAATGTTAAGTGACTGGCACGTGACTAATGCTGCTTAAATTCCATTACATAACAAACATGTAATTATTTTTCATAATATCTTCTTCGGACGCTATGTTTGAAGCTTCGCATGTGTATTTCCAGCATGTAAATGAGTGAGTTACTCATGTAAAAATAGAACATGTTTCCCGTCGATGTCGACCTTGGCCGTAGTAAATCTCTAATTTCTCGTGTTGTCTGATGGTTTTCGACTACTGGCTTTCTGTGAATGACGATTATAAGGCTTTGGGAGTATAAGAATGATATTTTTGTATTTTTGTAAAATTTTCATCCCAAATTCTGAAGGGCCACCTTTAAAAGAAGAAAGCTGCCAAGATTGGCTGAATAGCCTTTATAAAAACATTGATCTTATAGATGCTATATATACCGATGAGTTTAGGGATCGTAGTCCTTAACTATTTTTTTGTTCAGAGCTTCTGATACAACTCAATGATCACATTTTTTAAATAAGCATCAACATTTTCAGAACTGCAACTCATTGTTTTTAGGCCTCCTCATTTACCACACAACATTGCAACATTGTTGCTCTGTAACCTCACCAGAAAAAAATGTGATATATGCATCAATTGATGTCTGGTCTTTATGACACTTTTCAAAGGTATTTAGGCTTGTATGTGATTGCATAATGCTCGACCTGACAGGGAAACTAGAATAAAATTGGGATGGTTGTCGATGCAGTGGATGCAGGCAACCAGTTACCATACATTTAACTAGCTGGTGGTTCACCATCCGGCCATATCAGAACAAGTTCCTGGTGGAGATCGAACCTTAGAACTCCCGTTCCAAGCAGCAGTGGTTCCTACAATTCTATACTGTGTCGTGTTGCAATGAAGTAAACCGTAAAAGAACGTGTGAATCCTTGCCTCTCCATATAGTACAACATATTAATTTTGTGACTTTCCGTGACAAATCCGTATCATAGTCGTAGTTAATATGTATTGATACAATGCTAATACGTAGTTTTCCTTACCAAATCCTCAAAAAAAAAATGTGCCTACAAATAAGTACTGATTGATACGGTTTTCATATGGACCAGAACATATCAGTACGGTCTAATACAAACTAGTAAGGATACGCTACAGTTGTTCGATCCTTAGCAAAGTTTTGTGCATGTTCAAAATTTGTCATGGATCGCTACGGATATATAAGGACTACTACGAATGACTACGGTTACAACACGGAGAGCTACTGACTAGTGCGAGTAGTTATGGACGATGCCGGAACAAATCTGTAGCTCTTCCGTGGCGGTCTTTCGTGAATATTTGACCGGGATATAAGGAATATGACCCTAGTGGAGAGATCATTATGTAAACATTTCCAGAATGACCAGCATAGATCTGATTAAGCATCCTTCAGCTTAGGATGGTTTAACCCTTGGGGTGCTAAGTGCTACTTTATGACCTTTTGTGGACAGTGTAGATCAAGATCAGACTACACACTACATGTAATCTGATTTTGGATCTATTTAGTCCAATGAGTAGTATTTTTTTCTTTAAAATGTAGTGAGAAAAACTGAATGTATTCAGCATGTTATCATCATTTGAATGAATTTGAACATCCTTTGTATTGAAGAGGAGATAAAACAATGTGAGAAAAGGAGAAAATGCTGGTTACCAGCATTGTCTCCTTTCCCCACTATGTTTTCAAAAGGCTTCTTTCTCGGGGTCGTCAAAAGTCGCAATTGTATGGTAAAGGGTTAATATAAATAGTCTATTTATGTAGGATATAATTATAGAAAAATGACCTTAAAATTGCAATATTTGGATATTGTTGTTTCTGACTGTAAAAGGCTATAACTGGGTGCTTTAACATTTTTTAACAAAACTATCCCGTTTTTCATGACCAAGAAGACGGCTGTTAAAGGGGCCTTTATACTCATGTTCAGCCAGTTTTAACTCATTTTGTTTTTAGTTTATCAAATAATAGCCATTCTTATATCTTCTTGCTAAATATTGCACCTGACGGTTGCAAGGTTGCTTAGATTACGGTCGATAGAAAATGCATTTGGTTGAGTTGCGGCCTTTCATGTAAACAGACTCGTCGTTTCGGGGTTTTGAATTGAACATTTTCTATATATCCGTTATACATTTGGGTAGATTCGAATAGTCATCGTGCATTCTGTCACGTGACTATATTTGAATTTTGCTCTGCGTCTAATGAGATAAACAAAGAAAAATGGAGGCTTCTCTGTTGCAGCCTCGAAATTCAGACGGAGGTTTTGGCCTGTATGCAAATTTCACTGTATCCGTCTGTAGGCAGAAACCAACGAAACATTTCCGTGACACAATTGGTCCACATTTGGTCAACATTTAAATCATATGTGGATATGATTTCGATTTGGACAAGTCTAGAATTACATAATTTGGGGAGGGTTGGGAAGATATTGCATTCTTTGAAAGAAATGTGGAAAAAATTGGCCAACTAATGTTTTGGACAGAATGATGTTGCCCAGATCAATTTAACCAGTCAAGAAAATTAGATAGGAAAATTTGTGCAAATAAAAATATTCCTTTTTATCTCATTACCACGCAACAAAAGTTTGGGTTTGTCCAAATCGAAAGCTTTTGCAGACGTCAAAATAAAAGTGACTGGAAATTTGAAATTTGTTCTGTGAAGGGTAGAAAACATTGTGGGAAAAGGAGAAAATGCTGGTTACCAGCATTTTCTCCTTTTCCCACAATGTTTTCTGAAGGCTTTTTCCTCAAGGGCGTCAAAAGTAGGGATTGTGTGGTAGTGGGTTAAACATAGAATAAAGTTAAAGGCCTACTTGCAGCAAAAAGTAAACAATTTGTGTTATAATACAGGCATATTTTATATGACTTATTCATAACATTTTAAAGGGAGTACATTACCAGTACTGATAATAGCATAATATGACAATATATTACCGTACAGTTATCAATGTTGCAAAAGTTACAGAAAATATATTCGTATACTATTAAACTTATTTAACCCATAACCAAATGAAAAAAAAAATAGGTTTGTCAAAATTTGAAAGGAATTGCAGACGACAAGATAAAAGTGACTGAAAGTTTGAAATTTGTTTTGTGATGGGTGGAAAACATTGTGGGAAAAAGAGAAAATGCTGGTTACTAGCATTTTTCTCCTTTTACCACAATGTTTTCTAACGGCTTCTTTCTCAGGGGCGTCAAAATTAGGGATTGTGTGGTAATGGGTTAAAAGGCTGATAGGTACTGTTATTCAGGATGAGTGAAAGCTTGATGATGGTACTACTGATCAGAATTAATTTTCAATTGTCAACTCTTTCTGGTTGAGGAATTATCTCCGCTTGAACTTGACACTGTTTCCTGTCAAAACGCTGGCCGGGGTATTAAGTCACATTCAGTGACAGCTCTAGTTTAAAACTATTTCTTTCTGCTAGGAAGTAGTACTTTGACTAGGGGGTTCAATATTATAATTATTGTCATCTTCAAATAAATTCACATACTATTAAAAGGTATGATTTACATTCAAATACAATTCTACACCTTAGTGTTTACCCATGGCTGTTACTGGGCCTTTAAGCTTTCAACATACGACAATATTTTAGACGTGTCCACTCTTGGATGATAAAGTATAAGTGGCTCTTTGTTTAGGGTAGAAAACATTGAGGGTAAAGCAGAAAATATTGCTTACCAGCATTTTCTCCTTTCTTCTTAATGGTTTTGAAAGCCTTTCTTTATAGAGTTATCAGAACTTTGTACTGTGTGGCAAAGGATTATATGTTTACCACACAATCCCAAGTTTTAACTATCCTTGGAAAAAACCTTTTGAAAACATTGTGGGAAAAAGAGAAAATGCTGGTTACCGGCATTTTCTCCTTTTCCCACAATGCCTCTATAATGTGACAGTTTTTACGGTGGCATAAAAAGTCAATTTTCTTGGTAAATGCAAAGTTAACCCATTACCACACAATTACCTACTTTTGACGACCCTGAGAAAGAAGCCTTTAGAAAACATTGTGGGAAAAGTAGTAAATGCTGGTTACCAGGATTTACTCTTTTTCCCACAATGTTTTCTACTCTTCAAAAAACACAATTAAAATTTTCAGTCGTCAACAAATGCATTGGATTTAGACAAACCTAAAATATTGTCGTATTGTAATGAGTTCATATATTTAACCCTTTACCCTAATGAAAAAAATTATACTTGTCCAAAAGAGTTGGAGACAACAATTTAAAAGCGGCTTGAACGATAAAATTTGTCTTTGATATGAAAGAAATTATTGTGGGAAAAGGAGAAAACACTGGCTGCCTGTATATAAGGTTTGGTAAAATTCAGAGTTTTGTGGTTAAGCGTTAGTGTTTGTTAATGTTTGTTTCTTTTCTATTTATAGACGCGACATCTTGCACCTGGCATTATGGAAGTATCTGGACGAAATCAGACAGGGAGTGCCGACCCAACAACAGGTGTTCATTGTGATCCCTGTTTATTGTTGAACAAAAATGAAAATGCTATACAGTATTGTGTAGACTGTGACGAGTTTTTCTGCTCTAATTGTTCATATGTGCATAAAATGTTAAAAGTATCAAGAAATCACAAATTTTTATCTGGAAATGAAATGCCGCAACAAAAACTGACCTCAACAGAGGAAAATGTATGTTCTAAACACAGTGGGGAAATATTAAAGTACTTTTGTAAGGTCCATAAGAACTTTTACTGCACTGTTTGTATAACTCTGGAGCACAAGAATTGTTCCATTGAATATATAGATGACATTGCACAAGACTTTGAGACAAGTCCAGAGTATACAACTTTAACAGAGAAATTATCAAGTCTTCTACAGCTGTTAAAAGATATAAAGAAAACTTCCACAAGACACAGTCAAGACTTACAAACAGTGCACACCCAGTTTGTATCAAGTGTGAAATCCTTTCGTACAGAAATCAACAAACTTCTAGATTTCATGGAAACAACCATTTTGAAGGAAGCCCAGGATGTGAAGGAGTTTGATACAAAATCTGCTCAAACTGTGTCTACAACGTGCGAAACAATGACCACTGACATCAATGAAATTGTCTCTAACTTAGACAAACATAAACAATACAAACAACAGCGACAGCTGGTGATCTCTGCAAAGAAAGCTGAAACTCTGATTTCTGACTTAGAAAAGAAAATGGCGGACATTTCCAGTCAAAACAAAATTAGAAATTATAAATTTCACAAAAATGAGAAAATGCTACATTTACTTCAATCTATGTACAATCTTGGTACATTAGTGGATAGAGAGAAGGAGGGAGGAAAAACAGAAATGGAGAGAAAAGAGAAAGAAAAAGTGAAGCTGGTCAACAAAGATCCCAAATCTGTTAGAGCCAGTTATGTAGGACAAATCAATGTTAAACATTCAAAAGATAAAGGTAACTGTTGGATTAGAGGCAGTGTAATGATAGATCTATACAGAATAGTTCTAACAGATCGTAACAACTCCAGTGTAAAACTTGTAAATGTTGACAGTAACAGTATTCTATCTTATCTAAAACTTTCCACAGAACCATGGGATGTTACTTGTATTGATAAAAGTCAGCTTGTCATTACATGTGACAATAAATTAGTTTTTGTAAATGTTGGACAGACTTTGACTGTAAACAAAGAACTTCAAGTTAATGGAGACTGTAGTGGAATTATTTTTAATGATAATCAATTATTTGTGTCATTTGTTACACCAGAACCTGCTGTTAAATTAATCAGTCTACATGGAGAAATATTGAAAACATTTTCTACAGACCAAAATGGACAACCTCTGTTTAAATGTCCCATGTATATTTGTCTTAGTAATTCCAAGTCTACACTATTTGTTAGTGACTGGAAGACAAACAGTGTGACAAGTGTGGTTTTACGGAGTAAAGTTCAAAATGTTTACAGAGATACTAACCTGAAGTCTCCATATGGTCTGACTGTAGATAGATATGATAATATTTATATAGCTGGATGTGACTCACACAACATACATCAGATATCTACACAGTGTAGACCCATACAAATATTACTGGATCAAACACAAGGAATGGAACATCCACAGTCAGTGACATATTGTGAAACAGAAAACAAACTTTATATCAGCCATTATTGTCGATCTAAAAGAAATGTTTTGTCAGTTTATCAACTACAGTAGAAAACAACACATACTGATGACCTGCTGTAAGGGTAAGTCTATTTAACCTTGTACCACACTGTTTTGTGTTTTTAACACTTTACTACACCAACTTGACTTTTAATGACCCTGAAAAAAGAATTGTTTGTGAAACATTGTGGAAAAAGAAGAAAATGCTGGTTACCACAATGTTTTCTACAATATCAAAGACAGAATTTATCATTTGAACTTTGTTTAACTCTTTACCACACAATCCCGACCTTTCACTACCCTAAGAGAGAAAGATTTTGAAAACACTGTGGGAAAAGGAGAAAATGTTCTAAGTAGCAATTTCTCCTTCTTTCGCAATATTTTATCTCCATTCAATGAAAAATGTTGTGATTTGAGCAACATTTAATAGGAGACATTGTAAAAATAGTAGATTTGTTTAATTTTCATCAGTGTCCTGTGTGGCTCAGTGGTAATGTGTAGGACTTGTGACCTGGAGGTCCCAGGTTCAAGCCTTTCTGGCTCCAAATTTTTTTTTTTCACAGGAGTGTCCTCAACTCCCAGCAACGTTTATGTATTACTGTAGATTGTGTAGATCAAGATCAGCCTGCACAGAACATAAAGTTTGATCCTAGATATAAATAGTTGTATAAAATAGAAATGTTTTGTCTGTTAATCAACTACAGAAGAAAACAACATATACTATTGACATGTTGTATGGATATATCTAATTTCATCATCAATTGTTAACTGTAGTAGTAGCAGGAATGATATTTAACCCTTTACTACACATTCCTGAATTTTAACGACCCTGAGAAATAAGTCTTTTGAAAACATTGTGGAGAAAAGGAGAAAATGCTGGTAACCAGCATTTTTCCTTTACTTTTCCCACAAAGTTTTCTGACCGATTAAAGAACATGTGTGTCATTTGGGCCACTATGAATGTGTTGTCTGCAAATGCTTTCAATTTGGAAAGGTCTAAAATGTTGTAGTGTTGTAAATGGTTAACCCTTTGCTTCACAATTCGGAATTTTAATACAATTGAAAGAGACAGCTTTTAATTGTCTGTTTTTTTATTAGCCTTCATTTTTTTAACCAAATCTAACACATTGAAGGCTTCTGTTTGCTCCACCACAGATCACTTTTGAAAACAATGTAGTGAAAGCAGAAATTTATCTAATTGTACTTAATTATTCATTCTAAGACAATTTACTGTATATCCTTAACAAGCATTCCCTAGTTATTATGATGCTGTTAAAGAAAATAGAAACCATTGAGGGAAAAAGAGAAAATTATGGTAACCAGCATTTTATATCTACTGGCTTTCAGCCAGCAGAGCTTATGTCATGGCTTGGTTTCCGTCGTACGTCCATCCATCTGTCCGTCCGTTTGTCTTTTCTTTGTTTACGTTATAAAGTCTGCCAGATTTTCATGAAACTTGCACAGTTTGTTTATCTCATCAATAGCTTCAACTCCATTGATTTTTAGAAAAATCCAGCAAACAGTATGGGAAAAGTAGCCATTTCAAGTTGAAAATTTCAAATTCTTGTTTACACGATAAAGCCTGCATTTGTTTTCAGATTTTCGTGAAACTTGCACAAACTAAGTTTGTTTATCTTATCAATAGCTTTAATCCTATTGATTTTGAGAAAAATCCAACAAGCAGATTGGGAAAAGTAGCCATTTCAAGTTGAAAATTTCAAATTCTTGTTTACGCAAAAAGGTCTGCATTTGTTGCCAGATTTTCCTGAGACTTGCACAGTTTGTTTATCTCATCAATAGATTCAGCCCTTTTGATTTTGGAAAAAATCCAACAACAAGTATGGGAAAAGTAGCAATTTCAAGTTGAAAATTTCTAATTCATGTTAACGTGATAAAGTCTGTCTTTCTTCTCAGATTTTCGTGAAAATCACACAGTTTGTTTATCTGATCAGTAGCTTCAACCCTTTTGATTTTGAGAAAAAATCCAATAAACAGTATGGGAAAAGTAGCCATTTCAAGTTGAAAATTTCAAATTCTTGTTTACAGGATAAAATGTGCATTTGTAATTAGATTTTTGTGAAACTTGCACAGTTTGTTTATCTCGACAATAGCTTCAACTCTATCGATTTTGAAATAAATCTACAAGCACTATGGGAAAAGAAACCATTTCCGGTTGAAAATTACCAATTCTTGTTTACCCGATAAAGTCTGCATTTCTTGTTTGTCTTTTTGCATCATGAATTCATAATGTATGCTAGCATAAAAGCAAAATTTAATTCGCTGTCTGTAGAGCATATTCAGGCCCTTCAAGGCCTTCTAGTTCTTCATTTGCTACAATGTTTTCTACCATTTCAAAAAACAAGTTTTACAGTTGTTGGGTCAGTTTTTTTTGGTATTCAGCAAAACATTTAAATTAAGTCTTTACTGAACCACAAACTTTTAGGCTTCTTCAAATGGAAAGCATTTGCAGACTACAAAATAAAAGTGACTGAAAAATTGAAACTTGAGTTTAGAAGGGTATAAAACATTGTGGAAAAAGGAGAAAATGCTGGTTCTCCTTTTAACACAATGTTTTCACAAGTCCTCTTCCTCTGGGTCGTAAAAACTAGGGATTGTTTGGTAAGGGGTTAAAGGTGGGTATTTAGATGTTTTACATCTCACTAAATTAAAAATCAAAGTACTGATAGTACTGAAGGCCAGGAAATTGAGGATACGAAACTATACAAGAGGTCAATTTTGATTAATACAAACAGGTAGACGGACAGGGATACAAGCGGATTCCACTAAGCCCCTGGAATTCTTGGTTTTAACAGGAAATTTTGAACTGATACAAGAAAGCACATACCAGTTCTAAACTCATTAAGCCAGAGCTAGGCATGTAATCACAGTTATTGGGTGCTTGATAATGGCTTAGAATACTTAGTAATTTGTCGTGCTTGAAACAATCTCAAGTTTAAATTGAACTATTCAATCGGTGCAATACCAACTTTGGTTATTTAAATTTTTTGAAAACATGTGACGTCCTGAATGACGTTATTTTTCACATTTATGAGTCGTCTATTAACAGTAGCATATTTTTCCCCAAAATTTATTCTAATCAAATGACAAGTTTCTTTATTGTCAATTACGTTGCACAGTAGATTGTATACATGTATTAAAAATGTTTTATCACTATTTTAATTGCCAAATCAACAACCTCTATTTAATTTCCATTGATGATCCACATGAAATTAGTAATCACTTCATGAGAGATTATAGGACCAACATATAATTACAATTAAAACCTGAGATATATAAGCAACTTTTACAGATGATAAAATAAGGTGCTTCATCAGAAGCAAAATTTAACATAGTGTTAGCCGAAAGAGCCTTGAAAAACATTGTGGTTTTGTCTCAAAATCAGGATGCTCTGTGGACAACATGCTTTTTAAATCAGCCTGGCTGGTGTAACGTAATTTTGAGAGAGAGAGAAAATAGGCTGTTTGAAAGATATTTGTAGCTTGCACTAGTCAGTATGCCTCCAATCCCCAGATTTTCAGAATTATCAACAATGAAAGTATCTTGCAGACAACTGAAGTGTTGCTAAAATGATGGTTTTATCAGTGGAATACAGTTCAGTTGTTAGCGAAGTACATTTTAAGAGTCCACAAGCTCTGTCAATTTCCTATTGAGGAAATATAGGTATTGTGATAGGGTACAATTCTCTTTTAATCACATACATGTACTTAACATACAGGTCTCGGAAATCTAAGTTCTTTGAATCTCTGTAAATAAGTGTTTTTTTTTTTTAATCTCCCTTAATCTAAAGATTTTTTTTTTCTGGAAAAAAGTTGAAAGCACTTGCAGAAGACAAATCAAATGTTAATAAAAAAGTAACATTCGTCTTTCAAATGCTAGAAAATATTGTGGGAAAAGGAGGAAATGCTTTTGTGGAAAAGGGCTTCAATATACAGTAACCAGAGATGTGATTCAATAGAACACACTTTATGGGATCCAACTTTACGATCGACTGCTGGACATGAATCTCGTATTGGGTAATGGAAAATGTACAAATGGGAAAGGGCAGGAAAAATATACGAGAGAGAGAGAGAGAGAGAGATAGAATGAAAAAAAATCTTCATACAATAAATCAAAATAACGGGCATATGAATATAAAAAAAATACATTAAATGACAAGCGAACCACTACAGAAAAAAAATAAAAGCATTTAATTGGTTTCAAATCAGTCAATCAAATACATATTTTAAGAATCACACAGGTGTAATCTATTTGTGACAGGTGTAAAAGGTGTGAAATACATCCTATCAGTGTGAAATAGGCAGTTATAAACAATAGCAAAACTACCAAATAACTCTTGGATAAAGGTAACTAATACACATAATGTGCGTATTAAAGACAACGAAGTTTCAAAAATTATTTTTAAAGATAACTTGAATAACGATATGGATGAAATTTGACGTTAGGGCCGATTTCTCTAAAATTTCATTTGGGGACGATTTCACCAGATTTCTCCGAAGAAATCGTCTCCAAGCAGTTTGGGAACAATTTTTCCAGGGGCCGATTTCTCCAGCAGTCGAAATTGCTATCACAACAGCGGGTGGTATGCAGAGAAGTAGACACACTCGTGGGAAATAGTTGATTTTTGTCGGTGTAGAAAGCACCACAAAGTACCCTAGATTTAGTTGATATACATAAGAAAATGTGATAAACGTAACACGGGCCAATATTTTGTATGTAGTTTGCTTTATTTACAATCGCATTTCAACGGAGATGCGTTTTGTTACACATATGTTCAAATGTCAACACAACATTATAGATATTAACCGTATAGCGCGTAGGAATATACAACTGCCGGATAAAGCTAAGTTTATTAGATTACCCCTTTATTAGGTCAATGTTAATGACGAAAATGGGATAAAAACACACACACTCGTCAGTTATTTAAGGGTCGTAATACCCTTGCAATTCCATGGCATTTCGCAGATAAAAGCTTTGAGGGAAACTAGTTGTTTTGGCGGACTCGGCGATATCGAGTGGACACACCGTTCGACATTTTGTCTGAAAGTAGTCCAGAAAAGGCAGCTTACGATCCCTATAGGCAAGGGAATCCCTTGAGAGGGATTCCCTGGCCTAAAAATGTATATTTACTGTATTACTGAAATTTATTTGAAAAAAACAATACTAATCATCAATAATTAACAATCATAGAATTATCAAAAAAAATTTTTTTAATGATATTCCCTTTAAAGGTGGGTATTTAGAATTTTCACATCACACCAAATTAAAAAATATATATGTTATTGAAATTTATATGAAAAAAAACAATACAAATCATCAATATAAGAACTATAAAATTACAAAAAAAAAAATTCAATGGTATTCCCTTAAAAGGCTTCGTAGCCTCTTAAGCTACTTTTAGATTTGGCGCCAAAAATCAATAAGGCATTGTGGGAATTTCAAGTGACTGGCACGTGACTAATAATGCTTAAATTCCATTATATAACAAACATGTAATAATCATTTTCCATAATGTCTTCTTCGGACGGTTGTTTGAAACTTCGACTGTGTTTTCCTGTATTTAAATGAGAGAATTGAAAACCTAAAAATAGAACGTGTCTCCCGTTGGTGTCAACCTGGTCTGTAATAAATCTCTAATTTCTCGTGTTATCGGATGATTTTCGACTACTGGGGTTTTATGAACGCAAATTAAAAGGCTTTGGGAGTATACAGATGATTTTTTTGCATTTTTCTAAAATTTTCGTCCCAAAATCTGAAGGGCCACCTTTAAAGGCTACGTAGCTTCTGAAGCTATTTTTAGATTTCGCCGTAAGAAATAAAAAAAAAAGTATTGTGGAATGTTAAGTGACTGACAGGAGAGTAATGATGCTTAAATTCCATTACATAACAAACATGTTATTATTTTCCATAATGTCCTCTTCCGACACTATATTTGAAGCTGCATGTGTGTATTTCCGGTATATAAATGAGCTAGTTGCTCATGTAAAAACAAATCTTGTTTCCTGTCGGTGTCGACCTGGGCTGTACTGAATCACTAATTATACGCCCGAAGGGTCGTATTATGTTATACCCCCGGTCGTCCGTCCGTCCGTCCGTCCGTCCGTCCGTCCGTCTGTCCGTCCGTCCGTCCGTTAGCAATTTCTTGTGTGTGCAACTCCTCCTACAGTTTTCATCGGAATTATTTGAAACTTGCCACAATGAATCTCCATGAGGTCTAGTTGTGCACCTGGGTCTTAGAATTTTGATCGCTGTTTGCGTTCCAAAATTATCTGCCCTTGATTTCTGAAATAACCAACTTTTCTCTTTGTTCAGGCTATAACTTCCAAACTATAAAAGGTATCAACTTCAAACTACATACACTGATAGAACTCATTATGGAGAAGTGCAGTGCGCATGAACCATAACTCTGCCACCGCTATTTTTTGAGTTACTGCCCTTTGTTAATTTTCATTTTGAATTTTTGTCCAGGCCATAGCTTCTAAACTATAAAAGCTATTAACTTGGAACTTCATACACTGATAGAACTCATTATGGAGAAGTGCATCGCATATTAACCATAACTCTGGCACCTTTATTTTTTGAGTTATTTCCCTTTGTTAATTTTCACTTTGAATTTTTGTCCAGGCCATAACTTCCAAACTATAAGAGCTATTAACTTGGAACTTCATACACTGATAGAACCCATTATGGAGAAGTGCATTGCACATGAATCATAACTCTGCCACCTTTATTTTTTGAGTTATTTCCCTTTGTTAATTTTCACTTTGAATTTTTGTCCAGGCCATAACTTCCAAACTATAAAAGCTATTAACTTGAAACTTCAAAGACTAATAGAACACATTATGAAGAAGTGCACTGCACAAGAACCATAACTCTGCCATCCTTCTTCTCGAGGTATTGCCCTTTTCACTTTGAATTTTCGTCTGGGCCATAATTTCTAAAATATAAAAGATATGACCTGGGACCTTCAAAGACTGATAGAACACCTTGTGGATAAGAGCAAATCATAAAATTTGTAACTTTGCCACCCTTTTTGTTTTTAGTTATTGCCTTTTAATATTTTTCACATATCATGGAGAATAAATACTCTTCATTCATGGCCCATCCGTCATGGCCCATTTCACTGACAAGCCCCTTCGGGCGTATATGCGCCGCTCTGCGAAGCTCTTGTTTCTCTTGTTTTGGGATGGGTTTTGACTAGTCTACTGCAGTTTTATGAAAGAGAATTATAGGGCTTTGGGAGTATAAGGTTGATTTTTTTTTACATTTGTAAAATTTTCGTCCCAGAATCTGAAGGGCCACCTTTAACCCATTACCACACAATCCCTACTTTTGACGCCCCTGAGAAAGAAGCCTTTTGAAAACACTGTGGGAAAAGGAGAAAATGCTGGTAACCAGCATTTTCTCCTTTTCCCACAGTGTTTTCCACCCTTCCCAGAACAAATTTCAATTTTTCAGTCACCTTTATTTTGTCGTCTGCAAATGCTTTCAATTTGGACCAGTCTAAAATTTTCTCGTGTGGTAATGGGTTAAGGCTTGCATAAATTATTGGTCATTTAGTAAAGATTTTCAAAGGCTGTCTGTTACAGGGGTATAAAAACTTATGAAGTTGAAGTAATTTTAACCCTTTCCCAAACAATCCCTGGTTTTTACGACTCTGATATAGAAGCCTCTTAACCCTTTATCAAACGACAAAATTTTAGAAAGATCAAAATAAAAGCACTTGCAGACGAGAAAATAAACGTAACTAAAAAATTGAAATTTGTTTCCAGCAGGGTAGAAAACAATGTGGGAAAAGGAGAAAATGCTGGTTACCAGCATTTTCTCCTTTTCCCACAATGTTTTCAAAATGTTTTTTTCTCATATTCATTTTGTCATCTTCAAATGCTTTCAATTTGGACAATCCCAAAATGTTGTCACTTGGAAACATTGACTGTCTTATCGTTGACCCCCAATATCAGACGATACAAACTCATGCACATCACCAGGATGCTTCAAAAGGCATGAATATATTATAGTCATCAACTAAATTGTTTGAAAACAACTTTACATCATCTTTCCCAGGAGCAAATGGTCGATTTAGGCTGAGAATGAAATTCACAGTGTCATCACTTAATTGTCCAGTAAAAAGTGCATTAATTGACTTAATCAATACAGGTTCCTCTGTTCTGAGTATGTGGGTAAGTTTGATGTTGTGTGGAAACACTCTATTAAATTCATGAGCCTGAAAACAGTACTCTCCAAAATCCATGTATAAATGATTGGGAACTGGTGGCAATGGTAAAAAGTCACCACACCAAATCAGTTGTATAGGGGTTTGCCTTCTTGAACATACATTAAGTATGCTTTCAAATGTCTGTTTACTGATCATTGAACACTCATCAACGATAAGACAGTCAATGTTCCTCAAGTTTCTATCAACAGAACTGTAAGCTGCATTTTCCTTATGCACCGAGTTAATTTTGTCTGGCTCAAATCGTCCATCACACAGACCGAGGAAACTGTGTACTGTGCTGGCGTCTTGAAAATTGTGGCATGCAGTTCCTGTTGAACAGCATATTTTGACAGATTTTCCTATTGTTGATAACCTTTCTTTTATTTGTTTTTGGAGATGCGTTTTTCCCGTTCCTACTGTACCTATGATCAGCAGGTTATGACCAGCGATTGCGATGGCTTTTTCCTGAACCGAGTGCATGTTTTCGTTGAACAGGAACCACGTGTGTTCGCTCAACACGAAACACATGTGTTTGTTTATAAATTTCTACTGGTTCTCAATTTCAGGCTGACCACCAACACAAGGAAACGATAAGCCAGGAACCAAAATCTGACCAATTAAATGCTTCGATACATTTTGATCACGTGACAACAATGATGGCTGCTTGCTTGAAATTTGAATGAATCGATCAAACATCGGACGATTTGGAGCTGTATTCTTCGTGTTATTATTAAACAACGAAGGTTGTTGAAAGATATTTACTTGTTTTATCAAACTGATAAGTATTTTGGCCATGATCTTGTACAGAATAGTAGATTTACTCTTACAAGCGTACCCAAGGAATGCGTGTCGGACCAAACAATTTCGACCTGTTTGTCGAGATTCCGGCTTCTATAGCACAAACCATTGAACGTTTAGTCATGAAACCACCTTATTTTTCGCTAGTAAAATGCGTAATGAGTTAGATAAAACAGAGCGTGTGTGATTCTCTGTAAAATTGACGAAGTAACTTGTGTTTTAGTGATGACTAGTAGACTTTGCCGATAATGTCAGTTGCATCCCTTGTATTATATATACATGTAAAACATAACAAACGCTAAAAATCCCTGTGGTTTTAACATGTCACCCACGACAACAGCTCACCTTTGCAGTAAGTGTGGACATAGATCAGCTAACGCATTTGCATTGCCAGAGCTTCGTCCACACTTCCTGGGAGTTTATAAGAAGCATGGATTTGAGGAGATATTATTCGTTATGATCGATTTCTCGTTTAACTCATTATCTGGTGTGAATTTTGATGAAACTTTATAGAAATGATCCTGGCATAGTTGTCTTCAGAATTTCTTGAATGTGATTCCTTCAAATCCTGTGGCTGTCATGGCAAAACAGCTGAAAAAAAATATTGAAAATCTTTGAAAACCTTCAGGTTTGAAACCATAAGGCTTTGGGCTACTAAATTTGGCATGTAGCTTTATCTGGTAGACCTCTTCCAAGTTCATTCAATTATTAGCCCTGGGGTCATAACTGATCCAGTCCCAGGGACAAACTGGGGGCTTATACAGAAACAACTTTAAAACCCTTCTGGTATCTAGCCATAAGGCGCTGGGTTACAAATTTGACTTGTAGCTTTATCTAATAAAGACTGCACAAATTATAGCCCTGGGGGGTCAGAAGTTTTATATTGGTTCTCGTATCTAGCCATCAGGCCTGGGGATACCATACTTGGTATGTGGCTTTATGTAGTGGATGTCTACCAAAGGGGCCCAATTTATAGCCCTTAGGTCTAATTTGGCCCAATCCCAGAGGTCACAAGTTTTACATGGGTTTGTGCAGGGGACTCTTCAAAAATCCAATTTTATTTGCATGAAGCCTAGGGCTACCAAATTTTGCATGTAGCTTTGTCTAGTGGACATCTACCAGGAGGACTCAGATTATGGTCATTGGGTCAAGTTTGTTCATACACCGGGGTCACAAGTTTTATAATGGCATTCATTGAGCAAACGTTATAAATCTTCCCCTCGCTAGCCATAAGGCCTACGACTACCAAACTTAGCCCTGATCAGGACCCTTATGGTTTACAGGGCCTTTTATTGAGGAAGATTTGAAAATCTTTATGTTTATAACCACCCATTCAAGACCTGTATTGTTTGGTCTGGAGTTTTATCTTGTGGACCTCCACCAGGATTAAAGTTATTGTAGATTTGTGGTAAAAGAAGGCGTTGCCCTGGGGTCATAACTATCTCAAGGGGTTTTATAGAAAAAAAAACTATTTATGTCTTTCAGTTTGAAACCAATTTACCAAGTATTGTAATGTTTGGCTAGTAGTGTTTTTACTTATTAATCAGTGGAGCGATACAGGGTTATCACGGTCCTCTTGTTTTCAACTCTATTGCCATTTTTCACTGTACCTGGTAAGATGGGAAAAAGAGATAGGATTCATTCAATTTGGACCGTAATGGTTATGAGGTAATAAACAATGTTTGTGAAAGATTCGGAATAAAATCAGTTAATACAACTCTGAAATGAAAATGAATGCAGATTCGGGACTAGAAATATGCCAGACGTTTACAGAGTGATTATGCTATCTAGTACTTGACCATTTCCAAATTTATGGAAAAATCTGATACATATTTGTAAACAGTAATCATGCAATCAAGAAACAAGACCATGATATCAATTATGCCAAAATCATGAAATCAGAGTCATATTATTCTGCATTAGAATGAATGTTCCATGCAGTCTGATCTTGACCTACACAGTCAGCTAAAGTGTCCATAATTGGTCTCTAGCACTGCAAGGGTTACTTAGAAATGCAAAATATTGCATTTGAGAGATTTCACCACTGCAAACAATTTTTGAATGGTCTCTACTTGATAAGAGTTACAATAATTTATTTTAAATATGTCAACTTGTTAAATTTGTAGAAGTTGTAGACTATTTTTGAAAAGTTTCTGTATATTGTGCTGCTGTATTAGAAGTTAATCTGTTGATTTTTAAAAGCACTGACGGAAAAGATGTACAGAAATGATAGTCATATGAAATCGAAGAGAAGAATGTGTCGTTGGTAATGGAGCGGTTGCTCATTATGAGTGATGCCTACTTTTCCTTAAATGTTTTCCAGGACAATAGGTACTGATATATCTTTATGTTAGACTTTATTTATTTGTTGATTTAATATAAATTTTAAAAAAAGATTGAAAAAAAGTTTCAGATGAGTTAGATAAGGATTGTAAAAGAGAAAAGGGGCTTAACCCCTCTGCCACACAATTCCGACTTTCAACAAGTCTTTCGAGAACATTGTGAGAAGAAGAGAACATGCTGATAACAGTATTTTCTCCTTTTTTCAACAATCTTTCCTTCTCAAGCAAAGAAAATGTCTTTCATTTTAGCCACAGAAATTTTTATTTGCAAATGTTTTCAACTTGTATAGGTCTAAAGTTTTGTCAGGTGGGAAAAATGGTTAACAAATCATTTGTATATACATGTGTTATTTATAAATAATAGCCACACCCATTTATGTATTTTTGCTTTTTTCTTTTAGAACAAGAGAGAAATAAGAGAAGACTTTTATTTGTATAGTTATAGTTACTAGAAAGAGTAGATATGACTTAACTCATTATCAAACAACAAAGTTTTAGGCTTTTTCACATTGAAAGCATTTGCAGATGACAAAATGAAATTTCTGTAACTTTGAAATTTGTTTTGTGAAGGGTAGAAAACATTGTGGAAAAAGGAGAAAATGCTGGTAACCAGCATTTTCTCCTTTTTCCACAATGTTTTCTAAATGCTTCTTTCACAGGGTCGTCAAAAGTAGGATTTGTGTGGTGATAGGTTAAAAGTCAAAGGAAAACAATTGAAAACAACAGTTTTTAGCTCTATGTCATGGTCGGGTGTCCGTCATGCGTCCGTCTGTGAGTGTGTCCGTCCATACGTTCAAGTGTTAATCCTACTAACAAAGTCCGTAACATAGAAACAAATGAATAAATTCATGGCAGAAATAAGGGACCGGGTGGGATTCGAATCCCATAACTCCTGGACAAGCAGCCAATACCATAACCACTGAGCCAAAGAGATATTTCCCTGACGCAGTAGTCAGGTATTGTATTTAAATCGGGACGAAGCTATGCAGGAAGGTGTGGTCTCCCGTAACACACCCCCTCTTATTTATTGATGATTCAAAGCCATATTAGAGAGGAAGTATGATTTTGGACAACGAATGGGATTAAGGGCTCAATGGCCAATCCCGAACGAGCCGCTATCCTACGAACAACGTCTGTAACAAAGAAACAAATAAATGCATAGGTCAAATACCAACCGAATCGGGTGGGAAGGGGGTTCCAAACCGTGCAGACAAGATCTTCTTTTTTTGAGGATTAATGTACCAATACTATAACCACTGACCCAAAGAGATACTAGTATCTCTTTTCTTTTTCCATTTGTAATTTTAATTTTTCTTACTCAATATTACTTTTAAAGTCTATCTGAGACGCAAGAATAAGAGACGGAGCAGACGAGTAAAGTATTTCTTCATCAACTAAAAACTAAACAATAGAGTTCTTACTTTCATGCTTTAACATAGTACTTTTAATCGCAGTCAGTTTATAATGAAAAGCAAGATCTAACAAATCAGACCTTTTTTGGCAAATATATCAACCCTTGTGACGGCTTAGCAATAATTTTTTCAAGATCAAAAGACACAATTGCTTTCTGCTGGTTCAGTAGAATTAAATTCAAATTTAGATTCTAATTCTATTTTTATTTCTATTTGTTATCTAATAAAATTCAGTACTGTGACAAGTTCAAAATAATTTCAAAGTATACTAGTATCCAAAATTACTAGATGATCAATCTGAAAGAGCCCCCAATTTCTGTTACGAGACAAAGGCCGTAACAAAGAAACAAATGAATAAACGCATGGTAGAAATTAAGGGAGCGGGAGGTATTCGAACCCCAGAACTCCTGGACGAAAGGTCAATACCTTAACTACTGAGCTATAGAGATATCTCCCTGATGCAGTAGTCAAGTGTGTATTAAAATCGGGAGGAAGCCATGCAGGAAGTAGTCTCCCGACTTTTATTTATATCATCCTCCTCTCTGAAACTACCCATCCAATTTTGATGAAACTTCACAAAAATGATCCTGCCGTGGTCCTCTCTAGAATTCCTTGAAAAAAGTCCATACCTTCAAAAACTCTTGTTGCCATGGCAACAAAACTGAAAAAGATTTAGAATCTTTGGAAATATGTTTGTCTGAAATGATGAGGTCTAGGGCTACCAAATTTAGCATGTATCATTATCAAGTGGACCTCTACCAAGTTCCTTCAAATGATAGCCCTGGGGTCAATATTGGCCCACTCTGGGGGTCACAAGTTTTTTATTGGCTTATGAGGGGAAAAACCCCCTCTAATCTCTAGCCATATGGCTTAGGGCCACCAAATTGGGCATGTATCTTTATCAAGTCGGTGTCTACCAAGAATGCCCAAAGTAATAGCTCTAAGCTAAAATTTGGCCTGGCCCTGGGGGTCACAATTTTTATATGGGCTTATATAGGGAAACTTTAAAAATATTTTATTACGTAGCGATGAGGCATAGAGCTACCAAATCTGGCATGTAGCTTAATCTAGCTGGTGTCTACAAAGGGTGCCCAAATATGGCCCTGAGGTCAAATTTGGCCCCGCCACAGGGGATCACAAGTTCTACATGGGCTTCTATTGAGAAAACTTTCAAAAGCTACTTGTACTTACACGTAAGGCCTAGACTACAAAATTTTGCTTGTAACTTTGGTCGTAGGACTCTACCAAGAGGCCACCAAATTCTAGTATTGGGGTCAAGTTTGTCCCGAGACCAGGAGTCACAAGCTACTTGCACCTAGCCTTAAGGCCTAGACTACCAAATTTTGCTTGTAGCTTTTTTAGTGGGCCTGTACCAAGATGAGTCTCTGGTTTTATAGGGCCTTTTCTCGAGGAACCTTTGATAATCTTTTCGTTTATAACCACACATTCTAGACCTGTATTATTTGGTATGGGACTTTATCTTGTGGACGGCCACGAGGATTCAAGTAATTTTAGCTTTGTGGTCAAAAGGGAGTCATAGCTTTCTCAAATTTTATGGAAAAAAAATTTAGTATGTCATTAAATATGAAACATTTGGCCAAGTATTGTAATGCTTTGATTGTAGTGTTATTACTTATTAGCCAGTGAAGCGATACAGGGCCATCATTTCTATCAATATAAATGTCTATCCATAATATTAAATGTTCTTAAAAACATTTATCAAAAAAATGTCCTAATGACATTTTTGGAATACATTGCTAAAAAAAAAAGAAAGAAGTGAGTCAAAAAGGAGCACATGCTGGTTTCCAGCATTTTATCCTGTTTCCTTAATGTTTTCTACCCTACGAATTTCCAAAATTAAGGCTAAGTGTAGCTTTTAATTTGATATCTGCAAATGTCTTCAATGTGAGCAAAGCTAATATTTTGTCGTTGAGTAAAGAGTAAAATTAACAAAACAAATCAATATAATTATGTATTATCCATGTAAGATATTGATCTAATTACACTTGCATTCTTGTTTTAACACCTGAGCATGAATTGCTCAAAGTGAGCTTTTTTGATCGCCCAACGTTCGTTGTCCATTGTCCAAAATTTCTTTATACCTCTTCTCCTTCTAAAACTCCAATCTTAAAGCAACTTGGCAGGGATGTTCCCTGGGTAAAACTCTATTATAGTTGTTCAAGAGAATTAGTTTCACCTGTAACTCTGGTTTCTATGACAACCAAAAAGAAAAAAAAAACTTTGAAAATCTTCTTTTCTAAAACTAGAGGTCAAAGAGCTTTGATATTTGGTATGAAGCATCTCCTAGCGGACCTCTACCAAGTTTCCTTATATGATGCCCCTGGGGTCAAAACTGGCCCTGCCCCTGGTGTTACAAGTTTGAAACATAGGACCAAAGAAGGAAACCTCAAAAATCTTTTCTCTGAAATTGGAAGGCTTAGAGCTTTGATATTTTGTATGTAGCATCTCCTAGTGGACCTCTACCAAGTTTGTTCATTTGATGTCCCTGGGGTCCAAACCGGCCCTGCCCAGGAGCCACAAATTTGAACATATGAACTAAAAGGAAAACTTTAAAATTCTTCTTCGAAACTAAAAGGTTTAGGGCTTTGATATTTGGTATGTAGCATCTCCTAGTGCACTTCTCCCAAGTTTGTTCATATGATGCTCCTGGGTCACATTTCGAATCAAGGAACAAAAGCAATAAAACTTTAGAGTTCTTCTCGTCTGAAACTGGAAAGACTAGAGCTTTAATATTTGGAATTTAGCATCTCCTAATGGACCTCTACCAAGTTTGTGTATACGATGCCCCTGGGGTATAAACTGGCCTCACCCCAGGGGTCACAAGTTTGAAGATGGGAACAAGAAAGGAAAACTTTTAAAATTCTTCTTCTGTGAAACTAGATGGTGTAGAGTTTTGATATTTAGTATGTAGCATCTCCTAGTAGACTTTTACCAAATTTATTCATATGAAGCCCATGGACTCAAAACTTGCCCCATCCCGGGCCGGTCACAAGTTCAAACATAAGAACGTTGAAGAAAAACTTTGAAATTCTTCTCTGAGACTAGACTGCGCACAGCTTTGATACTTGGTATGCAGCAGCTCATATTGGACCTCTACCACGTTTGTTCATATGATGCCACTGGGGTCAAAACTGTCCCCGCCAAGGGTTTCACAAGTTCGAAAGAGAGAAACAAAGATGGAAATCTTTGAAAATCTTCTTCTCTGAAACAAGATGGCGTAGAGCTTTAATATTTGGTATGTAGCGCCACCGAGTAGACCTTTACCAAGTTTGCTTATTTTATACCCCTGGGGTGAACACTGTCCCCGCCCATGAGGTCACAAGTTCGAAACATAGGAACTTAGAAGGAGAACTATGAAATTTTTCTTCTCCGAAACTAGAAGGCATAGAGCTGTGATACTTAGTATGTAGCATCTCCATGTGGACCTCTACCAAGTTTGTTCATATGATGCCCCCGAGATCAAAAATTCTTCTCTGAAACAAGAAGGCATAGAGCTTTGATATTTGGTATGTAACATCTCCTAGTGGACCTCTACCAAGTTTGTCCATATGATGCCCCCGAGGTAAAAAATTCTTCTCTGAAACAAGAAGGCATAGAGCTTTGATATTTGGTATGTAACATGTCCTAGTGGACCTCTAACAAAGTTTGTGCATACGATGTTCCTGAGGTCAAGACTGGCCCTGCCCAGGAGGTCACAAGTTCGAAACCTAGGAACTTAGAAGGAGAACTGTGAAGTTCTTCATCTCCAAAACTAGTAGGCATAGAGCTGTGATACTGCAGCATCTCTTTGTGAACCTCTTGTTGACTGCTACCAAGTTTGTTCATATGATGCCCCTGGGGTCAAAACTGACCCCATTCCCGGAGTTACAATTTCGAAACATAGGAAGTATGAAGGAAAACTTCAAAATTCTTCTTCCCTGAAACAGGAAGGAGTAGAGCTTTGATATTTTGTATGTTGCATCTTCTAATGGATCTCTATCAAGCTCGACGGCGTAGCTTTGATATTTGGTATGTAGTGAAATTTCTAAATGTGCACATGTTAAGTTAGTTCAAGATTGGGTCACCTAGGTCAAAATCTAGGTCACTAGGTTAACTTAAAGAAATACCCTGTGGGCATTCTAGAGGCCATATGCTTTGCTCAATTGACTTGAAAATTTGTCTGAATCTTTGTCTTCTAGAATTTCACAGGATTCTGAATTTGGGTCAGCTGGGTTCATCAGCTAGGTCACACTTAAGAAAGTTAAATTTAGAGCCCTCTAAGGCCACAATATGTTCCATTGATTTAAGAATTGGGTAAAATGTTTGTCTTGATGAATTCTAAGGTGACTTCAAAATTGGGTCATCTGGGGTCATAATCTAGGTCACTAGTTTAAATGAAGAAATACCTTTAGCACACTCTAGAGGCCACATTTCTTCATCAATTGACTTGAAAATTGGTCAGGATGTTTGTCTTTATAAAATAAATTTGAAATTGGGTGGCCTGTGGTCATAAACTAGGTCACTAGATGAAATATAATAAATATCTAGTGGGCACTTCAGATGCCACTTTTTTGCTCAAATGACCTTAAATTTGTTCGGAATGTTTGTCTTGATGAAATATGGGATGATTGGATTTTGCTCACCTAGGGTCATAAACTAGGTCACTATGTTAAATTAAGAAATATCTTAGGGGCACTCTAGAAGATACATTTTTAGTCAATTGACTTGAAATTATGCAGAATATTTGTCTTGATAATGTTTCACATGGGTTTGCATTTGGGTTAACTTTGGTCTTAAACAAGGTTAGCAGGTAAATTTAAAGAAATATCTCAGGGCACTCTGGATGCCACATTCATTGTTCAGTCCCGCTCAATTGACTTGAAAATTGGACAGAATGTTTGGCTTGATGAAAATATCGGTTGAGTTTGAAAATGGGTCAACTGGTTCTATAATGTAGGTCACGAAGTCAAATTAAAAAAATACCTTGTAGGCATTTTATAGGGGCCACATTTATCGCTCAATTAACTTGGAAACTCCCGAATGTTTTTCTTGATCAATTTTTCATGAGTTCTTAATTGGAATATCTTTGGTGATAAAGTAGGTGACTATGCCAACTTACGTAAAAATCATTCTGGACCCTCTCGATGCCACATTTTAAGCTAAATTGACCAGACAATTGAATTGTGCACGTGGAGTGAAATTTTGACTCAGGTAAGTAGTCCAGGGCCAACATGGCCCTCTTGTTTGTATTATTGTAAAATTTTTGTCAATAAACAATAACAATACAAATACTTGTTTTTATTGTTGAAAAATTGTCGTCAGGCCCGCCCGTGTGGCTCAGTGGTAAGCGTGTCGGACTCATGACTTGGTGGTTGTGAATTCGATATCCTGTTCAGGCGAACTTTCTTTCAGGTGTATTTTCGCCTCTCACCTCTGCTGAAGCATGTGAGAAAAGTAGTCGGTGGCTTTGGAAAGAAAGTTGTGTTAGTACTGGTACGAGAAAGCAAGGAAAGACATGTGCGTCACCCCTATGATATGACCCTAGCTCTTAAAGTGGTGTTAAACCCCAATACAACCAACCAACCAACCAATCAAAATTGTCGTTCCAAAATTTGAAGGTACACCTTTATGTAACGCTTTTTGTTTTGAAAATAGTCTGGTTGGGTACCCAGAATGCCAAAATCAGATTTGTATTTGAAGATTGCCATCTAGTAGAAGATAACATTTAATACCCCGGTTTCACCAGACTCATTCTCTCACTTGCGAAAATCGTTGCCAAACGGACTTTAACAAAAATGTTTTTTTTTTCTTTGATTAATATTAGCAGAATCAATATCATCACTGCAGTCGTTGAAACAACATTGCTGTATTGAAGGCATTGGCCAAAAAAGAGTAGAGGCTATTGTCTACCTTAGAGAATTATATGGTCCGGTGATAAAACTAGCTTTCTCCGTTGTAATGATGGGGATAATAGATGACTGATTGATCGTACGGCGTTTAAAACCATTTTCAACATCATTTCTGTTACAGAAGCCAGTGCACCTGTCCATGCTTTCCTGGAGTCTCGTTTACCAGTCATCTGCACAATTTTCTTTCCAAGCCACTGGCTGCTTTCTCACATAATCATCGTCGATACAATGGTTAGCGGAGGGAGAGGAATGAATTTTGTCGCAATGACTATCATCAATGTCAATAGATGAAGAAACCTGGAATTAATTAAATTTCAGTGTTCCTTCTAGAAAATATTTTAAGAGAAGAAGAAAAAAAAAAAAGATAAAAGTTTGCCCCTTCATCATTTAATAGCTAAGCTCGCGATTCAAAGAAGCAAGCCAGGGGATCAGCTCCAGTAGGCTTCTATGACCAAAAAACGCCATCGAAGAAGGCCCATGGTTTTGAGCACTTATTTACTGAACTACCCAGACTTCTAAATACTACTGCGACTGCACGAACCCAACCACATCATGCAAGACCTACTGTGCAAATAATAGAAAATCCCGAAACACATTCTGCACATACCCGGTAATTGTCTGTTGGTTTATCCACCCAAACCACTTCTTCATTTGCTTTCACCTCAATCACCATTTACCCCATATAGGCAAGGCCAGTTGGCACATACTCCGAGATCATACTTCAAACAAATACATTTTTCAAGATTGGTTCAGTCACATGCACTTTCATGCAGTCCTGAAGTTTCTTTTACATATCTTCTGTCACAAGATACTTCCCAAGCCATCGGCTTCTTTTCCACATAACCATCATAAAACAATCGTCAGCAATGACAGAAGAAAGTGTCTTTTCGCAATGACCATCATTAATCCTCAGAAAGAGACTCATCAAGCCGGAGATTCGAACCAGTAACTACCTGGTATCAAGTGTTGTATATTACAGACTTTACTGCCTGGCTTGGTACAATGACCACCATTAATCCTCAGAAAGAGACTCGTCAAGCCGGAGATTCGAACCAGTAACTACCTGGTATCAAGTCCTGTATACTGCAGACTGTACTGCCGGGCTTGGTACAGTGGCCATCATAAATCTTCAGAAAGAGACTCGTCAGGCCGGAGATTCGAACCAGTAACTACCTGGTATCAAGTGTTGTATACTGCAGACTGTACTGCCGGGCTTGGTACAGTGGCCATCATTAATCTTCAGAAAGAGACTCGTCAAGCCGGAGATTCGAACCAGTAACTACCTGGTATCAAGTATTGTATACTACAGACTGTACTGCCGGGCTTGGTACAATGACCATCATTAATCCAATATACAGCATTGTGTGTTAAAGGTTTAAGATTGTTTATATCTTTACTAAGTAAAAAAAAGGAAATCTCTCGAATTGAAAGAACTTGCAGACGACAAAATGTATGTAGCTCAAACGAACAATTCTGCCTTAAATAAGGTAGAAAACATTATGGGAAAACGAGAAAATGCCGGGTTTTGGTATTTTCTCCTTTTCTCACAATGCTTTCCACAGCTTTCTTCTTTAATCCGTATCCTGCGGTTTTTTACCATGGATAATTGTAGTAGAGAGTGTACAACAAGATCAGCCTGCATATACGTGCAGTCTGATCTTTCTCTACACACTCCGTTACTTTATCGGTAGTTTAGATCATACAAGCTCAGCCCAATACCCGTACATTTAGCAAAACATTTTTGTGTAATTGTCAACAATTTTTATATAGTCATTTCCTTGTTTTTTACTGGTCTGGAATAGTAGCCTTTCGAAAACATTGTGGGAAAAGGAGAAAATGCTGGTTACCAGCATTTTCTCCTTTTTCCACCATGTTTTCTATCCTATCATAGACAGAAATAATATTTTTCAGCAGGAGTTGAATTGTCGTCTGCAAATGCTTTCAATTTGGTCTAGTACAAAAGTGTGTCGAAAGGGTTAAAACTCGAGACTATGTGCAACAAGGTATAAAATACTATTGTGTAATTTTTATGTGTAATAAAAGGTACTAAGATTACCTATCCATGCTTCTCTCTGATTTTTCTGTTAAAAAATAGTAAAAACGATTGATTAAATGATAGCATGTGTTTAACTTTTTACCAAACAACAATTTTTTGGATTCTACCAAATACAAAGTATCTGCAGGCAACAAATTAAATTTTGTTAATATGATGATTTCTGACTTTGATAGAGTACAAAATATTGTGGGAAAAGGAAAAAATCCTGGTAATAAACATTGATCGGAACAATAATAACCGGTAAAAGAGAAATGACTCACGTCGCAGTGACTATTATCAAAACTCGAACAGAAATTTGCAGACCTGTAGATTCGAACCATCGACCCCCTGGTGTAAAGTCCTACTGCCAACAGCACTACCCGGGGTCGGGACCAAAACAATAAATCTGGGGACTCACGTTGTAAGATACATGAGTTAAAATCACGGGGATCACTGGTTGGAGTCACCAGCTTGGCTGTTCTCTTTCCAAATATTTATTATAACGATACTGATATAATTCGATCCTTTCTCTCAGCTGACCAATATTTTAACGATGATTATGTGGGAAAGCAGCCATTGGCTTTGGAAGACTGTTGTGGTCAGTACTGGTCAAATGAAAACTATGAGAAAGCACGAATAGGTGCACTGCGTGTCATGATATAATTATATTATGAAAATGGAGTTTATCGACAAACAATCAATCACAATTAAACATCTAAAATCTAAAACCTCAAGAAAAGAAATTAAAAATCAAATGTCGCTAAAGTGATCAAATATTACTATGATAAAGAGAAAATAGTATGAGAAAAGGAGAAACGCTGATAACCAGGATTTTCTCGTTTTTCCACAGTGTTGTCATCAGCCGTCTTTTTCAGATGGTCAAAACTCGGGACTGTGTGGTACAAGGTCAATGAGTTACAAGGGCTTTTATGTAACATAACTTTATGTAAATATATAAATACAAGAGCACTTAGAACCACTTAGAACAATATACCTTGGTAGGCGGTGTCGATACAGATCAGACAGGGATTTACTAGATTTCAGCTTAGAGTTATATCACGTGGACAGCTCACTCTCCCAAATATATAGCAACTGTAGAGAACATATTCAAAATTGGTGAAAAATAAGCTGAATGGAATAGAAAACACAGTGGGAAAAGGAGAAAATGCTGGTAGCATTTTCTCCTTTTCCCACAGTGTTTCTAAAAGCGTTGTCCAGAAAGTTTGGTATACGGTAAAAATCCCATTTTGTCCTGGTCTTACAAGTGTTAGGCTAGAGCTCCTCAGTGTCTTGCTCAAGGGCTACCAATTGTCCAGCTGCGACAGCAGGGATCGAATCCAGGTTTCCTGAAAAATTTGAACGCATTAACCATTTACAAAACCATCTGGAGTTACCTTTCTTTTGGAAGAAGGGCTTTAAAAATATTGTGGGAGAAGGAGAAATACCGTTTACCAACATTTTCCCCTTTTCACAATGTTTTAATTGCTCTTCAGCTAAGGCCAACATTCTACTGTTTCAAATATCCTTACACTTTTTCTTCTTAAGGAACTCAGGGTTAAAAAAGGATGTAAAAATAATGCGGGAAAAGGATGAAATACTGTGACCAATATTTTTTTCCTTTTTCACAATGTTTGTAAGCTCCCTACCTCAGGGCGAACTTTCTACTGCCGTGACTATTTATAACTAGTCTAAGTAGGATTTCCGTTCCACGAAACACTTCAAGCTTTTATTCTTAATACGCCCATTCACTTGTAGTAAAAGCGTTTTGACATGTAGGCCGTAAAGTTTGAAAACATTGTGGTAAATGGCCAAATTGTTGATAAACAGCGATATAAAACATTGTGGTAAATAGCCAAATTGTTGATAAACAGCGATATATGTTTCTTTTTCTCACATTTGTTCTACATGTTCACACGGTTATGTTCAGATCTATCAGATATTATACAGCAAATTTTCTCCTTTCTCCGCGATGTTTTCGTAAGCGCTATAACACAGAGTTGTTTGGTACGTGGTCAAAATATCATTTTTGTGTTGTTTACTGGCACTAGGCTAGAACACCAATGTACCTTGCTCAAGGGCTATTAAAGGACCAGTTGCACATATAGGGATCGAACCAAGGTTACTTGACATCATATTAAACGCCTTTTTACAAAAACTATCTCCAGTTACCTGCCCTTTGGAAGAATAGATGTGGAAATATAGCAGGAAAAGGATAAAACACTGCGACAAACTTTTTTTGTCATTTCTCACAATGTTTTCAAATCTCAGGGCAAACTCTCTACTGTCGCGAGTATTCTTAAACATACTAAGTGGAATTTCCGTCATGTCGTCAAAGAAACCATGTTTTCAAAAGTTTTCTCCTTTTTGGTCGTATAAACTCGGGACTGTTTACTAAAGAGTCAAGTCTGTTCCACACACACTTTTACGCCTAGTTTAGACAGAAAACATTTACAGAGGACAAATTGAACGTGGTTTAAAATAGTGTTGTCCTTGAAAGGGTAGAAAAAGACTTTGGAAAAGCAGAAAACGCTGGTAACCCTTAACAAACAATCCCAGGTTTTCATGACCCTGAAAAAGAAGCCTTTTAAAAACAGTGTAGGAAAGGGAGAAAAGTCTAGTAACCAGCACTATTTCCCTTCATTCCTTCCCAAACCACGACGCTGAGAAAGAATCCTTTTAAAAAAAATATGGGAAAAGGAGAAAATGCTGGTAACTTATTTTTTCTCCCTTTTCCCACAAAGTTTTCTACCCTTTCCAGAACAAATTTCGATTTTTGAATCTCATTTATTTTGTCGTCTGCTAGTACCTTCAATTTGGACAATTCTAGAATTTCGTCGTTTAGTAACGAGTTAATTACATTTATGAAAAAAAAGTTTAAAAGAGTAGAAAACATTTCGGGAAAACGAACCATCATTTTCTACTTTACCAGCAATATTTTCTAAAAGCTTCGATATTGTTTAGTAAGGGGTTAAAGACAAGTGCATAAACGGTAACACACTGGGTTTATGTACATGTAGTTTCTTTCTGTGTCCTTTTTTCTTTCCTCATTCTTCTGGGGAAACGCAATTGAAAACATTCTCGAAACCAGCATTTTCTCCTTTCGCCACAATGTCTTCTACCCCTCCAAAGATAAAATACCGATTTTGTATAAAAGAAGAAAATGCTGGTAACTAACATTTTCTCCTTTACCCTTAATGTTTTCTGCATTTCATAAATTTTACGTCACAGCAGTTTAGGGCTCTTGAAAACACAGGGGATACGGAGTGACCGCTCATAACAATTATTGGTTGACTTACATTGTTCTTCTTTCTATCGACAAACGTCACTTCTTCCTTTCTTTTAAGACTAGCGAAGCTAGTCTACAGGCATTCAGATTGAGCCAGACTCAATGTAAACAAAAAAAAAACCACAGTTGCCAAATACTGCCTCACAGAAAAATAACGCCTTACTGTTAGGAATCTTAATTCAGTCATAATGACAACTTTGACTTAAAGCACAGAATCTCTACCGTCCCAATTTGAATTTTTCCACTTTCAAAGCAAAAGACTGTACAAGATGTCATTGATAAGGTACATGCAACTTGTTTATATGTAAATTAAGTGACCTATATGCAAATCAGGCCATATCACCGATTCCTACCCAGCAGTACATAAAAATATGAATGAATCTAAAAATAATATGCCCAGGTGACTTGTAGCAAATCCCAGCTACACAAAACCTCACTGGCAAGGGAGCCCTTCTCATTCCTCCAGTCTATTTAGATCATTGTGAATGCGAAACTGATATGTTAAACTGTTGTTTAACGTCTTGTATATTAACCCTTTACCACACAAACCCGAGTTTTCACATAGGAGGGGAAGAAGCCCTTTGAAAACAATGCGGGAAAAGAAAGAAGAAAATGCTGGTTACAAGCATTTCCCCTTTTCTCATGTTGTTTTCAACCCTTTTAGAATATGTTTCCATCAATTTAGTCACATTTAACTTTATCGTCTGGAACAGCTTTAAATGTGGAGGACCGTAAAATGTTTCGCTTTGTAAAGAGTTAAGTAGTTGACTAATGCATCCTGTGCTGTTAACCCTTTACCACACAATGACGACTTTTAACGCCCTTGAGGAAGAAGCCTTTTGAAAACATTGTGGAAAAAGGAGAAAATGCTGGTAACCAGCATTTTCTTCTTTTCCCACAACGTTTTCTACCCTATCAAAGCAAAATTGCACCATTTGAGCCACTTTGAAGTTGACATTTGTAAATGTTTTCAATTTGGATAGATCTAAAATTTTGCAGTGTGGTAACTGTATAAACCAGGTTTATCCTCAACCTGCTGAAAATGTTATATAAAACATTCTGGCGGATGGTGAAAACCTGAATATTGTTATTTCAAAGTTATATATTTTTTAAACAAAAATCCCATTATCGGTTAGTATAGATCTAAGATCAGATTATACAGACTGTGTAGTCTGATCTTGTTCCACACTGTCTGTCCGCTCTTCTGTCCAGACAGACATCTTTAAAATCCTTGATGAAAATTGGTGAAACATCATTTATTTATTCCTTACGATAGTCCACCGATAAAGATTATTTTTTTCATTTGATGCCGTGGCATCGGATAAGGGGGCTTTATGTATGTTTCCATTACGGACCGATATGTCTTTAACTATTGGACAAAATTTTATGAAACTTCATATTCATTTTGTTCGTCATAGGCCACAGGCAATCATATTTGTTTTATCTTTTCAAATGCTATATGCTATGGAAATAACTAAAAGGCCAGGTGTACATGCAATTTACCTCTTATTTGTTTCTATCTAAAGATATCTTTTTAGGCAGGAGATTTCATCTGAACAAAAATAAGGTGTTCTAAATTGAGCGTTAACAAACTGAAGTTTTTCGTAATATTTCTTGTGTTAGAGAAGAAAATAGTCAAGAGTGTCGGATAAAATCAATGGATTTGAACCGAATTGGATTTAATAACCAGAATGAAACGATGGAGCCGGAACGGACTCAGAAACCAAATATGACAATAATTCTTCGGTCTTGTATAAATCAACAAAGATATACATTTTTACCATAGCCACTTACTATTTTCGAATTCGCTAGTCTGTCATTACTTTCAGTACTTTGATTTAACTATCGTTAAATGTAGCTAGATAAATTCGATGAGAAATAGAAATATTCAAATTATAAATTACCAGTACATCACTGGGTAAAAGAGAATTTGCAGGAAGATAAAGTTACTTAAAACAATAGTAGTACAAAGAACAGGTCAACATGGCCCTTAAGAAAACAAAAACAGGACATTAAAGTTACAAAGAACAATAACGACCCTAAAGATAGGTCAACAGTGCACTTCATAAGACAATGGAGCAGGACGTAAAATAACCCTTGATCAACAATGGAACTTCTTACAAGTCATTGAGAAACTTCTTTGTAAAACCACAATTTCTTACATGACTGTTCTCTTTCTAGTAATAGCTAAAAATTTCCTTGTTTCACTCAAAGCACTTATGCTAGTATAGTCAGATCAAGATCAGACAGGACTGTGAGACTTTAGAGTAGTCTGATTTCGGATGTATGAAAATCTCACTTTACAGTTTAGTGTGTTTATGACTGAGAGAAATACTTTAGCAGATAGAGTGACAAAAGAGAATGTGCCGGTAAATCAACAATTGATCCCTTTTTTTCATTAATGTTATCCATGGGCACAAAAATAAATACACTGAAATTCGTCACTTTCGGTGTGTTGTCTGCCTTTTAAAAGAATAACGTCCAAGTTTGAGGCGTAGAGTAAACAACATCAAGTGTTTAATGTAAAGTGTGTGTCTTTAATACTTCACAACAACATCCTAATTTGGAGGTCGAAGGATCAATGATTTGTTCAATTTGTTCACTGGAGACTGTTATACTACAATTTCCCTCCTTTTTCCTTACAGGCTTGATAAAAAGACCTTTCTGTTGGGTTATTAAAACACGAGATAGAATATCAACTTTACGTTTAGATGTGGCACTGTCATATATCTGAACTTCAATAGATTTAAGCCTTTACCACACAATCCCGACTTTCAGCAACCCGGTGAAAAAAATTAAAACATTGTGGGAAAAACATAAAATGATGATAACAAGTTTTTTTCTCCTTTTCCCACATTGTATTTTACCCTTCTCAAAACAAATTACATTTTTGAGACAAACTAGTTTTATCCTCTGCAGTTTCTTTACATTAGGACAAGTTCAAAATTTAGTCATTTGGTATATGGTCAAGGTGTGACCATATTTAACAAACGGTTTGACAATTTTGACTCATTTATAGAATGTCCTAATCTTTAATTCAGCAAAAGCACATCTTTGGTATAAGTTTCTAGAACCTATTGCTGTGTTTATATGTAACATGCTGTAAATGCATAGAACTTGTATAGAAACTGTGTCTTTGTTCTACTATTTAGTCATCTATACCCAAAAGTTGATAATGAAATATTTCATACATGTTAAATCTTTGGTATACTGAGAACAACTTTCCTTTGTACATATGTCAGATCCGTTTGTTTACTATCTAAATATCCGGTAAAATATGAAAAATGCAGTACTTGCCATTACTGTTTCATTAAATATAAAAAAGAAAACCTGGAAAGTTGATATAATTTTATATACTTGAGGACAATTTGCTGTTGTGAATGTTAGACTCTTTCTTCATCTTTATACAAAACCTTTAATTATAAGGATATTCAATCACGACGCTATTTTATCAAACATATAGGGTAAAAGACACAAACTTGGGTTACAAAGTACCTTCAAAAATGTTTATAGCATTTCTATGAACTTTGTGAATGCGTTCTTCTTTATTTCTGATCATAGATATTGATAGACCGAAGTAAGAGGCACAGTTATCCATACACTGCTAAATAAGGGTAAAACTTGCCTGTATAGTAAGTTAAAGAAACCAAATATTACACATTTCAAATGCTGTGACGAGACTATAACCTACAATATTGGACCTTGTAAACTGTAGATTAGACTACACATCCTGATCTACACTGTTGATTGTTTATATAGGGCCTAAATATTGTCTTTCAGAAAGTTAAGGGTTCAACACGTAAAACATTGTTAAAAGATGTAGAAAGTAGATCTTTGAGAAACAATGGTTATTGGTGACGTCATATTCCTAGACGTCATATTGTTTATCTTCTTTCCTGGATTTTCCCTTCACTTTACAAGTAATGGCTGATTGATAGAATCGTGTTATTTACGCCACCACTTTCAACAATATTTCAGTCATATCACAGCGGCAGCTCGCATATTCATGTATATCCTAGGTTTTACCAGCACCATGGAAGTGAAGATTAAGATAAGACAGTATGCTGAATATAAAAGTAAGGACATGTCCACATAGTGTATATCAAGATCAGAAAGTATTAAAAAGCAATTCACTTGGCTCTGAAGCACACAGTGTAGATCGAAACCAGACTGTTTTCTCTGCGCAAAGTTGGGTTCTACTGCAGTAAATGTAGACCCAGATCATGATCGAATTTATGAAAATACAAAGGACTAGTATTGTCACGACTGTAAAATGCTGTGCAGCCCACAATTAGGCAAAAATAATGAACAACATTTGAATATGAAGTTTTCTACCAGTGGTTTGGGTAAGGCGTTAAGCCGGTGACGGTGACCGAGGTCGGACTTGGCTTTAAAGTTGGCCCTTAAAATTTTGGGACGAAAATTTTACAGAAATACAAAAAAAAATCCTCCTTATACACCAAAAGACTTTTAATTTTTATCCACAAAAGCTCAGTAGTCGAAAACTACCCGACAACAACAGAAAATTGAGATTTACTTCGTCCCAGGTCGGCACCGACGGGAAACACGGTCTATTTTTACATTAGAAACTCGCTCATTTACACAGACGAATCTTCAAACGTAGCATCCGAAGAAGACATTATGGAAAAAAATTACATGTTTGCTATGTTATTGAATTTAAGCGTCATAAGTCACGTGCCAGTCACTTGACATTCCCACAATGCCTTTTTTTTTTCAGTTTATTTTTGGCGTGAAGCTCAAAATACCTTTTAGAGGCTATGCAGCCTTTTAACCCATTACCACACAATCCCTACTTTTGACGCCCCTGAGAAAGAAGCCTTTTGAAAACACTGTAGGAAAAGGAGAAAATGCTGGTAACCAGCATTTTCTCTTTTTCCTACAGTGTTGTCTACCCTTCCAAGAACAAAGTTCAATATTTTAGTCACCTTTATTTTGTCGTCTGCAAATGCTTTCAATTTTAACCAGTCTATAATTTTGTCGAGTGGTAAAGAGTTAAGGGAACACCATAAAAAGTTTTCTTTGGTAGTTATATGATTCTTAATGATACGTGGTAAAAACTTGTTTCTCAATCGATGTAAAATAAATTTGTTTAGATTAAATAAAGAACTGAAAACATCATGAGCACCATCAATGGACATTGCTTTTATAAGGCTCTTTTGGCTGGTTGTGTGTATCTCTGTACAATGCATCGAATTCTTTAGACTGATCTTAAATAGGCAATAGAGGATGAAAGACCTAAGTGATGCATAAATTTTGAAATAAGTCACTGAACAGAAAGAAAACATTGTGTGTTTTCACGATTCCCTTTTTTATCAAATCTCCGAACTGTGTTGTAAAACATCTATTGGGCAATTACAATGATACATGTAGGAGTTCTGTTTTTAATGATGTTTCACACACTTTACAGCATTTTTTTAATTATATAGCAGTGGACAGAGCACCTATCTATCATTTCCTGGAGTAGTCTATTATCAGTACTTCCAACAATATTCTCTCAAAGCCACTGGATGCTTCCCAAAGTAAACATTGTAGAATCAATTATCAGCAGTGAGAGAGAAACAAATCCCGTCCCAATGATCATCATCTACCCTTGGAAAGAAAACCGAGGACTAGAAACCTGTGGCACATTGCCTCCAACCCTTTATACGTCCAACTTAGCTTTCGGGCTCGGCATATGATTGGGTAATGAGTTATGAACCTACTAAAGTTGTTAATACACTTGCCACATTGTTTCTGTCATCACACAGTAACAGCTAGGCATGCAGTAGAGAAACTTCAGAAATTATTTACACACCTGTCACGGTATTTTCGTGAAATCACAGTAATGTTTCAGCATGTGGTAGAATAATAACTTGTAAGCCTACAAAAAAATGTTAAAACACTTGCCCGTGTTTCAGTCATAACAATTACAGCTCCGCATATCGTAGAGGAATGGGTTATTGTGTTTGTACCCTTGTCACCGTCGTTCACTTATTTACGAGTACGCGCTCGTATGTCGTTATCTGAGATTTATCAGTGCTAGGATGGGGTTTTGAGTACATGCACTTGACTTTGTCTTTACCCGGGCTTTATCAGTCCTGGGCTAGGGTAATGTACTGACTTGTCCAAATTGAAATACACATAATCATAGGATATTTAACCCTTTACCAAACCACAAATATTTAGATATTCCAAAATTGAAAATATTTGCAGGTAACAAAATTGATTTACCTGAATATTGATATATTTTGAAGGGTAGAAAACAGTGTGAAAAGCAGAAAATAACGACTACCAGGATGCTTCCATAAGCTTTTTGCCTCAGTGTTGACAAGACGGTGCACGTTACGAACTGAATACTGAGCTTGACGAATGTTTGAAAAAGTAGAAAAGATTGTAAAGGTTTTCAAAAGCCTTTTTCCACAAGGCCAGTTTTGTTAGAATATATTTTGATAAACAGTTAAACAAGAGAGACTTCATAGATAATAAACTTGTACCTTAATGTATTTAAATCATACCAAGTAACATTATTGAAATAATTATGAAGATGGCATTATATTATATCACGGTCTAAGTGTGCCTTAATGTATTTAAATCATACCAAGTAACATTATTGAAATAATTATGAAGATGGCATTATATTATATCACGGTCTAAGTGTACCTTAATGTATTTAAATCATACCAAGTAACATTATTGAAATAATTATGAAGATGACATTATATTATATCACGGTCTAAGTGTACCTTAATGTATTTAATTCATACCAAGTAACATTATTGAAATAATTATGAAGATGGCATTCTATTATATCACGGTCTAAGTGTAAGTTAATGTATTTAAATCATACCAAGTAACATTATTGAAATAATTATGAAGATGGCATTATATTATATCACGGTCTAAGTGTAAGTTAATGGCAGAAAAATGCATTTAAAAGTAGATTGAAAGTGATACAGTGACTTCCAATCTTATTACCCAATATTAGAATTCACTTCTCTACCAGTGACTAACTCTTAAAGGTGGGTATTTAGAATTTTTACATCTCACCAAATTAAAAAGTATATATAGATCTATCACTGAAATTTATATGAAAAAAAATTATACAAATCATCAATAATTAAGACTCATAAAATTACACAAAAAAAATTGATGGTATTCCCTTAAAAGGCTGCGTAGCATCTTAAGGTATTTTTAGATTTCGCGCCAAAAATCAATAAAGCATTGTTGGAATGTCAAGTGACTGGCACGTGACTAATAAAGCTTGAATTCCATTACATAACAAACATGTAATAATTATTTTCCATAATGTCTTATTCGGACGCTATGTTTGAAACTTCGTCTGTGTATTCCTGTATGTAAATGAGCGAATTGATCATCTAAAAATAGAATGTGTCTCCCGTTGGAGTCAACCTGGGCCGTAGTAAATCTCAAAATTTCTCGTGTTGTCGGATGGTTTTCGACTACTGGGGCTTTATTAACGCAAATTAAAAGGCTTTGGGAGTATAAGGATGATTTGTTTGCACTTTTGTAAAATGTTTGTCCCAAAATCTGAAGGGCCACCTTTAAAACGATCGTCCGATAACAGCTTGTCATCCTTACAGTAATTTCCACTCTTTTAAACGTTATATAACTAATATTTAATGCATTTGAACATCTACAATGTTTGACTTTTGACCGCTTCTGGGCCTTTCAGAAATGTCGAAGGAATTAGATGTGTTTACCCAAATCTGGTAAGCAAACGTATCTTCATGGTCACGGGTAGGAAACTTCATATTCTGAGCCAATGGCTCTGACAAGATTTTCAAGTGCTAGTATTCCGTTTCTGATAATGTCTGTTGATAAACAAAAATAAACAGGTAAGCCATCCTATAGTATTGCGACTTTGAGAAGGACACTTTAAGAAGATCGTAGGACACTGAGAAAATTCGCAAAATGTTTCCTTTTTCTCATAATGGTTTTATTTTCGACATTCCTTAAGTAATTTTTGTTGTTTGCAAATTTATTCAATATTAGCAGGTCTAAAATGTTGTCCTTTGTCCGACCTTGAGGTATCATCAATCATACCATATTAGGGTTCAGTCATGTTGACTTTACGTACAGCAGTTTAAGATATCACACAAACTGTGAACCTAATAGTAGGCCTATTATGTGTGAACCTCTCAAGTCATCAATACGTCTAGATAATAATATATGTATCTTTGATAGTTTTGAATTTTACGTTTCCGCTTCTATGTGTATATGCAAAATTTTAGAATGTATTATAAAATTCCTCCAGTAAAATGGACACTTGCCATTCTAATGTCAAAAAGCAGAACCTGTAACAAGGGTCTAGGTATATATAGTGTGTAACGTACGGCCCTGGGTCATATCCATTGATTAACTATTCTAACTTGATTGCGTCTACTTTACGAGGGTTGTAGCAAAGGTTCCAGAATAAATCAAGTTTTTTCTATTAACTCATTACCAAACGACAATAGTTTAGACTGGTCCAAATTGAAAGCATTTGCAGACTACAAAATAAAAGTGACTGAAATTTGAAATTTGTTTTGTGAAGGGTTGAAAATATTGTGGGAAAAGGAGAAAATGCTGGTTACCAGCATTTTCTTCTTTTCCCACAGTGTTTTCTAAAGGCTTCTTTCTTAAGGGCGTCAAAAGTAGAGATTGTGTGGTAATGGGTTAAATGGATGCATATAGGTGACTTAATCGTGCTGAAAAAAAAATCAAATGGTTTGGCCCACCAGAGAATGTAGTTAAATTTTGGTATGAATCGAGAATGCCCTTTGGAGTGGTTAGTGATACCGATTGATCGATACATCGGGTTAAGTAAATTTCCTGCGAGGAACGAATCATGTGACCTTTGTTATCTTTTACAGATGATTGTGTGGTGCGGTTGTCATCAGACAGATTAGTATGTTTTAATGACCTTCCTAGGTTCCCGTACATACATTGTTGTTTTAACTCTTTACCACAACAACAAAATTTTAGACAGGTTCAAATTGAAAGCATTTGTAGACGACAAAAAAAAAGGTGACTGAAAAATTGAAATTTGTTCTGGGATGGGTAGAAAACACTGTGGAAAAAGGAGAAAATGCTGGTTACCAGCATTTTCTTCTTTTCCCACAGTGTTTTCAAAAGGCTTCTTTCTCAGAGGCGTCAAAAGTAGGGATTGTGTGGTAATGGGTTAAGCAATGTACAAATGCATAATACCAACCGTTAAGTCCAATTTGTCCAATTTGGCTGTTCTGACGTAGAATGGTCCTTGAATAGGCAGAACTTTTACCAGATCAAGAAATATTTTTTACCTTCTTCTAGGCAAATCAGTGCATAAACTTTTCTAAGGTGTTGTGATAAAAATAAGGGTATCAACTCATTTTATGTTTACTTTGAGGAATGGAAATTGTCAGTCACATTTGTCTTTAACCCTTTCCCAAACAATCCCTGGTTTTTAAGGGTCTGGAATAGTAGCCTTTTGAAAACATTGTGGGAAAAGGAGAAAATGCTGGTAACCAGCATTTTCTCCTTTTCCCACAAAATTTTCTACCCTATCATAGACAGAAATCATCTTTTCAACAAGAGTTAAATTGTCGTCTGCAAATGCTTTCAATTTGGTCTAGTCCAAAAATTTGTCGTTTGGGAAAGGGTTAAGTCATAGAAAAACATAACTTTGCATAATCTGTTTTTAACTACGATTTTCTGAAGCCTACAAAGATCTCAACCCTTTACCTGCAGGGAAAAAATTTTTCAACCTGTCCCAAATTAAAATATTTGCAGACAAAATATCAATTCAAATCAACACACTGTGGCTCAAATAATCAAAATTTTCCATGAAACGTTACAAAAAATTGTCGGCTAAAAAGGAAAGTTTTTAACCAGTAGTTTCATCTTATTTCTTAATGTTACCAAAAGCTTTCTTTTCTCGAAGTCTTGCAAAGTAGGGTCTGTGTGGTCCGGGTTAAAGACAGCATAATTCCTGTCCATACACTTGCAAACTAGGGTCTGTGTGGTCCGGGTTAAAAGACAGCAAAATTCCTGTCCAGTCTTGCAAGCTAGGGTCTGTGTGATCCGGGTTAATAGACTGCATAATTCCTGTCCATAGACTTGCAAACTAGGGTCTGTGTGGTCCGAGTTAAAAGACAGCATAATTCCTGTCCAGTCTTGCAAACTAGGGTCTGTGTGGTCCGAGTTAAAAGACAGCATAATTCCTGTCCAGTCTTGCAAACTAGGGTCTGTGTGGTCATAATTCCTGTCCATAGACTTGCAAACTAGGGTCTGTGTGGTCCGGGTTAAAAGACAGCAAAATTCCTGTCCATAGACTTGCAAACTAGGGTCTGTGTGGTCCGGGTTAAAAGACAGCAAAATTCCTGTCCAGTCTTGCAAACTAGGGTCTGTGTGGTCCGGGTTAAAAGACAGCATAATTCCTGTCCATAGTTACGACATGGCACCAAACTGGTTGACCCTTTTCCAAACGACAAAATATCAAGGCTTGCCCAATTTGAAAACTATTGTGTTCGACATAATGTATGAGTCTCTTTAATACTATTTCATGCTTTCCGGTATGATATCGACATAGCAGTGAAAATGTTTTTCGATCTTACACTGGTACCACCAGTGAAAATACCGATTTTCACGTTCTTGTTGTCTAGGTAAATTGCGCGTGCCTAACAACCAGATGGGAAATATGACGTCATATACCTTACATTTCTCGCGCTTGACGTAACGTTGCTATGCGGGAGGGGTACGCCACGCGAAATAAGGGAAAAGAACTGTACTGAATTTTGATAAAGCTCTTCCTAGAAAGGGAAAAAAGCATGAAATAAATAGAATATTTGTTGTTTTTTTTTCGGTGAAAGATCGAAATTTATTTTATCTCGTGAACACCATCGGTAATATTTTCACTTGTGGCTGCGCCACTCGTGAAAATATTACCGATGATGTCCACTCGATGAAATAAATTTCGATCTTTCACAGAAAAAAACAAATATCCTCTATGAACTATACTTTTGGAGGGGTAGAAAATATAATGCTGGTAACAGCCACTTCTCTTTTTTCCCGCAGTGTTTTTTTTTTTAAGTTTCTTGCAAATAGTAATTAAAAGTCTGAGTTGCATCGTCAAAGGTCAAACATAAACGACCAGTTTCTATTTTGGCTTGAATTTCTTAATATATGCATATCATTCGATTTAGATCTACTAGACTTTTACAAAAAGTGGCTGTTGTCTTTTCATCTGCCTCTAAACCAAACAACAAAATTTTAGCATTGTCCTAATAGGCAGCATTTGCAGACGACAAGATAGAAATATTTCATAAATTGAAATTTATTTCTGGTTGGGCGGAAAAACTGTGGGAAAAGGAGAAAACGCTGGTTACAAACATGTTTTCTCCTTTTCGTACAATGATTTTAAAAAGCTTCCTTTCTCAAAGCCAAAATAAGTTGGGATTTTTTGGTAAAAGGCGATACAGAATTAGACTTTAAAAGTTACTACAGTTAACCTTAAATCGAATTGAATTCTTCTCATCGTTTTTAGAAGGCGAGATTTTCATTCTCGCCTTCATATGTCAACGCTCGGCAGCTTGCTGAAAATGCCTCTGAACAGCATTATCAAAACGCCTTTCAAATAGTTCGATACTTCTCCAGTACATTAGAACAAAATATTGTCGATACCATTGTAAATTTAATCAGAACAGCAAGAAGAAACTTCAAGTTTCTAGAAGGAATGAAATCGAATTCGTAAAAAGCATCGTTTTGACAAATGCAAAATACTTTGGATCAGTTCATTGATAAAATCCTGTTGCTACAGCAACAAATAAACCGTAGCTATATTATAAGCCAATCGAAAGCTACTAACATGACGTCATTCGGACCTACTTCCACTTCACAACGCATAAACAACTAACCAGTGGGATCGTACATGTAAATTTACGATCCCAGAACTGACCAATCGGATAGCTTCTTTGAATGACGTATCGCTGATAGACCCCTTTCTTCTGTTGACAACCTTATTCTGTCTTTGTGAGAAGTAAAATTTCAATGAAATAAATTCCTTTGAATCATCAAGTGTTTAAACAAAATTCTCTCTTTGAAAGAAATGTTTTTTTTTCCTTTATTAAAGTTGTGCTTGAGTTTATGATTAATGACTAGGTCATTGTTACGCGTCGGCGTGGCCGAGTTTTGATTCCGGAGACCCGTGAAAAGAAAAATGTAAGTCAGTTGAAATCACAATATGTGTCATTTCGAAGTAGTTCTGGTCAGTATAATGTACCGATGTATAGCCTGGGTTCCAGTCTGATCGCTGCATTGCATTCCTTATATACGAGTATGATCGAATTTTACTGGGTCAAAAATGACAATCACATGATCTGTAACCATTTTTACACGCAAAAAAGTTTAAACATTCTTCTTTTGGTCGTCACGTTGCTTAATTCAGCAAGTATTCATAAATATTCAACCCTTTACCTCTCACTTGAAACGACTCTGAAAATCAAGCTTTTAAAAACATCGAGAGGAGAGGCGAAATTGCAACCGGAAACCGGCATTTTTTTTTCATTTTACCACAATGTTTCTACCCTATCAAGAACGAATTTCGTCGCTAATTTGGCCACCTTGAAATTGTCATCTGCATGAATCAGTTTAATTTCAACATAGTCTGAAATTTCTTTGTCAGGTAAAGAATAAACGCTTATCGCAATGAATTGTTATCATAATCACTTACCTCCGTCATTTAGAACTGAAACCTTTACGTTATATATTTATTTTCCTCGAAAGAATTTCCTTCAACTGTACACTTTTTTCCAAAACTGAATAACACAATGATAAAATTATCTTGACACGGAGAATCCCACTGTCCTAGAGTGCATCGGACGTGTTCGTGATTTTCTAAGAACACGGACCAAGTGCCTGTATCTGTGTAACACGATATATTTATATATACATATTTTTGTCGAACAAAGGAATAGGGTGTATCTCAATATTGACGAGTTGGCAATCATTTTGCTTTCATGTTTGCCGACAAGGTCAACGTACATTCCGGTTACGCGGGATAAATAAAAGGCAAGCGTTAATGTCAATGAACCCTTAAATTGCTTATGCCATTTTCATCAATCCAGCACTCTAGTAAAAGGGTTAACAGAGCCATAGATTACAAGAATCGTATAAACGAAGAACACCTTCCGACGTTCCTTATAGGACCTAAGAAGTCAACCGTCAAATGATGTTGTTTGGTTATCCTTATAACAGGATGGTAAACATTGCCCAAAACGGAGAAAATGTTCGTTGCCAGTATTTTCTCATGTTCCTGCATACTTTCAAAATACACTTCCCTTTCTAAAAAGCCACATTTTTTAAGGTCATTAAAACTCAGCACATGTATTGTAATCTAAAAGTTAAATCTCTGTTTTGAACATTGAAAGTCGTTTGTTTTGAAACTCTTTTTCAGTCTTGATAAAGTATATTTCAAATAAAATGGTAAAGAAATAAAAAGAAAAAAAAAATCCTTTGAACTGAACGACAAAATTCTGACAAACTCAAGGGAAAAAAAGTTTCGAAATACTTTTGGAAAAGGAGAAAACGCTAGTCACAGTATTTTTTCTTTTTACCACTATGTTTTGTACTTAGCCCGCCAAACGGCACATTTTCAGCTGCTCTTAAGTTATTATCTGCTAATTGCTTTAATGTAGACGGCTCTAATTTTTTGTTATTTTCTGAAGGGTTTTGTAAAGGGTTACTAAGGTGGAAAACATTGTGGGAAAGTCAAACAAAAGGTTGTTTATCATTATTTGGTACTTCTTCTATAATGCTTTGAAAAACCTCTCCTTCAACATTGTTGAAAGTCAGTATTGTGATCTAAAAAGCTCAATCTCATTTTCTATACTCTAAAATGTACCTTTCTAGAAACTCTTTTCTCTCATAAAATTGTCCATGGAATAAAATAATAAAGACTTTCAAGAAATTAATCATCTCATTACAGAGTTACAGTTTTAGACCTATCAAAATTGATTGCATTTTCAAGCAAAAACTATTCTTTAATCCTTTACCATACCCTATCAAGTACAGTTTTAACAACCCTGAGAAAGAGGCCATTTAAAAACTTAATTTTGAAAAGAAGAAACTTTCTTGACTCTTGACACAAAGAAAAAATTTCAGACTTTCCAAAACCGAATGCATTTTCAGGTAGCAACTTTTTGATCTGGCACCATTGATGGAACCTGTATGAAATAGGATTGAAGAGATTTTAGGAAAAGGAAAAAATGTCAATTAGCGCCGTATTCTCCTTTTCAGACCAAAAGTTCTCAAGCATGCTTCCTAGACCTTTTAAACTAATTATTGGGGTAATAAAGGGTTAGATCTAGGTTCCTATACAACGTAAAAACATACGGGTAACGGTAAATCAAAACTCTTTGCTAGCACATAAAACTTTTCCTTCAAATGAAATGGAAAGGAGTTTCAGAAAAGTTCATTCGTTTTGATTTTTTTCAACATATTTTCACAAGCTTTCTTCAAGTTTGTTAAAACTCAGGATAGTAAACTGGTCTTCATTGCACAGGAACATTGCACAACTCTATAGACTTTGCTATATCAGGAGAGACGATTTAAGTACAGGAAAATGTATTGCAATATGTTATGCCTATATTCTAAACTCGCCTTCTAACAGTACTTTCAGTACTTTGATTTAAAAGTGTGCTTAATGCGTCTGGAAAAAAGGACCAATCAAGGTAAGTATGCACAATCCGCACAGGCTGACCGGGGCCAAAAGTTTTAGCTTAAGAGAAATGTTCTGTATGTCCAAATACCGTTCTACCCACGATTCAGTCTGTTTAACAAGAAACTCGATTTGATGTACCCATAATCATAATTGGCTTGCAACACGCGAAAAGGGGCATTCGGACATTTGCGTAAAGTGTCTCCTCGGATCAGCCTGCGCAGTCCGCGCAGGCTAATCCGAGACGACACTTTACGATATCATTAGATTTTGTTCCACAGTAAACTTGCGCAAAACAGAAAATTTCATAAAGACAGACAGTGTCGTCTCGGATTAGCCTGGGCGGACTGCGCAGGCTGATCCGAGGAGACACTTTACGCAAATGTCCGAATTGCCCCTTTTCGTGTGTTGCAAGCCATATAATGGATTGTTTGGTGTAGTAAATTACGGAGGTACATTAAGCACCCTTTTGTCAGCGTGCAGCTCAAATATGAATCTTTGCAATGCTAATGAAAAATGTGGGTTTTTTAGGGGGAGTGGGGAGGAAGGTGATTTTTAAAACGGGACAGTCGTTTAGCACTTGATAACTCTTTCTGTTTCGATCAAATCAGATAGCCCATTTCACTGCACTGATTTAAATACAAAACCACGCAATGGACATGTGGTATTGATAATGGGACATTCCAAGAAGTCTACACAAATCTCTGACGTGAAATCTAAAAATAAGTTTGGGGCAAGGTAGCCCATTAAAGGCCCAGTAGCGGCCGGAAGTAAACAATGCTGGTGTTAAAATGAGTTTAGATTTAATTCATGCCCTTTAAAAGTATGGCAAACATTGTGAAAATGATACACGATTATCGTATGGTCGGTCAAAGTATTTATTAGGCTTTGGCAGAAATTTTTAATTTAAAACTGGGTAAAAAATAAACAAAAGACAGAACAACCCGGCAACTTTTTACCTGCTTTACGACTAACTGTTAATATTTAACATTCTGTGCAATTGCAAAATGTCATTTCACAATAATATCCATACTTTTAAATGGTATCGAATTTAAATACAAATAGATATTGTCACTGTATTGTTTAATTTAGCCGCTATTGGGCCTTTAAATGGTTTATGCAAATTCAAATGGATCTGTATGCTCATAATCTTTCCTTTTGACCGCTCTTGGGCCGTTTAGGTAAATGCATATATACCTTTCCCTTGACCCTCAGACCTCCTCATAGCACAACACAAAAAGTCAACATAAATATAGCATATTTATTTCAAATTGTAACGTGGTAAGAGCACTTGAGAGAGCAACTGGATATACCTACAAATACATTACATACGTCACAAGTAACCATAAACACACACACATATATATACATGTACACCAACTCTTGTTCAGCTTAACCGAACTTGAAGAACTACACCAGTTCTGTCCTCCTAGATGTTGTCTACAACAACAACAACAACCATCTAACAACGAAATCTTTGTTGCACAGACATGCTAATGTGAGCAGTGAAAGAAACATGGGCATTGTTTAATTTAAACCTTATTTAAACCAGTATGTACAGTACGTGATTATCTGTAATAACAGAAAGAATTAATTAGTAATGAATATGGTGATCTATGTCTCTTGCAACAGTATTTTTTACCGTATAAACATCATTACATCATTGCATTTATCGCTTATTCTATGGCCGACTCGCCCAGGAAAAACCAGAGATAAAATCTACATGTACAAAAACCTCTGGAAACCTGTACCCGTCTGTCAACGTCTAGTGCCATGGAATGGTGGTCCTCGTTCAATGACTTGCATTTTAAGCTACCGAAAAAACTTTAATGAAATATAAATGACAATAACAACACCTGTGAAAATCAAGTGATTTCTTATTAAATGGTACTAATTGATCGACGGTATTCTTGCAAATGGATTAGCGACCATGCTTCAGAGCTCCAGTACTATACCATGTACCGACAGGTACGCACGCTTACTTCGAGAAAAGAAAAATTAAAACGTCTGTACGCGTTGCCCTGTCAAAGCTAAATGAATCTTGTACCAACTGCATGTACAACCTGCCTATCATTAATCCTGCGCTTCATACCCTACAGGTACATATTGAAGTAATCTCCGAGCAGAATTATCGTTCGTTACTCTCACCATACATCTCTGCAATGGGCTAAATGACATGAATCTTGTCAAACCGAGCAAAACATGTTTTTTTGCCGTTTAACTGTTTCATGTTTAACATAAGGTAGACAAAGGAAATATAAACTCTGGATACATTATAGATGTATTCAAACTGATGAATTTACCTATATACATGGAACTATTTTTTCGAGCTTCTTTACTGATCAGAATCTTCCGCCAATTTTAACAAAAATGGCTGCGCCCATGATTGATGACAACAATTTTCACTCACCGATGGATCTAACTTTGCAAGATTATAAAACAAGTTATCGTCTTTTAAAAGACATTTAAGCTTTTCAGAAAATCCCTCTTTTCCACATTTCCTACCACTAAGTCTGATTGGTCGTATGCTGTTTGAACAGCACACAAAATAATCGATATTAGTCCTTCTTTCACCGGCGTTTGTGTCGCCATTTTGAGTTATGGTCATGTGACGAAAATATCACGTAATGACGGACTACTTTCTTAGCCCACTGCAGAGGTTAATGTGAATGAACCGGAGTGCAGAGAGTGATATCGAAGCGTCATCGAACAAGGGAAAATAATTTCCTCTTAAATCGTTTCCTCAAACGTAGGAAATTATATGGCCCAATATTTCACTTACAAAAATTTCCAATGTTCAGTACTGTTAGTTTGCCAGCTATTGCCTTGCTTCGTTCAGAAATGTTTTTTTTTTTCATTTGAAGCTAGGTAAAAATCGAAATGGATCTAGAACATTTTATAAGCATAATCTGTAATCTTGAGTTCGACATTGTCAGCGAAATAAAACCCAGGAACGCCCCAAGTAACCTCAGTAAGACTTAGTAACTACAGAAAGGTTCAATGAAATTTGTGAGGGTACATTTTGTTATGTCATTGACGGTTGTAACACGAATCAACTATCATTATCTCCCGCTAGATGGCATTCTACACATACTTATCTATCTAATTTGGGCATCCTAGCTACACAGGACCGGACAACATTTCTACGCGACAACCTTTACTTTGAATTTCAAACTAAAATAAACATATACTCAAAAATACGCCACCTAATGTGATTCACTCAGCAGTTTAGAGAACTCTGGAGCTAAAACAAGCCTGATTTTTCCTCAAACGTATTGATAAAAGTTATTTTCTCCATTGCTACTTTATAGCACGTATTATTACAGTCTCCCCGATATCGGGGAGAGTGATGCGTCATATAAGACAGGTCGAATCTTCGAAAAATATGACATGCGCAAACAACGATCAAGTAGTATCTGTAGCTTAATCTTGAAAATCAAGTGGCTCAACCTTCAAACCTGAACTGCATGATCAGTACATGTATTTGTTTTGGAAGTCGGTTAAGTAACTAGAACGCGTTGAGCAGGCTGCTCTCTTATTATCAAGGCCAAACTTAGGGTGTCTGACTTTCATAGTCTTAGAAAACTTTTATAACATTAAGTAAGGCGGTCTAGCTGGTAAGCAACAGTAAAGAGAGACATAACAAAGAGAAAGAAATATTTCGATTGTGGACTCTAAATTTATTTTTAGATATCGTGCCAAATTTTTTCGTAAAAACTCCTGAGAATGTCACATGATCAACAGCTCATGATGATTACGAGGATTTGTATTCAAATTTGTTTGTATTGGAGTTCTAAGCCGTCCTAAAATCTTATGTCATACACAGCGTCCAGTGCATCCAAGCATGTGTTTCCTAGCTTTCTCAGACCAGTCCTTACACAGCTTTCTTTCCCAGTTACGGACTACTTTTCTTACATGCATCAGAAGTGAGAAGCGAAAAAAAGTTGAATAGAAAGTTTGCCTCAATCATATATCAAACATTCAAATCGGTAAGATGATGTCAGATCTGACGCAATAGAAATAGATTTAAGAAATGAAAACTTAATATGCCCCTTTAAACACCCCTCACAACGTACGTCAGTGTGACGTCACAGGTAGTGATATCGGACCCTTGTTATAAAGTCAGTGTGCGTGTTTGGTAAGACTGTTTTTTTCTTTGTAATCGTTCCTTTAAATGATCTGAAAAAGTCTTTAGACCACCAAAGCGTACAATGCCTAGGGACTCTGTTTTTTGTCAAAGCTTTTGTTAACTACTTATAATAATGGAATATACTTCGACCAACTATTAAAACCCAATCACTTTTTGATATTTGGTCAAAGTGTTTGTGCATATAGACATATGCTTCCTGTCTAAAACATCAGAATATTAAATTTATTCATCTAATGTCTTTGATAAATACATAAGAGTCTTTGTAGTCTGTTTGTATCCACCCAAGCTAGCTTCATTCTATCTTCATATCGTACTTACTTTTCAATATAAGTTACGAAAATGTGTAGGTCCGATATCACTTCCTGTGACGTAAGTTGTTACCCTTATTTAAAGGGGAAAGTTTAGATGTTTATATCACAGTTTAAAACTTCTTGTAACACACTCATAAACACTACTACATATATCTTTGTTGCTGTAGACTGAAAACTTTTCTTCAACATTTACAAGTAGGAATAGTGGAAATTATATTTTTCTCTTAAAACCTGAATAATCTAGGTTGTTATCTTCAATTAAGAAAAAAAATAATTTTGACCTTCAAATAAAGGTTTATCTGTGCAATCGGCATCTCTGCCTACACTTACGTGATAAAATACAACGTCATCATATGTTACAATACGATTTTATGTAATCAATACGTGTTGCAGATCATATGATATTCCCACAAACATTTGCGAAATTGGGGCGCGTAATCTAAAGTATCCTAAAAGGCTATATAGATATTTAAGGAGCTAAAATTGAAGCGACTTCTTTCTACTCACGCAAACATATTCGTTAGCATAATACATTACATGTAGGTTTGACTTCTTTTGAATGAATGACAGCCATGAAGTGAGCACAACCGTTTTCCGTCATTTTCCACCCTACTTACGCAATTTCAAGGCTCCACATAAGAAAGGAACGTCTTGCTTACAAAGCGGTTACGACATGGCAAAGGGTCATACTCCACGCTTATGCATCAGTTCGCCGTACTTTATGTCCCTTGAACACCATACCAACATCGATACGTCACAGAAACGCCACAGAAACGTCACAGAAACGTCGTTTACACGCCCTGTCTTTAATTTTGAACAAAAGACGCCTCAGTTCTCGTCGATTGACCCATATAAAGAAACTTTGTTGTATACACCTCTGATACGCAATAGTGAGAGAGTATCATTACATACGGTTTGCCGGCTGTTGCTTTATTTGACCCAATGCCGCACAAATCTCGATTTTAAGCAACCCTATTAGATAAGACTTTCGAAAGCACTTTAGGAAAAGGAGAAAATGCTGCTTACCAGCATTTCCTCTCTTTCGCATGATGTTATCCACCCTGTCAAACAACTTCAGTTGATTTGTATCATGTTGGAAGTCGTTGTCTGCAGAAGCTCTCAATATAGAAAAGTCTATAACTTGACGTTTGGTAAGGGGTTGATTAAATGATGAACCATTGCTTAGGGTTTGAGAGCGTATGAAAATATGAATAGCCCCTTTAAAGTAAGCATGGTTAGAATGTCTGATACTCGGTTGAGACTAACTTTCTTTTCGACTATTTATTAAACAAACTGAAACTTTATAAGTCTTAGAAACGCTGGGGTAATTTTGTTGTATCAGTTAAAGTATAGTTTCTATTTGATACACAGATTGGAATGTTTATCTGTCACTGCTAGATCTTGTAAGACCTGTTACAACGTTTGGTCTCAATTACGTTAGTTCAAATATTGTATTCATTTGCAGGAGACAGAGAGACAGAGACAGAAACAGAAACAGAAACAGCGAGAGACATAGACAGAGACAGACAGAGACAGGGACAGAGAGTTAGAGAGAGACAGAGACATGGACAGAGAGTCGGAGAGACAGAGAGACAGAGTGAAACAGAGAGAGAGGCAGAGAGGGACAGAGAGAGAAAGGAACACAAAGAGAAGAAGAAAGAGCGACATACAGACACACTGACTGACAGAAAACTCAGAACTCAGAACATTTTATTACCGTAAATATAGGCCACTGCCCCAAAATACATGTCATGTTCACAACTACCTGTTGATTATACCCTAGTCATTCTTGTATGTGGTGTTAAATCAAACCAATACCAACCACAATTCACTTACAACAGAAAACAATTAATTTTGATTTATTTCATCCTTTCCGGTAGGATATCGAGAAAAAGCAGTGAAAATATTTTTCGATCTTACACTGGTACCACACGTGAAAATACCGATTTTCATGTTCTTGTTGCCTAGGTAAATTGCGCGTGCCTCACAACCAGATGGGAAATATGACGTCATATACCTTACATTTCTCGCGCTTAACGTAATATTGTAATGCGTTGCTATGTGGGAGGGGTACGCCACGGGGAGTAACGGAAAAGACCTGTACTGGATTTTGATAAAGCTCCTCTCAGAAAGGGTTAAAAGTATGAAATAAATAGAATATTTGTTTTTTTCGGTGAAAGATCGAAATTTATTTCATCTCGTGAACACCATCGGTAATATTTTACCGATGGTGTTTACTCGTTGAAATGAATTTTGATCTTACACCGAAAAAAAAAAAAACCGAAATATCCTCTATATCATCTGATGGTGAATTTTCACCAAGTATTTTCTCCCATCCCCGCAAGGTTTCTGAACGCTTTTTTTCAAAGAATGACAAATCTAATGTATGCCGTACTCTTTCAACAAGGGGGGTTAACCATTTACTCCATAGATACTCATTTCTACGCATTGCTTGTATTAGCCTTTGGAAAACACTGTGGCAAAAGGTGAAATTGCTCGTGACGAGTAATTTCATCTTTTGCCACAATGTTTTCTACACTGTCAAAAGGTGTCATATACACATAAGAAATGATTTCATCCTTGCTGTTATTTAGGGTTAGTTAGAGTTGCCATAGAAATGACTTATGTGGTAAACACTTAATTAATCAGCATGTTGTATGTACCAAGCATGTTACCACATCATTATGAATCCATTCCTTTCTTTTCTTACAACAAGCTCAATCCTTGGGTAGAATGGTGTCTGGAACATGCAGAGCATTTACCGAAAGTAAAAAGTTTTCTTCCCAGGTCAGTCTACCGACACTGCTTTGTAGATACTAGTACATTAACCTGCCTTTTCACAGAACATTTCTCTTATATAATTTAGCCGTGCTCTGTAAAAAAGGGCCCTTAATGTATCTGCGTAAAGTATCAACCCAGGTCAGACTGTACAGTCCGCGCAGGCTGACCTGAGCCGAAACTTTTCACCATGCGTCAATATTCTGTTTGTCAATGGACCATACTACCTCAAGATCGACTCGGTGGAAGGACCATGTGGATTTTATGGAACCATAATTAAGTGATGACTTGAAAAGTTTTGTTCATCACGTAGATGCATGAAGCCCCCTTTTGCCAGAGCATGGAAAAGTACGGAAAATTTATCAGGTTGCGTAAAGTGTCGAGTCGGATCAGACTGCGCAGTTCCCGCTGATCCTATACGACACTTTATGACTACAATCTGTTTTATACTACAGTAGAAGTGCGAGAAAGAGAATATTGCATAAGAACGGAGAGTGTCGTCTCAGATTAGCCAACGCAGACTGCACAAGCTGATCCGATACGACACTTTATGACTACAATATGTTTTATACTACAGTAGAAGTGCGAGAAAGAGAAAATTGTATAAGAATGGAAAGTGTTACGGATGGCCGAGTGAGAGTCTGGCGGCACAGGAACATAGCTTACACACCAAGAAACATCCACCCGACTGTTCCTTACGGCGGAGGCTCTGTAATGGTCTGGGGTTGCATATCACATGACGACAAGTTGGACTCGGTGACCATTAAGGGCAACCTTACGTGTGAACGTTACATTCATGACATCCTCGAGCCGGTAGTTGTGCCTCATTTTGAGGCTCATCCACTTGCCACTAGGGGTGTGTACATGGATGACAACGCTAGACCCCACCGTTCTAGGGTATTGACTGCCTTTCTCAAACGTAACTCAATTGAGACATTGCCTTGGCCAGGTAGAAGCCTGCATTTGAATCCGCTGGAGCATATCTGGGACATTATTGGGCGCCAAATACAGAAAATGGACCCTCCTCCACAGAATCTAAACCAACTGGAAGCAGATCTGCATCATCAGTGTGACAGCTTACTATTCATCAAATTCGACGTTTAACCAGAGGAATGAGACGCAGGGTTGAGGCAGTCATCCGTACACGTGGTGGTACACCCGATATTGACCAATTAAGGTACAAAGTTTATCTACAGACTAAAATTTACATTTTTACCAAGAAACTGTATTTAAAAGTGTGCTAATGGAATATGCAGCTCCATACTTAAACCGAAGTCTGTTTTAGGCGATTATTTTGAATACATTACATTTTCGGTATTATTAGTTGTACGGTCAGGTGACAGGGGACTTGGAATCTTGTTCACGGCTGTGGTTAATCATGTCGCCCCGAGCCGAAGGCGAGGTGGCGACATGATTCACCACAGCCGTGAACAAGTTTCCAAGTCCCCTGCCACCTGACGTACAACGAATTTATTATACTGCATAGTTTTACCCTTTCAAAGCGCGTTAAGCGAAATTTTCCTATTTTATAGTTTCACGAATCGAGTATGCTGACGAAACAGAAATTCCCTTCTGTGTGTCCCAATTCAATGACAACTGACGTCACTGGAAACTGACGTCACTAAAACGTGCAGTTTTGTGCATAAATGTGCAGTCTGGTGATCGATTGACGCCGCCATTTTGGATGATGTATTGCACGTGAAGTGATGTTTACGGGGCACTGAAAAGGGAATCTGGTTTTACGAGGTTTTTGCCAGGGAACATGATATTATGTTCCCGGCATGTTAACCAATCAGATCACTAGAAATTTCTTTGCAGTATGATAATAAATTCTGTATTATCTGGTCAGTTTCTGCTTTGTTATGTTAGCCAAGGTATTACTGTCCAATAATAAATATTTTTTCCAATGCCTTAAATATCACTGTTTTCATGGGAAAACTTGATACTGAAACCACTTTAAAATATCCAAGGGGGTGCTTAACTTTTTTCCAAGTGTATATTTAGAATCGTCCTGGAACCATCGTTGCTAAACCTTCTATTTTCAAATAAGACACAATGGTTCTACGTGGAAGAGTGACCGTGCATGTATCATTCAATATTTTGTATTTGATTAAAATGTGTTAACCAGTATTTTGTATTTTTTAAACAACAAATGTTATAGGCCCAATAGCGGCCAAAAAGAAACATTGCCAGGTCAAACTTAGGGCAAATTTAATTCACACAGGTTAGAAGTATGGATATAATTATGAATCTATCCAAACGTTATGGTTTCTGTACGGTCTGTCAATGCTCCAGTCGCCGACAGGAGAAAAACCGACTATGCCGTTGTTCCACGATGTTTTCCAAAGGCTTCTTCCCCGAGAATTGTTAAAATTTGGGAATGTGCAGTAAAGGTTTAAGCGTATCGTTCTAGCGTAAATCTGCGACCAAAGTGCAGCGAAATATCTCTAGATAAAACGGACGTAATTGACAGGCCTCTTCGTTGTTCTCTTAACCCTTTCCTCCATATATACTCATTTTGACTTATCAACCACAGACAGCTTTTGAAAACATTGTGGAAAAAGGAGAAATTGCTCGTAACGAATAACGAGCAATTTCTCCTTTTCGCACAATGTTTTCCATTCACTTAGATATTTGTATCCTCATTTGTCCATATTTTTGATATGATGTCTTTATTTGCTGCTGAAATGGAAGAGTCTCAAATTGGTATGTCAGGTAAACGGTTAGCCCTTAAAGTGTTGAATTAAAACAAGAGACATTTTTAAATAGCAAAACGGCTGAAATATTGCTGTACTTTAAGGGCATTATCTCCCGGTAGATGGCGTTCTATAAATACTCACCTATCTAATTTGGGTATCCTGGGTAGAGAGCCGAACCATTTTCCTACGCGACAACCGTTACTTTGAATTTCAAACTTAGATAAACGTTTACTCAATAAAATGTTACGTCGTGCAATTCACTCAGCTATGATCAGCAGTTTAGAGAAATCTGGAGCTAAAGCAGGTCTCAGTTCTCCTAAAAAGTATTGATAAAAGCTATTTGCTACATTGCTACTTTATAGAGCGTAATATTACAGTCTGCCCGCTTTCGGGGCTAGTGATGCGTCATATAAGACAATCGAATCTTCAAAGAACATGACATGCGCAGACAAGGCTTTAAAGGTTAAATCCTCCCTGTACTAAAATGGCTGACGTGGTTTGTAGTCGTAAAGTTTTCTATCATCACACAAACCACAGTGCCACGTGTTTCCTTTAATTCTTTCAGCGTCTATTGTGAAAATTGACCTCTTTCGACGCCCGAAATTACAATCCACTAACTCTGTGACAATACAGCATAGATCAGGATCAGATTGCACTTTACGGTTCAAGAAACTAAGGCTAGTCTGACAGTAAAGTGTTGCCTTGTAGACTGTACTAAACAACCGGTTGTTATATTATATAGATTCTGGACCAGACTGCATGTTGTGTTCAGTCTGATCCTGATCCATGCCGTCTACAACAGTATAGTTTTGTCTTTAGCGGAAAGCAAGTACGTTTGTCAAAAGGTTATTGTATCAGAAAATATAAGTGCACAACCAATGTGTACATGCATTCTACTAAAAGGTCAAGGTTTCGCTTGTCTCTTCCCTCCCTGTTCATATACCACACTGGAGAGACCTTACGAACTTGCTCCTGATCAACGTTACTGTCCCTGTCAATTTTACGTACCCGTTCGAGTAAAAAACATGGCTGCGCCCACAAGATTACACAAGGTAAGCACAAAAACATAATTTTTTTAAACATGTTATTGAATAGATATGCAGTTGCAGGTTGTCGCACGGAATGTCTGGGATGTCAGTGCACGTTAATCTCTAGTTCTTTTGGTGGTTAATCGTTTGTTGAAGACGTTTAATCCAACAAAGTTTCGTCGGGGACTACGATTTCTGAAAAAACACTACTTGGAGTCTCCAAAAACCCTTGTAAAACATATACACTCAATATTCTGAAGTGTGTGCCGTGTCAGATGACCAATACAGTGATTATCCTCAGCACTATAAACCGATAAAAAATCAAATTGCAGTTATTCAGGGATATTTTGCCATTTTTACATTACAACGTAAGATGCTCCTACAGTCAATACAACGATTCAGCTTCTGAGCTGAAAATACGGTAAGCGTATGGGTTTGTGTTACAGTGAACAATTTTGCTATTAAGTTGGTCAAGATTCTATATTAATCATCGTAGTCACAGTCGTAGTGTAGTTAAATAAATACTTTTTAAATAAGTACAATTCTACAACACATTGAACTCTTCTTTCTATCAATAGGCCTAATGTTACTGGGCATGTTCAGGCGATCTCAGGTTCTCTTTTTCTATCCTCAATTTTATTAAGCTGGCAGAATCAGACACCCATCGTGAAAAGAGAGAGAGAGAGAGAGAGAGAGAGAGAGAGGTATCATTAGGTAGACTGGTCCTTGAACATACAGAAAATTGACCTAAAGCGAAAAGTCTCGGTCCACTTCCGCCTGCGCGGAATGCACAAGCTGACCTGGGCAGATTCTTTCCGCAGATGCATTAAGCCCCCTTTCCACAGAGTATCGCTGATTAATATTTAAAGCATAGTATTAGATATTAATAGTTACTTTTGGGTGTGCCGCTTACAAGGCATACGAATGGTTGGTCGTTGATGATTATTATTATTAAATCATATTCACAAAAACGAGTCTCTTGATGACGATATCGAAGATGGTATTTATAATGGTTATGGATCTTCTGCAAGATAGTTATGATAGATATCCTTTGCATGATACTGTCTGTCATCAAGCTCTTCATCTATATCACAGGAATTTGAAATTCTATAACCAAAATAAATGATCAAATATGAAAAAAATATCTCCCCTATATAATGTAAACACAAGGACTGCAACGTCTCGATTGTCTCATTCAAAATCTTAGAAATGCGCCCAACTGTCTCATAGGAATACGGAAGATGCGCCTATATTTTTTGCAAATCTTTCTAAAACTAAAACAAAAGAAAAGTTAGGTATTCTCGTATTTTGTGAATATTATTATTGATTGTATGCGTTAGAATCTAATTTTAACATCGGTATTCGGGAATGTTACTCGATAATACATTGATAAAATGCGACTTTATAACCGAGATATTGTGATTGAATCATCGGGACAGAGCCATAAATTAAACTGCTCATTGCAGGAAGTCCTTGTATCTATCACTTAGTGGTGGGCAGATGATCGACTATAGTCGAAAGTCATTTGGTTTTGGCTTCCGATTCCGATAATCGATTGAGAAAACCCGGAATCGATTGTAGTCGATTCTTGAACTCGCTTGGTGCCTAAACTTGAATTCTTGGTTTTGTGACTATCATTAATCACAATATTCGATTGAACAGTAGATAACAAACTTCAAAATTGGCTGGAAAAATGAAAAAGAAATTTTTGTCCATGGATTATTTGACAAAACTTGACAACTCGGCACGCTTCTCATTTGATCCCTGAGTCCGGGTTTTGAGACTTGGAAATTTGAAATGATCTGTCTTTGACAGTGGAAAATATCTGACGCATGAAATTATCGTCCAGAGCTTCATAAAATCTAGCTTGCGTACATCCGGCAGAAAATTGGGCTAAACACGATCAGTATAAAATGCGAAGGACACGCGGATGATAATGAGGCTGTCGAGTCATTTATGACAGAGTAACAAAGGTGTTATTCCTCTTATCTAGTGTAAAGTGACAGATTTTTTAATCTATTTGCTATTTAAACTGACTGGATGATGTCACATCATGTAGCAATACTTCTCCAAAAATTAATTGTCACGAAAAAATAGATCGCCAAAAAAGCGTGAAAACCCATGACAATACAATGAGCAGCTTGACCTCGTCCGATCAGGGAGACTTCAAACTACCTTCTCATCAATAATAATGAATTTATACAGTGAATTTATACAAATCTCTGAATAAAGCAATAAGTGAAAGCTAAATTCCGTTCATGAGTGAAAAAAATGTTGTTTTATAAAATAAAAATATAGAACTATAGCAGACAGGTTTAGGGGGGGGAGGGGGGTTGAAGTCGTCGTCTGCAAATGCTTTAACTATGTCTGATTGTTTTTTTGTATATGGAAAAATGAACAGTATTGATTATTCATGTGCTAAAACAATAAAACAGAATAAAGTGCTTTACTTGAAATCTTTATAACGTCTCATCTGAAGATTTAAATGTCTCATTACTTTTGAAAATGTCGCATTAGTTTTCAAAGACAGGAGCCATTGTCTAATTGAAATAAATTCTTTACCGATCACTGTTAGCCTAGCGATAGAAAACACAAAAATGTACCTGCGACATTCGGCGATTCCTCAGTAGACACCTTTTAACCGGAAATATCCGTCATGTATTACATTTTTTTTTTGACAATTTCTATCCATCGAGGAGGCCATTCACTGACGTCACAGGATTCCCAGGAAGGGCCAGGAAGTTTATTTTCGGATTATGTATTGGAGTCAAATATCTTTTCTTTAAAAGATAATACGGTCAAATACTTTTGTTAGTTACTTCTATTAAGTATCATGTGATGTCCATAAATGTATCTTAAAAACGAAAAAAATAATAGTAATACGTAATCCGAAAATACGTTTCCTGGCTCTTCCCGTGACGTCAGCGAATGGCCTCCTCGATGAATAGAAATTGTCTCCGGTTAAAATGTGTCTACTGAGGAATCGCCGAATGTCGCAGGTACATTTTTGTGTTGTCTATCGCTAGGCTAAAGGAAATTATGATCAATGTTTGTTTCGTGGGTGATTTTGGGTGGGAAAGGCTGTCTTGTCCTGTCGCTTGCAATCGAGACGTTGCATTCCTTGTGTTTATATTATATAGGGGAGATTTTTTTTCCATATTTTATCATTTATTTTGGTTATAGAATGTCAAATTCCCTTGTCTATATCATGGCATTTCATTTCAAAAGAATCAAAAGGACAATAAACTTGACGGAAAGAAAACCTGAAAGATGGACAAGTAGACAGTTATACATATTGATTAAAAAAAGGGAAAAAATCATTAAACTCGTACACGATCACATTATGATATCGTTCTCTGTTTCAATTCAGGAACTGGATCGTTTTATTGTGTTCTGGAGCGTGGAGCGTTGCCTACAAAAATTGAGAGAAAAGTGCTTTTTAATGGATGTCGTATAGTTTTTTTGTTTTCAACTGTGGTGAATAAAGCATATGTGATTCACTTGACACAACACAAACTTCAGATTATTGTGTTTGTATGTTTAAAAAAAGCTTTTTGCTGACTTCCGGGTGTTGATTATTCAGAAATCGCAGTCGCTGACGGAAGTTTGTTGGATTAAACGTCTTTAACAAATAACAAACCACCAAAGGAACAATACAGAAATATGCACTGACATCCCAGAAATTCCGTGCGACAACCATCTACAGCACATCTACTCATCTGGTTGTTATAGAAGTATGTTTTTCTCCTTACCTTGTGTAATCTTGTGGGCGCAGCCATGTTTTTTACTCGAACGGGTACGTAAAATTGACAGGGACAGTAACGTTGACCAGGAGCAAGTTCGTAAGGTCTCTCCAGTGTGACCTCTGCCACCACCAAATGTAACGTGCAACAACCTGGTCTCCCATCCAGGCACTAACCTAAATGCACGTTGCTTAACTGTCACGGAGAGAAATACACCAAACCGCATCGCTGTAAAAGCTAGCTCAACAGCAAGGCAGGTTTCAAGTGCATATATATCTAACCTCTCTCCGTGGCACTGTTTTTTTTTCAAATTCATAGAATCGTCTTTGAAATACGGTTCGTTCATATTTTCCACTTTTTCCATACTCCTTAAAAAGATCCTTTTTTCTTCCATTCATTTTATGTTCTATTGTCTGCGCATACCATATGCTTCGAAGATTCAACCTGTCTTATATGACGCATCACTCTCCCTGATATTCGGGAAACTGTAGTAATTAGCTCTATAACGTAGCAATGGAGAAAATGGCTTTAATCAATAAGTTTAAGGAGAAATCAGGCCTGTTTTAGCTCCAGATTTCTCTAAACTGCTGATCATAGCTGAATGAATCGCCCCAGGCAGCGTACGTTTTATTGAGCAAACATTTATTTTAGTTTGAAATTCAAAGTCACGGTTGTCACGTAGAAAAGTAGTCCGATTCTGTACCCAGGATGACAAAATTTAAATTAGATACTGTATATGAGTAATTGTAGAATGCCATCTAGCGGGAGATAATGGTTCTTTTCTGATGATTCCTACGTCTGATATTTGATGTTTCTGATGATGTTTTGGTCCCTTCCCGGTTTTCCCATATATTCTTCAGTCCCTTGGAAGGCTGGCTGTTCCTGAAGGTCTGTTTCGACCTTTCCATATTAGAATATCAAACATAGTTCCATATCATTTTGTGTCCATTCTAACGATTTCTTCATCCATCATCAGATGGTAATGATTAAGTTTTAAGTCCATTAACATTTTTTTTCTATTTATTTTTAATGTACATTGTTTTTTTATCCAAGGCTCCATTTCGGTTTTCTCATATTCAAAATACCAGATCTTTTCAACTCAGTTCATGTTCATTCTCACGTTGCAGACGTCAGGTGTTTATTGTTTCTGTAAACATATCATAGGTTATATAGGTTCTTCCTTGTCTGGCTTTTCCATACTCCGACATCAGATAATTTCACTTCAAGTCATTTTAAAACTCAACGGCTGTTCTCTTTGTCAAATATTTCATTTTTTTCCTTAGTATTCGCTTTCAAGGGTCACTTTAAGTCAATTAAGGTTTTTGCTAACTTTAATTCAGATTTTTTGATTAATTTCAATGTCTTATCTGATGTATATAAAGTCGTATACAAACTATTTTTTCCTTCAAGATAAAGGTCCCTTCCATGTAGCCTGATTTCGTGCAAGTTCCTCTTTTAGCTTACATGGATATGTTCAAGATCTTTTCCAATGCAATAATAAAGTTATTGTTTGTTTTTGTAACAGTTTTCAATGTATTTTCAGGTCTATTCTGGTCCATTGCGGTCCGTTACGTTATATTCCGTTTATTCCGGTTCATATCGGTATTTCTATGCACCCATCATGATACGCCCTCTGTGAATGAATGTCAATAATGGATGCCGTCCTCCTGTTGTACGAAGTTCTTACCGAGTCTTTTCACTAGATTATTTTTCTGTGGTTACTTTGACAATCGAGTTAGAAGTGATTACGTGATTTGGACATAATTAATCCATCAGATTATAGCCTTGAAAGGTAAAGTACATAGCTTATATGTAATCCTGAATCGATTTCATTACCCGGAAGTAAATTGTACTAGTTATATATCCTGACATTACTTATAAATATTTTGCCAATAATTTGTATAAAACTGTTGGAATTCATTATATTTTGGGGCAAATGACGTGCGTTAGAATGATGCCTTAGAATATAAACTAGATACATATCTACACAGGGTATATTTACTGGTATTTTCGTTCTCGGGTTATTTTGTTGTTAAAGTCTAGACCTCCTACCTTCAGTCTGAGGGATTGCTCCTACAGTATTAATCGGTCCGGCTTGAGCTGGACGATTTGGGAGATCACAGATTTCAAACATCCGTCTGCTGAGGGCAACAGATCTAACTGCAACCTGTGACAGCTTTTCTTACAGCCCTACAACACTATAGTAGCAACCACCACGCCTGCGCAGATCAGGGGAGATAATTTATTTTTTTTCCCGAAAAAATGACCTCACTAGGGGTCAAATAGATACGCGCCAATTATGGAAAACTATGGCTTTTCCTGACGTCGTATGTCATTGGAAGCTTAAGTCTAAAGATTGGAGTTTGCGAAATAGCTTGCCTCTCGCACGAAACGATTTGAGAACCCCAAACGGGAGCCGAGAGAAAATTTCACTGATCGATATTTTTTAGAAAAAAGGCGATTTCACGATTTAAACTGTTATTTTTTTGTAGTTCGATAATCCATTTATACAAAAATTGTGATTTGAAACACAAAAATCGCGCGTGGATATTTGTTTTTAAGCATTTTTCCGACATGATATATTACGGCAGGGGAGTTAAATCGAAACCGGAAGTGAACACACATTATTTGATGAGACGATCTGTGGCTGAATTTAACCCCTATTTACACCCTAGATGTTCATATAACGGCCCAGTTTGACAAATTACAACTAATTAAATATGTACATTGTATTTTTTTGATAGATTAACGGATGAAATTCCTAAAATTGCGTTCGTTTTATAGCAGGGATTCGTACTTAAAATTCAACGTACTGTTTCGTCACCAGGATCTAACATGAGTACTGCGCATCATGATTGTTTTCTTATTCATAATTTTTGGGTTCTCACACAAACCTTGTGTCAGATATATAGATTTTTTGCATTAATTAGTAATATTGTATCATCAACTGGAATATTATGTTACTACTTATTAAACTTTAAAGTGTTGGCAACCATCATCTTTAGTAAGTCAAATCTCCAAACATTTCCACAAATTTAACTTTTCAATTTAGTTTATTGCAAGGTACAAGCAGCAGACTACTGGAAGCTTTCTAATTTTTTATTTCACTGTGAGGACAAGTAGTACCTAAATTTTCTATTTTTTTAAAGTTCAAATGGTATGAGAAACATAATTCTGTTTATTATTTTATTACAAGGCACAAAGTAGTACCAGAAATCTTCATTTAATCTAAAAGAAGTAGTTTTTAGCTTCCAATCTCAGTCTTACTGTAGGATCACTGAACATTTATAATTATGGTACTTAACTTAGAAAATATGCATAAGTATGCATTTGAAAATGTAAAACTTTGTATTTGCAGACTAAGTTAGCAAGTCTCAATCAGCATGTTCATAGGCAGTCTGATCAGAGGCTACACATTTTGTCAGAACCTCCTGCATAGCTTATCATTTCATACGCAAGCAAATAAAACAATGGAAGCATATGCAGATTACAAATTATATGCGATTCAAATGATAGAATTTGTCTATGATAGGGTAGAAAACATTGTGGGAAAAGCAGAAAATACTGGTTACTACCCTTTTTTTAAGGATTGTTGAAAATCTTGATTGTCTGATAAAGTGTTGAAAAAAAAATGCTATCACTCGAAATTAATAGGTCGCTTCCCAAATTGACAGAATTCCAATCAATGTTACAAAAAATCCATTTTCTAATTCAATAAATCCTTCTCCCAAGCCTGGTTTTAGATCTAAATAATCTGTTATGCACTGTAGTATACTGAAATAGAAAGGAGAAAACACAGATAAGAAATAAGTGTCATGTTTAAATCATAACTGTGGTTCATACATTTTCAAATTAGTCAATTTTTCCAATTCCATTTACCTATATTTTCTCCATTGTAAAATGGGTGGGTGGGATAACGTTATTGCCTTTATATAACATGTAAAGCGTTTTTTTGTGTGCATAAACCTTTCAGAACTGAATGGAAGATCATTTTATCATTTAAAGGCTATTACATGTCATCTAGATGACTTTAACTAAGCTCAAAAACCTTACATATTGTAGAAAGTGTGCTTTTTCTCTTTTTAAGTATCAAAATGGGTTTCAATCCGACAGATATCACATCAGAAAAAGTCACAATAAAATCACCTAACAGCTAAGCTAGATCATTATAATTAATCATTGATGTTCTGCCCACCATGTGGACACTTCATTAACTGTATATCAAGCAGACTATTATAGTTACAGAGTGAGGTCATTTTCTCCTGAAAAATTAAAATTTGCGTTTTCAGAAACATGAATTTTTGCCTTTTGTCAAGGTATTTTTGGTGTAAAGAAATAGTACAACCCATATAAACTATATATTTCCTGATTTGTATTGATGAGATCTTTCAGAAAATGTATAGTTTTTACAGGTTAGACTCTTTTCAGAAAAAAGGTGGTGGTTGCTAACTATAGCTGTTGTGATCCAATTACATTGAACTTGATAACGTATGACTGAAATAAGAGAGATCAAGGAGTTTGAAATTATGTGAGCACATCTTCTAGTCGTCTGCTGTCCATATTATTTGCCAAACTTCGAGTGATCCGTTGATCAGATTATACATTTTTACGGCCGAGTTTTGACCGGTGTTGTTTGTATATGTTGAAAAGATTACAGGTCATTTGGTCTTGAGCTGAGATAAAAGATTGCAGTGGAACAGGGTTTTTATTGTAACATTGGTTTAAGATAATTTAAACATTTAGATTGTTTTGCCTTAGAGTAAATTGGCGTACATGTGTTGCAGTATATGCAACTGTAAACAGCTGTAAGTTTAAATAGTATTCGTCTGTTGGTCATTTATTGTTAGCAAGGTGAAGGAATGAGGGACAAAGGATGTAGAGATATGAAAATCCTCGGTCACATAATTATTCACTGAAGACCGCCATGGAAGACCTAAGTTCTAATCGTTCACGGATGAATAAATTCCGTAGTCCGCTATGCTTCCAATAGACATTTATGAATGAACATGGATGTGGAGATGGACAACGGAATACATGTTTCATTCAATAGGGTTTTTTCTCAAAGTAACTTTGCCATTATGTATATAGGCCAAAGAAAAAGCCATCACGGTTTAAGGTCTACATCCCACCTCCCACATTAAAAGAAGAAAGCTGCCAAGATTGGCTGAATAGCCTTTATAAAAACATCGATCTTATAGATGCGATATATACCGATGAGTTAGGGATCGTAGTCCTTAACATTTTTTTGTTCAGAGCTTCTGATACAACTCAATGATGATTTTTTTAAATAAGCATCAACATTTTCAGAACTGCAACTCATTGTTTTTGGCCTCCTCATTTACCACACAACATTGCAACATTGTTGCTCTGTAGAAACATAGTGCTTCTGTGGTTGTTCATGTTGATGGCATCATTTTCCACTTAGATTCTTTAACTGTGTTGTTTTATGTATCTCACCAGAAAAAATGTGATATATGCATCAATTGATGTCTGGTCTTTATGATGCGTTTCAAAGGTATTTAGGCTTGTATGTGATTGCATAATGGTCGACCTGACGGGGAAACTAGAATAAAATTGGGATGGTTGTCGGTGCAATGGATGCAGGCAACCAGTTACCATACATTTAACTAGCTGGTGGTTCACCATCCGGCCATATCAGAACAAGTTCCTGGTGGAGATCGAACCTTACAACTCCCGTTCCAAGCAGCAGTGGTTCCTACAATTCTGTACTGTGTTGTGTTGCAATGTAGTAAACCGTAAAGAACATGCGAATCCCTGCCTCTCCATATAGTACAACATATTAAGTTCGTGACTTTCCGTGACAAATCCGTATCATAGCCGTAGTTAATATGTAGTGTAACCATGCTAATACGTAGTTCTCCTTACCAAATCCTCATAAAAAATTGTGCCTACAAATAAGTACTGATTGATACGGTTTTCATACTGACCAGAACGTATCAGTACGGTGTAATAACGGTGTAATACGAACTAGTAAGGATACGCTACAGTTGTTTGATCCGTAGCAAATTTTTGTGCATGTTCAAAATTTGTCATGGATCGGATATATAAGGACTACTATGAATGGCTACGGTTACAACATGGAGAGCTACTGACTAGTGCGAGTAGTTATGGACGATGCCGGAACAAATCTGTAGTTCTTCCGTGGCGGTCTTTCGTGAATATGTGACCGGGATATAAGGAATATGACCCTAGTGGAGAGATCATTATGTAAACATTTCCAGAATGAACTGGTTATAATCTCACCTTTGCAATCTCAGTAACCAGACTGTTCCTTCACAATACTGACCAGCATAGATCTGATTAGGCATCCTTCAGCTTAGGATGTTTTAACCCTTGGGGTGCTAAGTGCGACTTTATGACCTTTTGCAGACAGTGTAGATCAAGATCAAACTGCACACTACATGCAATCTGATTTTGGACGTGTACAGTCCAATGAGTAGTTTTTTTTTTTCTTTAAAATGTAGTGAGAAAAACTGATTGTGTTCAGCATGTTATCATCATTTGAATGAATTTGAACATCCTTTCTATTGAAGAGGAGAGAAAACATTGTGAGAAAAGGAGAAAATGCTGGTTACCAGCATTTTCTCCTTTCCCCACTATGTTTTCAAAAGGCTTCTTTCTCGGGGTCGTCAAAAGTCGCAATTGTATGGTAAAGGGTTAATATAAAAGTCTATTTACGTAGGATATAATTATAAAAAAATGACCTTAAAATTGCAATATTTGGATATTGTTGTTTCTGACTGTAAAAGGCTATAACTGGGTGCTTTATTTTTCCAAGTCATTTCCGTTTCCGGGTTTTGAATCGAAGATTTTCTATATATCCTTTATACACTCGGGTAGATTAGTATGGTCATCGTGCATTCAGTCACGTGACTATATTTGAATTTCGTTCTGCGTCTAATGAGATAAACAAAGAAAAATGGAGGCTTCTCTGTTGCAGCCTCGAAATTCAGACAGAGGTTTTGGCCTATATGCAAATTTCACCGTATCTGTCTGTAGGCAGAAACCAACGATACATTTCCGTGACACAATTTGTCCACATTTGGTCAACATTTAATCCGTATGTGCATATGATTTCGATTTGGACAAGTCTAAAATTACATAATTTGGGGAGGGTTGGGAAGATATTGCATTCTTTGAAACAAATGTGGGAGAAATTGGCCATCTAATGTTTTGGACAGAATGATCTTGCCCAGATCAATTTAGCCAGTCAAAAAAATTAGATAGGAAAATTTGTGCAGATAAAAATATTGCTTTTTAAACATAGAAAAAAGTTAAAGGCCTACTTGCGGCAAAAAGTAAACAATTTGTGTTACAAACTTATAATACATGCATATTTTATATGATTTATTCATACCATTTTAAAGTGTGGACAGTACCAGTGCTGATAATATTTGACAGTATATTACTGTACAATTATCAATGTTGCAAAAGTTACAGAAAGAATATTTTTATAATTTTAAACTTATTTAAAAAATTGATAGGTACTGTTATTCAGGATGAGTGAAAGCTTGATGATGGTACATGTACTACTGATCAGAATTAATTTTCAAGTGTCAGCTCTTCCTGGTTGAAGAATTATCTCCGCTTGAACTTGACACTGTTTCCTGTCAAAACGCTGGCCAGGGTATTAAGTCACATTCAGTGATAGCTCTAGTTTAAAACTATTTTTTTCTGCCAGGAAGTAGTACTTTGACAAGGGGGTTCAGTATTATAATTATTGTCATCTTCAAATAAATTCACATACTATTAAAAGGTATGCTTTACATTCAAATACAATTCCACACCTTATTGTTTACCCGTGGCTGTTACTGAGCCTTTAAGCCTTCAACAAACCACAATACTTTAGACTCGTCCACTTGTGGATGACAAGATAAAAATTGCTCTTTTTATAGATGTGTCTTTGTTTAGGGTAGAAAACATTGTGGGTAAAGGAGAAAATACTGCTTACCAGCATTTTCTCCTTTCTTCTCAATGTTTTTGAAAGCATTTCTCTATAGAGTTTTCAAAACACAATCCCGAGTTTTAACGACCCTTGGAAAGAAGCCTTTTGAAAACATTGTGGGAAAAGGAGAAAATGCTGGTAACCAGCATTTTCTCCTTTTCCCACAATGTTTTCTATCCTATCAAAGAAAAGTTGCACCATTTTAGCCACATTGAAATTGTCATCTGCAAATGGTTTCAATTTAGACGAGGCTAAAATTTTGTCGTGCAGTAAAGGGTTATATTCTGACTTGTTCAGATTATTTCAGACCATCCCTTAAGTTAATACATGTACCAAGTATATAGCTAGGAAGGGTGAGGAAATTATAGTTTTAATGGTGATAGAACATTATTTCAGACGATCCCTAAAGTTAATACATGTACCAAGTATATAGCTGGGAAGGATGAGGAAATTATAGTTTTAATGGTGATAGAACATTATTTCAGACGATCCCTAAAGTTAATACCAAGTATATGGCTGGGAAGGATGAGGAAATTATAGTTTCAATGGTGATAGAACATTATTTCAGACCATCCCTAAAGTTAATACCAAGTATATAGCTGGGAAGGATGAGGAAATTATAGCTTCAATGGTGATAGAACATTATTTCAGACCATCCCTAAAGTTAATACCAAGTATATAGCTGGGAAGGGTGAGGAAATTATAGTTTCAATGGTGATAGAACATTATATGAAAAGAATGATTACTTTGTAGTAGGCAAATGCTTATTTCTCTATAATGTGACAGTTTTTACGGTGGAATAAAATGCCAATTTCCTTGGTAAATGCAAATTTAACCCATTACCACACAATTACCTGTTTTTGACAACCCTGAGAAAGAAGCCTTAAGAAAACATTGTGGGAGAAGGACTAAATGTGGGTAACCAGCATCTTCTCTTTTTCCCCACAATGTTTTCTACCCTTCACAAAGCACATTTCAAAATTACAGTCACCCTTATTTAGTTGTGTACAAATGCATAGGATTTGGACAAGCCTAAAATATTGTGGTATGGTAATGAGTTAATATATTTAACCCTTTACCCAAATGAAAAAAAAAAAATACTTGTCCAAAGCATTTGGAGATGACAATTTAAATGTGGCTGGAATGATGGAATTTCTCTTTGATTTGATAGAAATTATTGTGGGAAAAGGAGAAAACATTGGCTTCCTGTATTTTCTCCTTTTCACAAAATGTATTCTAAAGGCCTTTATATACATGTGTAAGGTTTGGTAAAAATCATTTTTATGTTTAATCCTTTACCACACAATCCCTACTTTTGATGACTCTGAGAAAGAAGCCTTTGGAAAAAATTGTGGGAATAAGAGAAAATGCTGGTAACCAGCATTTTCTCCTTTTCCCACAATGTTTTCTTCCCTTCACAAAACAAATTTCAAATTTTCAGCCACTTTCATTTTGTCTGCAAATGGTTTTGATTTGGACAAGCCTATAATATTGTCATTTAGTAATGAGTTAAGCATTAATGTTTGTTTCTTTTCTATTTATAGACGTGACATCTTGCACCTGGCATTATGGAAGTATCCGGGCAAAATCAGACAGGGAGTGACGACACAACAACAGGTGTTCAATGCGATCCCTGTTTATTGCTGAACAAAAATATAAATGCTATACATTATTGTGTGGAGTGTGACGAATATTTCTGTGACAATTGTTCTTCTGCTCATAAAGTGTTTAAATTATTAAGAAATCACAAGTTATTATCGGGGGACGAGATACCTTCACAGAAACTTACTTCAGCACAGCAAAATGTCTGTTCTAAACACAAAGGGAAAAATTTGGAGTACTATTGTAAGATTCATAAGAACTTTTACTGCACAGTTTGTATAACTTTGGATCACAAGAATTGTACCATTGAATATATAGATGACATTGCACAAGACTTTGAGACAAGTCCAGAGTATACAACTTTAACAGAGAAATTATCAAGTCTTCTACAGCAGTTAAAAGATATAAAGAAAACTTCTACAAGACACAGCCAAGACTTACAAACAGTGCATGCCCAGTTTGTATCAGATGTGAAATCCTTTCGTGCAGAAATCAACAACCTTCTAGATTCCATGGAAACAACCATTTTGAAGGAAGCCCAGGATGTGAAGGAGTTTGATACAAAATCTGCTCAAACTGTGTCTACAACGTGTGATACAATGACCACAGACATCAATGAAATTGTCTCTAACTTAGACAAACATAAACAATACAAACAACAGCGACAGTTGGTGATTTCCGCAAAGAAAGCTGAAACTCTGATTTCTGACTTACATCATAAAATGGCTGACATATCCAGTCAAAACAAAATTAGAAATTATAAATTTCACAAAAATGAGGAAATGCTACATTTACTTCAATCTATGTGCAATCTTGGTACATTAGTGGATAGAGAGATGGAGGGAGGAAAAACAGAAATGGAGAGAAAGGAGAAAGAAAACGTAAAGCTGGTCAACAAAGATCCCAAATCTGTTAGAGCCAGTTATGTAGGACAAATTAATGTTAAACATTCAAAAGATAAAGATGACTGTAGGATTACAGGCAGTGTAATGATAGATCTATACAGAATAGTTCTAACAGATCGTTTCAACAACAGTGTAAAACTTGTAAATGTTGACAGTAACAGTATTCTATCTTATCTAAAACTTTCCACACCACCATGGGATGTTACTTGTATTGATAAAAGTCAGCTTGTCATTACATGTAACAATAAATTAGTTTTTGTAAATGTTGGACAGACTTTGACTGTAAACAAAGAACTTCAAGTTAATGGAGTCTTTACAGGAATTATTTTTAATGATAATCAATTATTTGTGTCATTTGTTAGACCAGAACCTGCTGTTAAATTGATCAGTCTACATGGAGAAATATTGAAAACATTTTCTACAGACCAAAATGGACAACCTCTGTTTAAATGTCCCTTGTATATTTGTCTTAGTAATTCCAAGTCTACACTGTTTGTTAGTGACCGGCAGACAAACAGTGTGACAAGTGTGGATTTACGAGGTAAAGTTCAAAATGTTTACAGAGATACTAACCTGAAGTGTCCATATGGTCTGACTGTAGATAGATATGATAATATTTATATAGCTGGACGTGACTCACACAACATACACCAGATATCTACACAGTGTAGACCCATACAAATATTACTGGATCAAACACAAGGAATGGAAGATCCACAGTCAGTGACATATTGTGAAACAGAAAACAAACTTTATATCAGCCATGATTGTAGATCTAAACAAAATGTTTTGTCAGTTTATCAACTACAGTAGAAAACAACACATACTGGTGACCTGCTGTAAGGGTAAGTCTATTTAACCTTGTACCACACTGTTTTGTGTTTTTAACCCTTTACTACACCAACTTGACTTTTAATGACCCTGAAGGCTGAAGAAGAATTGTTTGTGAAACATTGTGGAAAAAGAAGAAAATGCTGGTTACCATAAAAGCAATGCGGGTAAAGGAGAAAATGTTCTAACTAGCAATATCTCCTTCTCTCGCAATATTTTATCTCCATTCAAAAAAAAGTCTTGTGATTTCAGCAACATTTAATAGGAGACATTGTAAAAATAGTAGATTTGTTCACTTATTAGTACGATCCTGTGTGGCTCAGTGGTAAAAGGTAGGATTTGTGACCTGTAGGTCCCAGGTTCGAACCTTGCTGGCTCCAATTTTTTTTTTTTTTTTAACAGGAGTGTCCTCAACTCCCAGCAACATTTATGTATTACTGTACATTGTGTAGATCAAGATCAGCCTGCACAGAACATAAAGTTTGATCCTAGATATATATAGTTGTATAAAATAGAAATGTTTTGTCTGTTAATCAACTACAGTAGAAAACAACATATACTGTTGACATGTTGTATGGATATGTCTATTTTCATCATCAATTGTTAACTGTAGTAGTAGCAGGAATGATATTTAACCCTTTACTACACATTCCTGAATTTTAACGACCCTGAGAAATAAGTCTTTTGAAAACATTGTGGAAAAAAGGAGAAAATGCTGGTAACAAGCTTTTTTCCCTTTCATTTTCCCACAAAGTTTTCTGACCGATTAAAGAACATGTGTGTCATTTGGGCCACTATGAATGTGTTGTCTGCAAATGCTTTCAATTTGGAAAGGTCTAAAATGTTGTTGTGTTGTAAAGGGTTAACCCTTTGCTTTACAATTCGAAATTTTAATAGAATTGAAAGAGACGGCTTTTAATTGTCTGTTTTTGTATTAGCCGTCATTTGTTTAACCAAATCTAACACACTGAAGGCCTCTGTTTGTTCCACAACAGATCACTTTTGAAAACATTGTAGTGAAAGCAGAAATTTATTTAATGGTACTTAATTATGCATTCTAAGGCAATTTACTGTATAACCTTACCAAGCATTCCCTAGTTAATATGATGCTGTTAAAGAAAACAGAAACCATTGAGGGAAAAAGAGAAAATTATGGTAACCAGCATTTTTAGCTCTACTGGCTTTCAGCCAGCAGAGCTTATGTCATGGCTTGGTTTCTGTCATCCGTCCGTCTGTCCGTTAGCAATTTCTTGTGTGTGCAACACCTCCTACAATTTCCATCAGAATTATTTGTAACAACATAAATCTTCAAATTAGTAAAACTTTTATCAAAAAGGGTAGATATTATTGTGTAAAACTAAGAAAATGTAGGTTATATATTATTTTCTTCTTTTCTCACAATGTTTTTCATAGCTTTTTACCTTTAGTGACCTAAAATGCAGGAATGAATGGTAATTGTTAAAAACTTCTCTTCACCTTTACAGAAAAATCAGGCCTGTGGAGCGATACAAGCACTCAAGCGCCTCTAGTATTTTGTACTTTGTGATTGTGTAGTGTTTTCGGCGTGTGTCGTGTGACATGCGTGTTTCGTCGTCAACTTTTACTTTGTGTACGTTCTAGAGACCACATCTTCTTTCTATATACCCATGAAACTTTGTTAGAATGTGAGTCTTGATTATATCTTGGACGAATTTGAAAATGGGTTATGTTTGGTGAAAAACTAGGGCACTATTTCAGAATCTTGAAAGAACCTTGTGTATGCTCTAGAAGCCACATTTTCAGTCCAAAACTTTTAACCCTTTACCACACAATTCCAACTTTTAATGACCCTGAGAAAAAACCTTATAAAAACATCGTGGAAAAAGAAAAAAAATGCTGGTCACTGGCATTTTATCCTTTTCCGACAATGTTTTCTACCCTTCCCATAATGAGTCGTCTGTAATTGCTTTTAATTTGGACTAGTCTAAAATTTTATCCTTTGGTAAAGAATTAAAGAGGGTCAGAATGTCTTGATGATATCTAGGATGAGCTGGAAAATGGGTCATGCTAGGTGTTCTTTACATGTTTTACAGGTTGTTCTTTTACAAACGAATTGAATGTCTTCATTGACTGACGCAACCAGAGCAAAAGCGTGCAGCGCATGAAAAGTCCCTGATCAGCCTTAATATATCATGGTACCCAATGGAAAATTAACAACAGTATCTGTTATGCGGATCACATGGATTGTGTATTGTATAAGTTTGTTGTTATATGCAGTGTAGTATGTAAATTTTGAATAGCTGTAAATAGTCTATGTTGAATTTGTTCATCGCTAAGTGCTCAAGGTGAGCTATTGTGATCAATCAATGTCCGTCGTCCGTCCGTCCGTCCGTTCGTTCACAATTACAAAAAAATCTTCTCCTCCTAAACTAACAATCAGATTTCAGTCAAACTTCACAGAAATGATCCCTAGGTGATGCACTTTCAAAATACTTCAAAGATTTGAAGAACTCTGGTTGCCATGGCAACCGAGTGAAAATTTTTTTAAAAATCTTCACGTCCAAAACTGTAAGGGCTAGAGGTTTCATATTTGGCATGTAGCATCATCTAATGGCCCTCTACTACAGTACTTCAAATTATGGCTCTAGTGTTGAAATTGGCCCTATGTTGTGGGTTCTCAGATTTCACATAGAGATAAAGAAGGAAATCTTAGAAAATCTTCTTCTCCCAAACCGTAAGGGTTAGAGCTCTCATATTTGGCATGTAGCATCATCTAGTGGCCCTCTACTGAAATACTTCAAATTATCACCTTAGTGCGGAAATTGGCCCTATGTTGTGGGGTCTCGGATTTCACAAAGAGATAAAGAAAGAAATCTTAGAAAATGTTCTTGTCCCAAACCGTAAGGGCTAGAGCTTTCATATTTGGCATGCAGCATCATCTAGTGACCCTCTACCAAAATACTTCAAATTATGGCCCTGGTGTGAAAATGAAACCTATATTGTTGGTCTTGGATTTCACATAGAGACAAGGAAGGAAATCTTTAAAAACCTTCTTGTCCAAATGGTAAAGGCCAGAGCTTTCATATTTGTCATGTAGCATCATCTAGTGGCCCTCTACCAATTTTCTTCAAATTATGTCCCTGATGTAAAGACTTTGCCCTATGTTGTGGGTCTCGGATTTCACATAGCGATAAAGAAGGAAATCTTAGAAAATTTTCTTGTCCCAAACCGTAATGGCCAGAGCTTTCATATTTGGCATATAGCATCATCTAGTGGCTTTCTACCAACATACCTCGAATTATGGCCCTATGTTGTAGGTTCCCGGATTTCACATAGTGATAAAGAAGGAAATCTTAGAAAATCTTCTTCTCCCAAACCATAAGGGCTAGCTTTCATATTTGGCATGCAGCATCATCTAGTAGCCCTCTACCAAAATACTTCAAATTATGGTCCTGGTGTGAAAGTTAGCCCAATGTTGTTGGTCTCAGATTTCACATAGAGATAAAGAGCGAAATCTTTATAAGTCTTCTTGTGAGCACTCTTGAGAGCACATTTCTTGCTAAGCTGAAATGAAAATTGGTGAGAATGTCTGTCTCAATAAAATCTCACATGAGTCTGCATTGAATGCTTGTTTGGAACATAACTTTGTCATCTCAAGTCTGAACGACTTCAAAATTGGTATGCATGTTTGTTGTGATATTACTGAGTACTAGGTTCAAGAACAATAACTCTACCTAGCATGGATTTTGAGTAATTCCACTTTGATCTTTATTTTAATAGTATTGTTTGCTTGTACAGAGTGGAATTTTGAAGTCTTATGTCAAATTGTCTGTTGCATTGCCAGCCCTTTGCAACTATTATACCTCCTTTACAACTGGTGGTGGGATTGCATATCTTGCGACAATTTGCCGCTCTTGTTTCATCATCATTAGCCCTTGAACCTCAATATTTGGTAATTATAGTCTTTGTTGTAGGCCTTTGCTGCTTAGTACTCAGGTGAGCGATATAGGACCATCATGGTCCTCTTGTTCTTTTATTATCTTTGTTTATTTTTAACTCTATTCTAGATCAGAATGCACTTTATTTATACATTGTCTTTGATTATTTATTTGTTAAAAAAAATCTGTGTACTTTGTCAACTTTTAACATGTCATCCACAACAACAGCTTTCCTTTGCAGTAAGTGTGGACATAGATCAGCTAACGCATTTGCATTGCCAGCGCTACGTCCATACTTCCTGGGAGTTAATAAGAAGCATGGATTTGAGGAGATATTATTCGTTATGATCGATTTCTCGTTTAACTCATTATCTGGTGTGAATTTTGATGAAACTTTACAGAAATGATCCTGGCATAGTTGTCTTCAGAATTTCTTGAATGTGATTCCTTCAAAACCTGTGGCTGTCATGGGAACACAGCTGAAAAAATATTGAAAATCTTTGAAGCTCTTCAGGTTTGAAACCATAAGGCTTTGGGCAACTAAATTTGGCATGTAGCTTTATCTGGTAGACCTCTTCCAAGTTCATTCAATTATTGGCACTAGGATCAAAACTGATCCAGTCCCAGGGACACCCTGGGGGCTTATACAGAAAAAACTTTAAAATCCATCTGGTATCTAGCCATAAGGCGCTGGGTTACCAAATTTGACTTGTAGCTTTATCTAATAAAGACTACCCAAATTATAGCCCTGGGGTCAAATTTAGCCCCGCCCTGGGGGATCAGAGGTTTTATATGGGTTCTCGTATCTAGCTATCAGGCCTGGGGATACCATACTTGGCATGTAGCTTTATGTAGTGGATGTCTACAAAATTGGCCCAATTTATAGCCCTTAGGTCTAATTTGGCCCAATCCCAGAGGTCACAAGTTTTACATGGGTTTGTGCAGGAAACACTTCAAAAATCCAATTTTATTTGCCTGAAGCCTAGGGCTACATGTACCAAATTTTGCATGTAGCTTTGTCTAGTGGACATCTATTAGAAGGACTCAGATTATGGCCATGGGGTCAAGTTTGTTCATACACCGGGTTCTCAAGTTTTACACTGGCATTCATTGCGAAAACGTTATAAATCTTCACCTCGCTAGCCATAAGGCCTACGACTACCAAAATTAGCCCTGATCAGGACCCTTATGTTTTATAGGGTCTTTTATTGAGGAAGATTTAAAAATCTTTAAGTTTATAACCACACTTTCAAGACGTGTATTGTTTGGTCGTGGGTTTTATCTAGTGGACGACTACCAGGATTCAAGTTATTACAGATTTGTGGTAAAAGAAAGCGTTGCCCTGGGGTCATAACTTTCACAAGGGGTTTTATAGAAAAAAAAAATCTTTATGTCTTTCAGTTTGAAACCAATTTACCAAGTATTGTAATGTTTGGCTAGTAGTGTTTTTACTTATTAACCAGTGGAGCGATACAGGGCTATCCCGGTCCTCTTGTTTTCAACACTATTGCCATTTTTCAACACACTGAACCTGGTAAGATGGGAAAAAGAGATAGGATTCATTCAACTTGGACCGTAATGATTATGAGGTAATAAACAATGTTCATCAAACATTCAGAATAAAATCAGTTAATACAACTCTGAAATGAAAATGAATGCAGATTCGGGACTAGAAATATGCCAGATATTTACAAAGTGATTATGTTAGCTAGTACACTTGACCATTTCCAAATATATGGAAAAATCTGGTACATATTTGTAAACAGTAATCAAGCAACCAAGAAACAGGACCTTGATATCAATTATGCCAAAATCATGAAATCAGTCATATTATTCTGCATTAGAATGCTTATTCTATGCAGTCTGATCTTACCTACACAGTCAGCTAAAGTGTCCATAACTGGTCTCTAGCACTGCAAGGGTTACTTAAAAATGCAAACTATTGAATTTGAGAGATTTCACCACTGCAAACAATTTTTGAATGGTCTCTACTTGATAAGAGTTACAATAATTATACCCCCTAAAACTCTGTTTGGGGGGGGTATATAGGAGTCAGCTTGTCGGTCGGTCGGTCCATCCGTCCGTCGGTCTGTAGCTTTTTGTCCACTCTATTTCTCATAAACTACTGAACGAATTTTATTCAAACTTCACAGGTAAACTCAGTATCAAGCAGAGATGTGCATATGAAATGTTGGTTATAGTTCATTGATTTTTCACTGAGTTATGGCCCTTTCATGAAATTTCTTGTCCGCTCTTTTTAGCTCCACTGGCCGAAGGCCAGCGGGCTATTGTCATGGCGTTGTGTCCGTCGTGCGTCCGTCCGTCCGTTCGTCCGTTCGTCCGTGCGTGCGTCCGTAAACTTTTTCTTTAAAAAACTTCTCCTCAGAAACTATTGACTGGATTTTTACCAAATTTCACAGGAATGTTCCTTAGGTGGTCCTCTTTCAAATTCCTTCAAATAATTGTGTTCCATGAATAATTCTGGTTGCCATGGCAACCAAAGTAAAAAACCTTTAAAAATCTTCTCCTCCCAAACCGCTAATTGGATAGCATTATTTTTTTGCAGGAATGTTCCTTAGATATAGGTCTACAGAATTCCTTTAAAAAAAAAAGATCCGTCAAAAAACATGGCTTTTATGGGAGACTCATTTTCCTTTTATGGTATAAAGTAAAATCTTTGAAAAATTTCTTCTCTCAAACTACTTGTTTTGATTTCATTGTTGTATTGAAGGTTAGTTCCAATGGTGGTAAGTCTTTACCATACAATCCTGACTTTTAAGGACCCTAAAGAAGAAGTCTTTGGAAAACACTCTTGGAAAAGGAGAAAATGCTGGTAATCAGCATTTTCTCCTTTTACCTCAGTGTTTTCTACTCTATGAAAGAGAGAAATCATCATTTCATCAATGTTTAATTTGTTGTCTGCAAATGCTCTCAGTTTGGTCACATCCCAAGTTTTGTCGTTTGGTAAAGAGTTAAAGATGGTTGCTTTACATAATCTGTAATCCTTTTCATATAAAGCAAGGGAAACTCTGCACTTTGATTAGTTCTGGTAAAGGTTTGTTGACCTCCTGGTGACCTGGTAGAAAGAGGGACAGGGCTTTACTCTTGTGATAAGGCATTTTGTTCTCCAATCAAACTGATCACTGACAAAGAAGAGTTTAGAAAACATTGTGGGAAAAAGAGAAAATGCTGGTAACCTTTTCCCACAATGTTATCTACCCTTCACAAAACAACTGTCAAATTTTCAGTCACTTTTATTTTTTCATCTACAAATGCTTTCCATTTGGACAACCATAGAATGTTGTGATTTGGTAATGAGTTAACTAAACTAGAAGACAAAATTTTTATAACTGGCCATAATTGAAAGATGTTGCAGACAACATAATAAATCTTCAAATTAGTAAACCTTGTATCAAAAAGGGTAGAAATTATTGTGTCAAACTAAGAAAATGCAGGTAACTTTTATTTTCTTCTTTTCTCACAATGATTTTCATAGCCTTTTTTCTTTAGTGACCTAAAATGCAGGAATGAATGGTAATTGTAAAAAGACTTCTCTTCACCGGTACAGAAAAATCAGGCCTGTGGAGCGATACAGGTGCTCAAGCGCCTCTAGTTTTATCAACTATTGGACAGAGTTGGTTCAAACTACACAAATAGACTCAGTATCAAGCAGAGATGTGCATATCCTATTTTGGTTATGGTTTATTTAGGTTTCATGGAGTTATGGCCCTTTGATGATTCTGGACAAATTTCTTTTTCATACTTGAATTTTGTCCGGAGCATATCTCCAAAACTATGCTAGCTAGGGTTATGAAATTTCATGAGTGGATAGATCTCATAGAGGGGGAGTGCAGTGCACAGGAATCATAACTCTTGCCTGCTTAATTTTTGAGTTATTGCCCTTTGTTGTTTTTATACTTGAATTTTGTCCGGAGCATATCTCCAAAACTATACTAGCTAGGGTTATAAAATTTCATGGCTGGATAGATCTCACCAAAGGGGACTGCAGTGCACAGGAATCATAAGTCTTGCTCGCTTATTTTTGAGTTATTGCCCTTTGTCGTTTTCCATACTTGAATTTTGTCCGGTGCATGCCCCAGCTTAACAACTTAGGGTAAGACGGACGTATCTTGCGACAATTTGCCGGTCTTGTTCAACTCTTACTTTTGTACTCAACCATTCTGCATTCTGTGACAAAGACCTGTTTGGTGGCAAGGAGCTGGTGGGAGTGGTATGATCACGTTGAGTGATAGCTCTAGTTTATTTTGAATTTGTAAACTTGTTAAATTTGTAAAAGTTGTAGACTATTTTTGAAAAGTTTCTGTATATTGTGCTGCTGTATTAGAATTTAATCTGTTGATTTTTAAAAGCACTGACGGAAAAGATGTACAGAAATGATAGTCATATTAAATCGCAGAGAAGAATGTGTCGTGCGTAATGGAGCGGTTGCTCATTATGAGTGATGCCTACTTTTCCTTAAATGTTTTCCAGGAAAATGGTTACTGATACATCTTTGTGTTGGACTTTATTTATTTGTTGATTTAATATAAATTAAAAAAAAAAATATTGAAAAAAAAGTTTCAGATGAGTTAGATAAGGATTGTAAAAGAAAAAGGGGCTTAACCACTGTGCCACACAATTCCGACTTTCAACAAGTCTTTCAAGAACAATGTGAGAAGAAGAGAACATGCTGATAACAGTATTTTCTCCTTTTGTCCACAATCTTTCCTTCTCAAGCAAAGAAAATGTCCTTCATTTAGCCACAGAAATTTACATCTGCAAATGTTTTCAACTTGTATGGGTCTTAAGTTTTGTCATGTGGGGAAAAATGGTGAGAAAATCATGTGTATATACATGTGTTATTTATAAGTAATAGCCACACCCATTTATGTATTTTTGTTTTTTCATTTAGAACAAGAGAGAAATAAGAGAAGACTTTAATTTGTATAGTTATAATTGCTAGAAAGAGTAGATATGACTTAACTCATTACCAAACGACAAAGTTTTAGGCTTGTTCAAATTGAAAGTATTTGCAGATGACAAAATGAAAGTTCTGTAACTTTGAAATGTGTTTTGTGAAGGGTAGAAAACATTGTGGAAAAAGGAGAAAATGCTGGTTACCAGCATTTTGTCCTTTTCTCACAAAGTTTTCTAGATGCTTCTTTTTAAGGGTCATCAAAATTAACATTTGTGTGGTAATGGGATAAAAGTAATGATAGTGATAGTGTCTGTCAAGGAAAAACAATTTAAAAACTCTTGTTGCCATGGCGACAAAACTGAAAAATATTGAGAATCTTTGAAAATCTTCTTGCCAGAAATTATAAGTACTAAGGCTACCCAATTTAGCATGTAGCTTTATCTGGTGGACCTCTTCCAAGTTCCTTCAAATGATAGGCCTGGGGTCAAAATTGGCATCACCCTGGAAGTCACAAGTTTTATATGGGTTTATATAGCGAAAAATCCCTATGGTACCTAGCCATAGGGCTTAGGGCCACCAAATGGCATGTATCTTTTATCAGGTCGGTATCTACCAAGAATGCCCAAAGTAATAGCTCTGAACTCAAATTGTGCCTGGCCCCGGGGGTCACAATTTTTAGATGGGCTTATATAGGAAACACTTTAAAAATCTTCTATTACGTAGCAATAGGGCCTAGAGTTACCAAATCTGGCATGTAGCTTGATCTAGCAGGTGAGATCAAATTTGGCCCCACCCCAGGGGGCCACAAGTTTTACTACCAAATTTTGCATGTAGCTTTATCTAGTGGGCCTCTACCAAGAGGGCCTAAATGAAAGTATTGGGGTCAAGTTTGTCCCAACAGCAGGGCCTTTTATTGAGGAACCTTTGAAGATCTTCTTGTTTATAACTACACATTCTAGACCTGTATTATTTGGTATGGGCCTTTATCCTGAGGACCTCCGACAGGATTCGAGTAACTATAGTTTTATGTTAAAAAATGGCTTTGCCTGGGGGTCATAACTCTCTCAAATTTTATAGAAAAAAATCAGTATGTCTTCAAATTTGAAACAAATTGGTCAAAAATTGTAATGTTTTGTTTGTGGTGTTATTATTTATTAGCCAGTGGAGCGATACAGGGCCATCGTGGCCCTCTTGTTATTTTACTAAAATATATTTCTTTCAATAAAAATGTCTATCTATGATATTTAACTGTTAAAAAAAAGTCTTAATGACAATTTTTGAAATAACTGAAAAAAAAGATAAAGAAGCGCGTCAAAAAGGAGTAAAATGCTGGTTACCAGCATTTTCTCCTTTTTCCTTAATGTTTTCTACCTTACGAATTTCCAAAATTCAGGCTACATGTAACTTTTAATTTGTCATCTGCAAATGTTTTCAGTGTGAGCAAGGCTAAGATTTTGTCTTTTAGTAAAGAGTTAATTTAACAAAACAAACCAATATAATTATGTAGTATCCATGTAAGATATTGATCTAATTACACTTGCATTATCGTTTTGCATTACCTGAGCACGAATTGCTCAAGGTGAACTTTTGAGATCGCCCAATGTCTGTTGTACACCGCCCACAATTTCTTTAAACGTCTTCTCCACCTTAGCTGCTGGACCAGTCTTGATGACACTTGGCAGGGATGTTCCTTGGGTGAAACTCTTCCAAAGTTGTTCAATAGATTTGATTCCACCCGTAACTCCGGTTGCTATGGCAACCAAAAGGGAAAAAAATCATAATATTAAAAAATATTATTTTCTAAAACTAGAAGGCGAAGAGCTTTGATATTTGGAATGAAGCATCCTAGTGGACCTCTACCAAAACTGTTTATATGATGCCCCTGAGGTCAAAACTGGCCCGCCCCTGGAGCCACTTGTTCGAAACATAGGAACAAAGATGGAAAATCTAACAAAAATACTCTGAAACTGGAAGGCTTAGAGCTTTGATATTTTGTATGTAGCATCTCCTAATGGACCTCTACTAAGTTTGTTCATTTGATGCCCCTGGGATCCAAACTGGCCCTGTCCCGGGAGACACAAGTTTGAACATAGGAACAAAAATGAAAACTTTAAAATTCCTCTTCTTTGAAACTAGAAGGTGTAGGGCTTTGATATTTGGTATGTAGCACCTCCTAGTAGACCTCTGCAAAATTTGTTCATAAGATTTCCCTGGGCTCAGAACTGGCCCAGTCCCGGGGGTCATAATTTCGAAATATTGGAACAAAAAAGAAAAACCTCAAAAGTCTTCTTGTCTGAAAGAAAAAAGAGTAGTGCTTTTATATTTTTTCATACTTGGTATTTAGAATCTCCTAGTATACCTCTACCAAGTTTGTTCATACAATGCCCCTGGAGTCTAAACTGGCCCCACCCCAGGAGTCATAAATTTGAATATGGGAACAAGAAAGGAACACTTTTAAAATTCTTCTTCTGTGAAACTAAATGGTGTAGAGCTTAGATATGTAGTATGTAGCATCTCCTACTTGACTTTTACCAAATTTATTCATAAGATGCCCCTGGGGTCAAAACTCACCCCACTCCGGGGCGGTCACAAGTTCAAACACAGGAACTTAGGAGAACCTTGAAATTCTTCTTCTCTGAAACTAGACCGCGTAGAGCCTTAAAATTCGGTATGACGCATCTCCTAGTGGACCTATAAAGAGATTGCTCATATGATGCCCCTTGGGTGAAACTGGCCCCCGCCCCGGAGGTCACAAGTTCGAAACATAGGAACTTAAAAGGAAAACTTTAAAAATCTTCCCTGAAACAAGAAGGCATAGAGCTTTGATATTTGGTATGTAGTGTCTGCTAGTGGACCTCTTCCAAGTTTGTTCATATGATGCCCCAGGGGTCAAAACTGGCCCTGACCTAGGGGTCACAAGTTCAAAACATAGAAACAAAGAAGGGAATCTTTGATTTTTTTCTTCTCTGAAACTAAACGGCACAGAGCTTTGATATTTTATATGTTGTATCACCTAGTGGACCTTTACAAAGTTTGTTTATATGATGCTCCCGGGGTCAAAACTGGCCCCGCATCAGAGGTCAAAAGTTCGAAACATAGGAACTTAAAAGGAAAACTTTAAAATTCTTCTCTGGAAGAAGAAGGCATAGAGTTTTGATATTTGGTATGTAGTGTTCATATGATGCTCCTGGGGTCAATACTGGCCCCGCACCATAGGTCACAAGTTCAAAACATAGGAACTTAAAAGGAAAGCTTTAAAATTCTTCTCTGAAACAAGAAGGCATAGAGATGTGCTATTTGGTATGTAATGTCTCCGAGTGGACCTCTACCAAGTTTGTTCATATGATGCCCTGAGATCTAAACTGGCTCCGCCCCGGGGATCACAATTTGAATATGGGAACAAAAAAGGAAAACTTTAACATTTTTCTTTTCTGGAACTAGAAGGCGTAGACCTTTGATATTTTGTATGTTGCATCTCCTGGTGGACCTCTACCACGTTTGTTCATTTGATGCACCTTGAGCCACAACTGGCCCCGCCTCTGGGGGTCACAAATTCAAACAAAGTAGGAAAACTTTTATTTTTTTTCTGAAGCTGGAAAGCATACCTTTGATATTTGGTATGTTCTGAAATTTGATTGGCCACATCAGCACAACATGTTTAGTGAGTTCAAAATTGAGTCTTAAACTAGGTCACCAGGTTAATTAAAAGAAATACCTTGTGGGCACTCTAGAGGCCATATGTTTTGCTCATATAACTTGAAAATTGATCTCAATATTTGTCTTGATAGACTCTCACCGGATTCTGAATTTGTGTCAACTGGGGCCATAAGCTAGGTCACTGGGACAAATTGAAGAAATTTAAATCTAGAGCACTCTAGAGGCCACAATATGTTCTTTTGACTTAAAGGTGCCCCTTCAGATTTTGGGAGGAAGAATTGACAAAAATGCAAAAAAATCATCCTTGTACTCCCATAGCCTTTAAATTTGCATTCATAAAACCCCAGTAGTCGAAAACCATCCGATAACACTAGAAATTAGAGATTTATTACGGACCAGGTTGACACCAACGGGAGACACGTTCTATTTTTAAATAATGTTAAATACAGGAAAACACAGATAAAGTTTCAAACATCCGTCCGAAGAAGACATTATGGAATATAATTATTACATGTTTGTTATGTAATGGAATTGAAGCATTATCAGTCATGTGCCAGCCACTTTACATTCCCACAATGCTTTATTGATTTTTGGCGCGAAATCTAAATATAGCTTAAGAGGCTACATAGCCTTTTAAGGGAATACCATCAAAACAATTTTTTTTTGTAATTTTATGACTCTTAATTATTGATGATTTGTATTATTTTTTCATATAAATTTCAATGATATATATATTTTTTAATCTGGTGTAATGTGAAAATTCTAAATACCCACCTTTAAGAAGTGGGTAAAATATTTGTCTTGATGTAATCTAACATGAGTTCAAAATTTGGTCACCCGAGTTCATAATCTAGGTCACTAGGTCAAATGAAAGAAATACCTTTTGCACTTTAGTGGCCACATTTCTTACCCAACTGACTTGAAAATTGGTCAGGATGGTTGTCTTTATGAAATAAATGTAAAATTGGGTCACCTGCGGTCATAAACTAGGTCACAAAGTGAAAATAAATAAATACCTTGTGGGCACTTTAGATGCCACATTTTTCGCTCAAATGACCTTATATTTGTTCAGAATGTTCGTCTGGATGAAATCTGATATGAGTTTGGATTTGGCTCAACTGGGGTCATAAACTAGGTTACTATGTTAAATGAAAGAAATGTCTTGTGGGCACTCTAGAGGCCACATTGTTTGCTGAATTAATATTGAAAATTGGTCTGAGTATTGGTCTTGATAAAATTTCACAAGAGTTTGAATTTGGGTTAACTGGGGTCTTAAACAGTTAGCAGGTCAATTTAAAGAAATATCTCTGTGCACGCTTGGGGCCATATTTATTGTTCATTTGATTTAAGAATTAAGTGAAATATTTGTCTTAATGAAATATGAAATTGGTTAAAAAAATGGGTCAACTAGGGCCATATTTTAGATCACGTGGTCAAATTAAAGAAATACCTTTACCAAACGACAAAGTTATACAGACTGGTCCAAATTGTAAGCATTTGCAGACAACAAAACAACTGTGACTGAAAAATATTAATTCGGTAAGCAGCATTTTCTCCTTTCTCGCAATGTTTTCAAAAAGCTTCTTTCTATGGATCGTTAAACGTCGGGATTGTGTGGTAAAGGCCATTTTTGACGTGGGGTCATACTGTAGGTCACCAGGTCAAATTAAAGAAATATCTTGTGGGCACTTTAAATGACACACTTATTGCTCAATTAACTTAAAAACTGTCCAGAATGTTTTTCTTGATCAATTTTTCATGAGTTCTAAATTGGAACACCTATGGTGATAAAGTACCCTTTTGATGCCACATTTTGAGCTTAGTTGATCAGACAATTGAATTATGCACGTGGAATGAAATTTTACTTATTGACTCAGGTGAGCTATCCAGGGGCCACCATGGCCCTCTTGTTTGTATTGTAAAATTGCCGTCAATAAACAATAACAATACAAATACTTGTTTTTATTGCTGTAAAATTGTCGTCAGGCCAGCCCGGGTGGCTCAATGGTGAGCGTGTCGGACTCATGACTTGGTGGTTGTAAGTTCGATATCCGGTGAGGTGACCTTTCTTTCAGGGGTATTTTTGCCTCTCACCTCTGCTGAAGCATGTGAGAAAAGTAGTCGGTGGCTTTGGAAAGAAAGTTGTGTTAGTACCAGTGTGAAAAAGCAAGGAAACACATTTGCGTCACCGACCCCAGGATATGACCCTATCTGTTAACCCATTACCACACAATCCCTACTTTTGATGCCCGTGAGAAAGAAGCCTTTTGAAAACACCGGGAAAAGGAGAAAATGCGGTAACCAGCATTTTCTCCTTTTCCCACAGTGTTTTCTACCCTTCCCAGAACAAATTTCAATTTTTCAGTCACCTTTATTTGTCGCCTGCAAATGCTTTTAATTTGGACCAGTCTAAAATTTTCTCGCGTGGTAAAGAGTTAAAGTGGCATTAAACCCCACTACAACCAAACAACCAAAATTGTCCTCCCACACCTTTATATAACGCTTTTTGTTTTGAAAAATAGTCCAGTTGCGTACCCAGAATGCCAAAATCAGATTTGTATTTGAAGTTCGTCATCTAGTAGAAGATAATATCACGCAGCATGATAATTGTACATTTTCATGGAATATTTCTTGGAAATTTATAAACCTTCTCTCAATTCATTTATCAAACAACAATATTTTAGGTTTGTCCAAATTGAAAGCATTTACAGACGACAAAATAAAATGCCCTGAAAAATTGAAATTTGTTTTTTGAAGGGTAGAAAACATTGTGGGAAAAAGAACCAGCATTTTCTCCTTTTCCCACAATGTTTTTTCTGACGACTTCTTTCTCAGGGTCATCAAAAGCAGGGAACTGTCTGGTAATGGGTTAAAAAAAGAAAACAGGCGACACAAGTTTCTATCGAAATCTTAGTAAATATGGTACTGTTGGCAAACGGTTTGTACACTCAGTTTTAACGTGATTTATCAACTAATTGGCAGTTTTCACCGACAGATTGATAGATGTGAATAAGTGGTTGTTCATCTCGTTGCTAATCTATTTACATGGGCACCGCCCTGTTTAAGATCGTGTTACTGGTAGCTCAAAATGGTTCATCGATAGTCTTAATGCCGTTTTCAACATCATTTCAGTTATATCACGACAGCTTGTGCACCATGCTTTCCTGGAGTTTCTTTTTATTTACTCAAAACATTATTCTTTCCAAACCAATGGCTTCCTAGTTTAAAACAGAAACCACACTTAAATGACACTCGTCACAACTTGGTCGATTCCATAACTACATCTAACCTTGTCCGCATCAAGGAAGTTTCTATTTTGTACTGACAATCATATCTTAAATGTGGGTATTTAGAATTTTGACATCACACCAAATTAAGAAATATATATTTCACTGAAATGTATATAAAAATCAATACAAATCACCAGTAAACTTGTGTACACTCTAGAGGCCACATAATCAGAGTAATACTCTGTAAAGCTAATCAGAACGTCTGTCTTGATGATATTCTGTACAAGTTAGAAAACAGGTCATGTCGGGTTAATAACTAGGTCAGTAGGTCAAATATATGGGAAACCCGGTGTATGTTGTAGAAACCACATTTTCAGCCCAATACTCCTAAAAGTTGGTCAGAATGTTTTTCTTGACGATACACGTACCTCGAATGACTTCTTGAATGGGTTATGTCAAGTCAATAACTAGGTTAGTAGTTTAAATCTTAGAAAAACCTTGTGTACGCTCCAGATGCTACATTTTCAGTCCAATACTTTTGAAAATTGGTCGGAATAGTTGTCTTGATAATATCTTGGGTTGGTTTGAAAATTGGTCACTAGGTCACTAGGTCAAATCTTTGAAAAACCTTGTGTAGACTTTAGGATCCACATTTTTAGTGTAATACTCCGCAAAGCTAGTCAGAATGGTTGTCTTGATGTTATCTTAGAGGATTTTGAAAATATTGACTTGGTCAGTTGATTAAATCTTTAAAAATACCTTGTGTATGCTTTAGAGGCCATATTTTGTTTGTCCAATACTAATAAAATGTGGTCAGGGTGTTTGTCTTGATGACATCTTACGCCAGTTTGAAATTGGGTCAGGTCGGATAAAGACTAGATCAAATTTTAGAAAATTCTTGTGTACACTTTAGAGGCCACATTTTGAGTTCAATGTTGATGAAACTTGGAAAAAATAAAAATGTTTGTTATAATATCTCTAAAGAGGTTTAATATGGAAAGTGAGCGACTTCAGGGCCATCATGGCCGACTTGTTTTTTGGTTACATATATCTCTGACTATAGCTTTTTATCATATTCGCAATTATGCTCTTCAACTGCAATAGTTTCCAATTTTCGGCATTTGGATTGCACAAAGTTAGGCAATTACTTTTTTTTATGGCCCTACACGTAAGTAAACCAGAAAACGAAAATTGTTCTGAAATTAATCGAATCATGAAAAACACGTCATTATTTCAAAGCGGCGGTCTATAAGTTGCTGCAAAATGGGTTTCGTTTAACGTCAGGACAATACTTGTATTTTCTTAACGAAATTATTTTAGATTTTGTATTAAATGGCAAGACATCTGCTTGTTGATTTAAATTAAAAATGGGTCTTTTGATTTACTGAATCAATGGCCCATCTCAAAACACTTCATACAAAACATTCTCCAAATTGCCTAGAATAGGAGATAGTTGTTGTTTCTGATCCACTTTACTTTCAAAGATTGACCCCCAAAAAGACTGTTAGTTGATTTCTGCAGAAGAGTAACTGTTGCTCTTGTTACAATAAAGGTTGAAAAAATCGACCAAGTTCATATTGCGACAACCCCTGAATGTTTAACACCACAAACTATATACCATAGTTAGGTAGTTAATATGTGGACGATCACTTCCCTGTTCAAATCAAACGACAGATCGCCCTTTGTTCAGGAAGATAAGTACTCTGTCGTCTCATCTATCCCTTTCATTTCCGTTGGCAGTTAACATAGCTATTGTGACCGCCGCTCAACAAGTTCAGATTGCACCGAAAGCGCAGTATTAGTCAGTTCTTACACCATTGTTAACTTCTACGCTACAGACATAGTCTACTTTATGAATGACTTTTCTCATGTGGTACAATGTTTTTTTTTGCCGTGGAAAACAAACGATTTAATCTATTTGGCATCTTACAGAAAGGTCCCGACGATGACCTGATAAATTATGTCCTCAAAATAGCCCGGAAAGGTATATAGATTCAAAAGTCATCCAATAATTGTGGATCCATAATATTGATATTGTATAACAGCCAGCAGAATCAAGAGGTAGCATAGTCCTTGGATATGCAGAAAATGTTTCGACCCACGTCAGTCTTTGCTGACATTTTCAACTCCCTCTTGACAGATAATGGTTTACTTGATTTTTGCGAAAGTTCAAGATAAAAGTTTGGTGACATGTTGTTAAATTAAGAACTGAAATCATAAAAAATATATAGAGGACATTTGTCTTTTTCGGTGAAAAAGTGGACACCACCGGTAACATTTTCACGAGTGGAGCAGCCGATGTGTTCACGAGGTGAAATAAATTTCGATCTTTAACCGAAAAAAAAAATCTATTTATTTCATGCTAGATTCTATTAACCGTTTCTGGGAGGATCTTTATCAAAATCCAGTACAGATTTTTTTTTCCGTTATTTCCCGTGGCGTACCCCTCCCGCATAGCAACGCATTACAATATTACGTCAAGCGCGAGAAATGTAAGGTATATGACGTCATTTTTCCCATCTGGTTGTTAGGCACGCCCAAATTACCTAGGCAACAAGGATGTGAAAATCGGTATTTTCACTGGTTGTACCAGTGTAAGATCGAAAAATATTTTCAGTGCTATTTCTAGATATCCTACCGGAAGGCATAAAATAAAGTTCTGTATCTCACTGCTTTCAAATTGGTAACTAGACGGCAATCTTGCAGACGACAAAATAAACACTGCTAAAAACCTGTTATTAATTTCCTGCAGGGAAGAAAATATTGTTGGAAAAGGAGAAAATCATCGGCTGGTTACCAGCATTTTCTCCTTTTCCCACAATGTTTTCAAAAGGCTTCTATCTCAAGGTCTTAAAAACCAGGGATTGTTTGGTAAAGGGTTAAGTGACTACGTATTTCATTGAGAAAATATCATAAAAAAATATTTATCTTGCGCTTTTATCACCTATTTTCATACTTACAAGTAGTTCAATGAAAAACATTTGATGTTTTATTTTGTCATAATAATCTCAATAGCCTTTCATTGAAAACAAAATTAGCTTCCAGTAATATATTTCTCCATGCACAGGTAACTGACTATAAAAATACTTCTGATGATTACTGAGTTAGAATCTCAACCTCGGTTATCTACCTACGGATAGTTCGGTATTTACGCCTTTTTCAACAATATCTCAGTTATGTCGTGGCAGCCAGTACACCTATCCAGGCTTTGCCGAAGTTTCTTAAATCAGTACTTTACTATTTTCTTTCTCTAACCACTGGCTGCTTAGTGCTCTCCTCATATAAACATCATTTAGAGACAACTAAATTCTATCCCATAGGCTATCATTAATTCTGGAACAATTTAGTCGAGCCGAGACCCAAACTGGTGACTCTTGGACTACAAATCCTATCTTTTGACTGAGGTACAACGTCCGTAATACAGGAGTTGTAAGTTCAAATTCCTGGACAAGACATATCACTTCTTTTACACACTGATTGTGTGTTACAACCTCTAGAATCCAAAGCTCCAGATAGATGGAGTGATTTTGATTTCAAAATAGAAAATATTGATTATGCTCCACTAAACCCTATGTTATGGGTACTCATTAGAATCGTCTCATCGAGACTATTCTACTGAGTACCCACAACATAGTGTTTCAATGAGAAATAATGGATTTAGAATACCATCACTCCCTCTTATCTGGAACTGAGAATCGATACATTGATTTGCTCGTAAAAACCCAAAGTTTGCTAAAATCAAAGATATTTTTGGGAAAAAAAAATGTTTCTTTATCGGACAATGTAGATCGAAGATCAGACTGCACGTTCTGTGCCGCCTGATCTTGATGTACATCGTACGCAAAAGTTCTTTCAGTTACGCTTACCATCCTATAGATATACCAATGATTAAATGGATGAATGAAGTAATCATGTTGTAATCATCAGTCTGAATATAACCTCTGTTCCAAGTAACCCTCGTCCTGCTCGACTACAAATAACGTTGGAGGGGGAGTAGATCGAGATTATACATGAAGTCTAATCTGTTCTTATACACATATAAACACTGAATACAAGGATATACAGGACACGCCTGGGAAAACTACAGCTATCACTGAATGTGACTTAATATCCCCGCTAGCGCTTTGACAGAAACGGTCAATTACTAGTATTTTGTACACAGCCGGAGACACGGACCAACACACCGACAGACAGGCTGATTCCATTCAGTTTTCGGGGTATAAAAAGAAATCATAATCATTTTGGAAAAGGGAGAAATGCTGGAAAGCAATTTTTCCTCTTGCCCACGATAGCTTCAGGCTTTTCAAAGACCAGTACTGGGCAGACTTCAAGCCACACTTGATTTGTTATCTGCATTTTTTTTATTTTTTAATGCGGATCAGTGTAATATCTTGTTGGATAAATGGTGTTGAACACCGCTTTCAACACTATTTCAGTCCTATCATTACAATAGATTATATACGTATTCAATGTATGTCATGAAATTCACTAGTACAAGGCAAGGGCTCTCGAAGAGTATTGTCAAAAATCACTCCAGCGAGGCTCGAACCCGAGACCCCCAGGTTACAAGCCCTAAACTTTAACACTTCAATCCTCGCAGGACCCTAAAGTTTTGTTGTATGGCTAAGGGTTGTTTGGTCTGTGTTATACGAACAAAGTCCGTAACAAAGAAACAAATACATGCATTGCTCAAATACAAACCGCATCTGGCGGCATTCAAACCCTTGAAGGGACAAATGTCCTCGTTTTTCGAGACCAATACCATAACCACTGCGCCAAAGACAATTCTCTCTGACACAGTTGTCAGGTATTGATTTTCTACTGGAAAGCTATGCAGTAAGGAAGGAGTGATCTCCCGTAACACTCTAGACGACCATTAGACCGCTTTTCTCCAAAACCCTATATGGCCTGCATACACGAAAAGGTGCATTCGAAATTTGCGTAAAGTGTCGTCACAGATCAGCCTGCGCCGGCTAATCCCACACGATAGTTTACGACTACATTAGATTTTGTGCTACAGTGGACTTGTGCAAACAGAAAATGCCATAAAAACGGAAAGTGTCGTTTCGGGTGATCCAGTGCAGACTGCGAAGGCTGATCCGAGACCACATTTTACGCAAATGTCCAAGTGTCCCTTTTCGCGTTTTGCAGGCCATGTTGTGTTCAACTGCGACATAAATCCATCTATAATGTCCAGCCATGAGTGAACAACTCAGTAACTATTGAGATTTAAAAGTTATTTTTGAGGAGAAACTCATGCGAACTTTCATGTTTGTAAGATGGGGGCTCGTCCAGGATTCGCCATTGAACCATTAATCCAATTTGTTGTCCGAAAAAAGACTTTCTACCTAATAGGGCTTTGAGCCATCAATAAATCAAGTCTTTATGAGGGGGTTGTGTTACGTGAGACTACTCCTTCATGCATAGCTTGGCCATTGAGACATTCCCGGACAAGCTCTCATCTTACATGAAAGTTCGCAGCTATGCATTTGTTGCGAACTTTCATGTTCATAAGAACATTACAGGTGGCCTCCATATATAGCTTGAACAAGAGGGCCCTGTATCGCTCTACTAGCTAATTCGTAAAGTATCTTACACGATGACTTAGAAAGTTTTCACCACAAAAGCCCATATAAAACTTGTGACCCCTGGTGTGGGGACAACCTTGACCCTAAGGCTATAATTTGGGCCCTCCTGGTAGAGGCCCACTAGATAAAGCTACATGCAAATTTGGTAGGCATAGGCATTATGGCTATGTACAAGTAGATTTAAAAAAAAAAATCCCAATATTAGCCCATGTAAAACTTGTGACCCCTAGGACAGGGCCAAATTTAAACTCAGGGCTATAATTTGGGCACATTTGGTAGACAACCACTTGATAAAGCTAGATGCAAAATTGAGTAGCCCTAGGCCTTATGGCTCGGTACGAGAAGATTTTTAAAATTTTCCCTGTATAAGCACATATAAAACTTGTGACCCACTGGACCGGGCCAAATTTGACCTCTGGGCTATCATCTGGGTAGAAGTCTACTAGATAAAGCTACATGCAAAATTTGGTAGCCATAGGCCCTATGGTTAGGTACCAGAAGGATTTTAAGGTTTTCCCTATATAATCCCATATAAAACTTGTGACCCGCCGGGCGGGGCCAATTTTTACCCCAGGGCTATTATTTGACGGAACTTGGTAGAGGTCCACTGGATAAAGCTACATGCCAAATTTTGTAGCCCTGGGCCTTATGGTTTCAGAAAAGATTTTTAAAAAAGAATCAATATTTTTCGGTTTTGTTGCCATGGCAACCAGAGATTTTGAAGAAATAAAATTCTTTCAAGACATTCTGAAAAGGACCATGGCAGGATCATTTCTGCGAAGTTTCATCAAAATCGGATGGGAAGTTTCAGAGAAGAAGACGTTTGAAATAAAAGTTAACGCATGCACGCACGCACGCACGCACGCACGACGGACACCGCGCCATGACATAAGCTGAAGGTTAAAAATGTGTTTTCTGGTGATGAGTTGACTTGTTCCTGTAGACAAATTAAGAACAAACTGAGTTTTGCAGACAGGATAGGTAAAGATCAGGCTGCACACTTAGATTTAAACACTCAGCCATGTTGTGAAATATTCTCACTAGTTGAAGTCGCACTTTATTGACTTTAGTGATTGAAAACGTACAGACATCACATTGTTTCTTTACGGATCAAAATTTGGCAAACAGTTTTTGAAAAAGTTTAGTGAAGGGTAGAAAACATTGTGGGAAAATGAGGAAATGCTGGTTATCAGCATTTTCTCCTTTTCTCACAATGTTTTCTAAAGTCTTCTTTCTCAGGGTCGTCTAAAGTAGCGATTGTGTGGTAATGGATTAATGACAAAACATATGAGTCATGCTCTATTAGAAAGGGGTTTAGTACAGCTGCAAAAACTGTCTGAACAAAATTGACTAATAAAACTTTGAATCAGCCGCCGAAAATCGATACGAAACGTCATACCGTACAGTCCACTCGCCCATCACAAAATGATGATAGAACCAATGAAAAGCCAGCATTCGGCCAGCGGTAAAGCGAGCCGCCGAAAATCGATACGAAACGTTATAGCGTACAGTACACTCTCCCATCACAAAATGATGATGGAACCAATGAAAAGCCAGCATTCGGCCAGCGGTAAAGCGAAGGAAATTCAACTAATTGTCCCAGGGGTCGATGTAGCGTAGCAAATAGGGAGACCCCGGGGTATCCGAGGATGGGGGTTTAGTACAGCTGCAAAAACTGTCTGAACATGTCAGCCTCCGCAGTACTGTACAGGCTGACATGGGTCGATACTTTTGTGCTATTTATAGATTTTCTGTTTATCGAAGGACCGGCCTGGGGTTTAGTACAGCAGCAAAAACTATTTGAACATGTCAGCCTGCGCAGTACTGTACAGGCTGAGATACATGTAGGTCGATACTTTTGTGCTATTTATAGATTTTCTGTTTATCGAAGGACGGGGTCTGGGGTTTAGTACATCTGCAAAAACTGTCTGAACATATCAGCCTCCGCAGTACTGTACATGATGAATGGGTCGATACTTTTGTGCTATTTATAGATTACTGCTTATGAAAGGACCGGCCTGGGGTTTAGTATGAACTGGCCACCGTTGTATACCGTGTATTACAACAGGCACAAGCTAATCGTACCGTGCCCTGTGATTGGATAATTGATAAAGCCAATGAAACGGCTCGAAACATATATCGAGTAACCTGACAATGTGCTCAGTTGACTTTATTTCATTCTTATTTTGATTATTATGTTATTAATAAATAATAGAATACAGGTATTCATAGAGCATAATTTATAACTTTCAGATAAAAGGACCTTTTCCATCTAGAATGATCATTTATTTTTTTTTTAGATAAAAAGGAGAGGGAAATCTGAACATTCCATTGTGAGAAAAGGAGAAACTACTTGTAACAAGCAATTTCTCCTTTTCTCACAAATTTTTCTACCCTATATAGTACTTATTTTCAATTTAAATGCTCTTTAAAATGTCGTCTGCAATTTGTTTCAATTTGGACTAGTCTAAAATTTGGTCGTCTGGTAATGGGTTAATTAGATACTTTTATTTCAAATCCTCTCTAAATTCTTTATTCATTTAATTTTTTGACTATTAGACATCTGAACAACTGAGTAATACATAATTTTTTTCCCCCAAACACTTGTTAGTAAATGTTGAAACATGCTTCTTTATTCCTTACAAAACAAAGAAATTAAATGTTAAGGGAGAATTAAATGATGATTAGACACCACATGTGTTTTATTGCCCCTAGGCTTATCTCTGCAGGCTTCTTCAAAGGGACAACAGACTTTAATCTTTGAGAATTATAACCTACAATTCAATTTATAAGATAATTGATTATCTTATTACCCTTTCTGCTTTATCAAGTACAATCTTGTGCATTATATTTGTTATTTTGATGTTAATTTTTTTAGTAAAAGTTCAACGTCAGCACTTGAAAATTTTTCATGTATTCATTAATTTAGCTTTTATTATAAACATAATAATCAAATAATACTCTTATAATCATTAACATTTTTTTTCTATCAAATTTTAGACATTCACCTATCGTTAGTTGAAATGATACCATGCATAAGTAATTATATTATGATCACAAAACAATCACTTTAAAAGACAGTAATATCGAAAATTATTTTCATAGCTATTGCTTTTTACACCCACCAAAAACATACACACAAAAATCTAGAGACGCTACTCCAAGTTACTACTTGCACAGTTACCTCGCATAATACGGGCAGAATTCGCCCCGTTTCGATTTAGCCTGTACCGGTCCCTATACACGTAGTGTATCAGGGGCGGTAACCAGTCTACGCTACTCCAAGTTACTACTTGCACAGTTACCTCGCATAATACGGGCAGAATTCGCCCCGTTTCGATTTAGCCTGTACCGGTCCCTATACACGTAGTGTATCAGGGGCGGTAACCAGTCTAGGGTTTAGTACAGCTGCAAAAACTATCTGAACATGTCAGCCTTCGCAGTACTGTACAGGCTGACATACATGTAGGTCGATACTTTTGTGCTATTTATAGATTTTCTGTTTATCGAAGGACGGGGTCTGGGGTACCGTACAGGTTGACATGGGTTGACAGATTTATTACTATGTGATGACTTCCTGGTTTTAATACAAAACAGAAATGAATAAAAGCTCTTTTTCTAAGAGGGCTTTGTCATTTAATTTTGACTATGTTATGTACTTATATCAATGAAAACACAATGACACACATACATGCTAAATGCAGGCACACGGCTGCAGCGTAAATTAGCAATTACTTCCTTTCAATAATTAACCTTTATGTGAACAATTAAAATGATCAATAAATCCAAACTTTGTCATTATGGTCAGGACCATTTTTTTTCTTATTTTTAACCAAAAGATGTCGTGTTTTCAAGAGCCTAAAGGGGAAAACCAATTTCCATAATTTTTATCCGTTTTCCATGTTTGTTCATTCTTTTAATACATCCTCTGTGAAAAGGGGGCTTAATGCATCTGCGAAAAGTATCGATCGACCTGGGCCAAAACTTTTCGCTTTTGAACATTTTCTGTATGTCAAAGGACCAGTCTATTACCGTGATGATTAAGTACGTTGTTAAAGAAGTGGATGTTATGAGTCCATAAGTACGTGATGGCTTGCGTGGTACCATGGATCACGGAGATTAAGCTCCCTTTTGTCAAAGCATAACTCACATGTATTTAACATAGATCTACGTTAACCAGCAGTATTTTCTACACTTCCATACAAAATGAACAATGATCTATGAAAAGAAGACCTAATGTATCTGCGAAAAGTATCGACACAGATTGCAGTCCTCGCGGGCTGACCTGGGCTGAAACTTTTCACTCTCAGTCAATTTTCTATATGTTAAAATACATGTCTACCTCATGAATAAGACGGCTGTTCAAAACGTCGCTATTATGGATCCATCATTATGTTATGACTGGTCAGGTGTCATGCATCATAGAAATGCATTAAGCCCCCATTTGCTAGGACACTGTTTAAGTGGTAACTACAATTGTGGGTTTAATCAATATTTAGTACAGGAAATGTCTCTGGTATTGTTTCATCTTCACAGGCGCTTATTTAAAAATCAAAGTACTGATAGTACTGAAGGCCAGGAAATTGAGGATACGAAACAACACATGAGGTCAATTTTAATTAATACAAACAGGTAGACGGACAGGGATACAAGCGGATTCCACTAAGCCCCTGGAATTCTTGGTTTTATCATGAAATTTTGAACTGATACTAGAAAGCACCAGCCAGAAACCAATTAAGCCAGAGCTAGGCATGTGCTCAGTTATGGGGTGCTTGATGATAGCTTAGAATACTTAGTAATTTGTCGTGCTTGTAAACAATCCCAAGTCAAAATTGAACCGTATTCAATCGGTGCAATACTAACTTTGGTTATCTAAATTTTCTGAGACATGTGATGTCTTGTAGTCTTGAGTGACGTTATTTCTTACATTTATGACGCAAGAACATATTTATTTTTATTGATTTCAATGAAAATACATGTAAGATAGATATCAAGGTAAAATGTAATGAATAATAAAGATTGGAGTGATACGGCAGTTGGTCATGTTGTCTCTACCTTCCACAAGTCGACGAAATTTTGAACTGGTCATATTTGAAGGAAGTTGTAGATAAAAATCCGAAGTAGTTCTTCGTGTATATTGAAAAGTAAGATTTTGGGGAAATTGGGAGGAATTGCTTGTTACAAGCGAATTCTCTTTTAGCCAAAATATTTTCTCAATAAAATACTGTGAAAAGGTTGGATTGTTTTGGGAAAACGATTTGGCTCGGTTTTCCTATTTCACTTGCCTATTTTACGGACAAGTCACAATGACTTGAGCTTCGATACTTATATCTACATAATATAAAAAGACGTTAATCCTAATTCATAATCCTTGTCCAAGGACAACTTGTGTCAAGCCCGCAAACACTTGACTCTCAAGCTTGACCTAGACCCTGGACCTGAATAAATGTTTCAAAGGGAACTTCTACTCATGATGGAGAACAATGCATTATGCTAATTTATATCGGAATCTATCCAAAAATGTAGGAGTTATGGTTCGGATGAAAAATTGGCCTTCAATGGGGCCTTGATCTTGAACCTACTTGAACAGATGTTTCAAATGGCACATCTAACCGTGATGGAGGTCAATTGTGCCAAATTATTTTGAAATCCATCCACAATTGTAGAAGTTATGGACCGGAAATATTCGGATGCACACAAGCCCTAGTGAACACTAGAAATATATGTGTCAGAGACACTGATGCCCCTGCTAAATGGTATTGGTCACAGGTATGTCATATGACACTAGTAGAGAGAGAGAGAAAAAAAAACTACATTAAATGACAAGCGAACGACTACAGAAAAAAATTATAGGCATTTATTTGGTTTCAAATCAAAGTCAATCAAAGACATTTTTAACAATCACACAGGTGTAATCTATTTGTGACAGGTGTAAAAGGTGTGAAATACATCCTATCAGTGTGAAATAGGCAATATAAACAATGACAAAAGTACCAAATAACTCTTGGATAAAGGTAACTAATACACATAATGTACATACTAAAGACAAGGAAATTTCAAAAATATTTTTATAGACAACTTGATTAACGATATGGATGAAATCTGATGTTGGGGTCGATTTTTCTAAAATCTTATTTGGGGACGATTTCACCAAAGAAATGGTCTCCAGGGGACGATTTCTCCGGAGTGATAAACATAACACGGGCCAACCAGTTTGGGGACGATTTCTCCAGGGGCCGATTTCTCCAGCATTCCGCTGAAGTACCCTAGATTTAGTCTATATACATAGGCAAAAGTGATAAACATAACACGGGCCAATATTCTATACGTAGTTTGCTTTATTTACAATCGCATTTTAGCGGATACGCGTTTTGTGACACACATGTTCAAATGTCAACACAACGTTATAGACAAACTCCGAGCAGAGTCGTCGTTCGTTAATCTCACCATACCTGAATGTGAATGATAGGGAGTGCAAGAGAGAGCGTTATAGATATTAACCGTATGTAGCGCGTAGGAATACACAACTGTCGGATAAAGCTAAGTTCATTAGGTTGCGCCTTTATTAGGTCAGTGTTAATGACAAAAACCGGGATAAAAAACACACACTCGTCAGTTATTAAAGGATTGTAATACGCTTGCAATTCCATGGCGTTTTGCAGATGAAAGCTTTGAGGAAAGGAAAGCATTCACACCGTGTGATAAGCAATCTCTGTATATACTTGGGAAACTAGTTGTTTTGGCGGACTCAGCGATATAGAGTGGACACACCAACCAACATTTTTGTCTGAATAGACAGCTTACGATCCCTATAGGCAAGGGAATCCCTTGAGAGGAATTCCCTGGCCTAATTAAACTACACCATGTACATTAAAACGTAGCGTTCTTTGTAAAAATGAAAGGAAGGTGACAGTTTGATTAAATGATCATAAATCAAAAGTGCACAAGACTTTTTTTGTAAATTACTTTGCAAAGTCAGTGTTGATTTAAGGTCGTATATCTATGGTTATTCACCGCATCTCCTTAATGTAAAGTGTTTGTAGAAGGTTAAAATAATCTAGATAGTCAGAGAGACATTGTTGACATTGTCTATCTGTTAACTTTATCTATAAACCTGTCCGAACTTCAAATCTACTCCATGTGATCAATCTGATTATGGTAACCAAGTTTGTCTATCCCGAACACTTCTTGATACTTGTTTAGCAAATATTCCTTACTTTCGCGGATGGTTATACGGGAATGCAGTCAGTGGTTAGAAATAATATTGTACGGAGTACTGGTGAAAGAAGCTCCAGAAAAGGCGTGGATAAGTGCACTGGCCGCAGTGTTTTAAATCAGCTTGCCGTTTTGAATGAGCAACTGATGTAAGTTGAAGACTGTACACAGAGATCAAACTTTGCTGATATACACGAAGGTCGAGGTCAAGACACTTGTCCAAGGACTTGTGGACGCAAAAACCGCTTTATGGACTGAGAGTAGTTCATTATAATGTGTTCAGATAAAAATGCAATTAGATCTGCATGTAATTATTCATTAAAACTGTCTATTCTTCTATTTGTACTAAATCTTACTTAATAATTAATGATCATAGCAGATGGTTGACTCGACCAAAGAGTGAGCCGAATACAGGCAAAGAGTTTTCCTCAAACCTGATTGATAAGAATGTTATCCTCACGGTCGTTAAAAGTCGAGATTGTGTGACGTAGGGTTTTAATACTACCATAAACTATGTTCATATTTGGCTAAAAGACTATATAGCTGAGGGACAGAAATTTTGTCGTAGTAAGTTCCACAAGACTTTTACATTAGAATTCAAGGGAATATTTACATGAAATACAGTTTCGTTTTTGTCATAATGTAGAGATACAAAACCCGCTAGGAGTCGTTTTTTTTAGATAAGATGTTACTCTTTTCCAACACGAAATTTTCAACATGTCTGTATTGAATACATTTGTAGATAATAAACTAAATGTTTCATATGTTTCATGGGATGATTTATCATAAAGGGGAAGAAACAATTGCTGGAAAAGGAGTAAATGAAAAAATGCATTTACTAGCAATTTTTCACTTTCCCAAAAACTTTTTAGATAGTTTATATTTAAATGTATTAGGAACGATTCGAAAGTTCCAATCATGGGTTGATTGATTGATTGTATGGCGTTCAAAACTATTTCCAACTTTGTTTCAGTTATACTGCGTTGGCCATTGCACCCACCCATACTTTCTTGGAGTCTTACCAGTATTCAGATCAATTTTCTTTCCAAACCGCTGGCTGCTTTCCCATATCATCGAAACAATGGCCAGCGGTGGGAGTGTATTGAAACAACGCCCGTCCAACAGTAGTGGAGGGCTCAAACCTTCGTCGTCTCAGACACTGTATAATGTATGTATAATGTATGTGTTCAGCTAGAGTTTATTTATTTATTTGTAAATAAATAAATAAACTCAGGAATATCTGTGAAGATTGGATTCTCCATTTTTAACCAATCACAAAAGACAAGGGCAGAATTATTAGCCCTTTATGGCCTGTGACCTGTGATGAAAAAACTTATTTGATAGATATCATTGTTCAAGCCAGACGGTAAAGAGTATAATAATGTTCGAGTTGGATAAAATGGAGAACGGTCTCATACTGCCTGGCGTTCTATAAGTTTCAAGCGAATTGTGTACGCAAAATTGTTATCGCTTGTGGTATGGTTCCTAAGTTTCCAGTCCCAGTACACACCACTGTTACCGGAAAGGTTTACGCTGAAAAATGTAGTGATAACCGCCCCGAACTGATACATCCTCCTCCATTGTTTTCTTCACGCGAGTGACGTCATTTTCACAACATGCCGGTATCCTATACATGGTTCATCTTTGACCGTTTTTCTGCCTCCTGAAAATCAAGCTGACCATAAAGAGATCGTTGGAGATCTCAGAGCATCATATCTATATAGCCCACTTTGTTCAAATTCGCCTTTATTTCATTCCCTGAACAGTTTAGTAAACGACCTTATTCTAACACAGAACTTTGCTCTTCATTATCCATACTTGTAATCAAAACACAATGTTTGTCATTACATAAAACCGTACCTTTTTTAAAGGTGGTCCTTCAGAATTTAGGACGAAAAAGTTACAAAAATATCATCCTTATCGTCCCAAAGCCTTATAATTGTCATTCATAAAACCCCAGTAGTCGAAAACCATTTGACAAAAGAGAAATTAGACATTTACTACATCCCAGGACGACACAAACGGAAAACACGGTCTATTTTTACATCAGCAACTCGCTCATATACATACCGGAATAAATAGACGGGAGTGTCTCTGTGTTTGCAGTTTCCATAAGGATGCTGCACCCACAAAGGCTCTCTCTATTTTTGTTTCTCTCTCCATTTCTACCACTACCTCCCTCCCCCGTCTTGTTCTCTCTGTAAAATTGAAACCTGGAAGTCATGTATATACAATTAACAGCTCTTTGTCCCACCTGCATTCTTATTTAAATCCACTTAATCTACAGTTATTTTTTCTAATTAATGCAACAATATACGCAGTTGGGACAAAGGGCATATTCATGTTTATTATTTCATTTGCCCTTGTTGTATATTTGCTATACCTGGGTGAAAATAAAAGATATGTTCTGTTCTGTTCTGGAAAATACACAGACGAAGCTTCAAACATAGTGTCTGAGGAAGATATTATGAAAAATTATAACATGTTTGTTATGTTAAATGGAATTTAAGCATCATCAGTCACGTGCCAGTCACTTAACATTCCCACAATGTTTTTTTTTTTTATTTTTGGCGCGAAAACTAAAAATAGCTTAAGAGGCTACGTAGCCCTTTAAGGGAATATCATCAAAATATTTTTTTTTTAATTTTATGATTCTTAATTATTGATGATTTGTATTGTTTTTTCATATAAATTTCAGTGATATATATATTTTTTGATTTGGTGTGAAGTGAAAATTCTAAATACCCTTTAAAGTGCAGCGGTGACAAACAAGCGTGCCTAGCACAAAAAAAGAAAATAGTAACAGTAAAATTGCACCAGTCCATAAGCTTTATGTACATGTGTATATTCACCTCCCTTTATCAGAACTTCTAAAATAGTCGTCGTAAGTAGTTCATAATAAATTCATTTTAGCTCTTTCAAAGGTAAATTTACAAACAGTGCGGACAACAACAACGATGTAAAAACCGAAGGATGGACTTGTTATAGTAATGTCCATGGACAATTCAATTCAGAGACCCAACTCAATATCGGATAAATCAGAAAACCTAAGTCGAAAGGTTTAGCTATTTGTAACTTGTCTGCATTTACAAGGACCAATCTACCTAGTGAGTGAGTCAATGGGTTAGCAGACAAAAAAGATTTTATGAACCCATAACTATGTGATACCTTGCTTGGTACAATGCATCACAGAGATACATCAAATCTCTTACTGCACAAGACGCGTCATGTATATGTGGGACATGCTCTGTGAAAAGCGGGCATTTGCAATAAACTTGTATCGACTTAGGCCGACTGTTTTCGCCGTTGGTCAATGTTCTGTTTGTCAAAGGACCAGTGTACCTCATGATTCAGGGGACTATTATACAAAACAGATTTTTGGGAATGTGTTATACTGTGTTTTATATGTGTTATACTGTGTTTTATATGATGCATCTTGGAGATGCATAAAACCCTCTTTTCACAGAGCATGGCTTATTATGTATTTTGGAAATCATACAGAGGTATTGTCTTCTTTGATAAAACAAAAAAAGGGCCCAGCCATTACTTTTCTTGAAATACACTTAATTACCTCTACCAGTAATGCAGACAGGATCATGGAGGCTTGTTAGAGCAAGTTTTATCATCGACGTTCATAAGATAGACCTGTTTATCATATGCAGTTGGTTCAAACTCCAATTGTAGACCGCGTGATATCTATATCAGAACACGTGGACACTTGAACATCCCTTCTTATCACTATAACACGTAATAACTGATCAATAGTTCAGTAGTTAGGACACCAAGTACAGTTAAAATGTACTTTGTTTAACGAACTTTTCAACATTTTTCTCTTTAATTTCAGCATCTACGAAGGAAGCATTTTCATCATTCAATACACTAATGGTATCCATAAACTAGAATAAACATCTCTCAGCTGTTAACTTTTTTCTATAGTTTAACCTTTAAAATACTCAATTATTACGAGTATAAGAACAAAAATCACAACTCTATTTTAGAGTCACTGCAACTGTGAAAAATGTAATCTCAAGAGAAAAACACAAACAAATTGTTTAACATTTGAACTGCAAACATGAAAAGGTGCAGAAATATGCCACAATATGGCTGTTCAAAGTGATCGATGTATCCCTTTTAAAAAAGGCATGAAGGCATATTTTAACCCATGGATATTGACACGTGATATTTTGTAAGGAGCAGTTATACCATGACTTATTACCCTTATTTGAAAAGACACACAAACTGTTGAAAAATGCACCCTACGGGACTTGATGAAGTATTATATATACTGTCGCTTTTAGTTTCCTTTTACAAATCTGATAGCACTTTCTCGCTGAAATACAGGCAAATGATTTTGTTCTTGATGTTGATTTAAAAGATAAAATAAGTACATGTACATAAATCTAGAACACTGGGGTATATAGGCATTGTATGTTTCAGTAAAACTCAATTTTTCACCTGTAATTATCGCACTTGTGGGTAAACACAGGCAGCGCAATTTTAGACAATGAGACGAGATTGTTTTTTTTTCTTTTGCCTATCATCAAATTGTAATATTATAACGACGTCCCTCGAGGGTCGACATAACCGTATGATCCCTGTAGTACATATCCAATTTAAATGCCGGGAAAGTTTACTGTTATGATACAGTACGTGAGCCTTGCTGGCATTTTACAGATCCCACAGTCTAGGAGCCTAGGTGTAAACCAGGTATAAACCGCTATAACTAAACTAAAGCATCTTTAACCGTTTACCAAAAAATAAAAAGTCACTCTTTGCCAGGCAAAGTTGCTGTAGATTGGTACATATAAAAAAAACACTTGTAAATTGCAAATCAAACGCAGCTCAAGTCTTTGAGGAGTAGAAAACATTATGGGAAACGGAGAAAATGTTGGTTACCATCGGTTATTATTAACCCTTTACCACAATACTTATTTTCACTACCCTGGGCAAGAGAGCTTTTTAAAACATTGTAGGAAAAGGACAAAATGCTGGTAATCAGCATTTAACTTTCCCACAATGCTTTCTATGCTATGAGAGAGCTTAAGCTCATTTGTGCCAATTTTGAATTTGTAGTCTTCAGATATTTTGAATTTGAAAGAGTTGAATTTCCTAGCCAAGACCCCTTGGCAAGGTATTTGTTGTAGGAAACAGTTGAGGTTACCTGACCAAGACCCCTTGGCAACGTATTTGTTATATGAAACAGTTGAGGTTACCTGACCAAGACCCCTTGGCAACGTATTTGTTGTATGAAACAGTTGACGTTACCTAGCCAAGACCCCTTGGCAACGTATTTGTTGTATGAAACAGTTGACGTTACCTAGCTAAGACCCCTTGGCAACGTATTTGTTGTATGAAACAATTGACGTTAACTGCCCAAGACCCCACCGGAACGTATTTGTTGTATGAAACAATTGACGTGACCTGGCCAAGACCCTTCGGCAAGGTATTTTCTGCATGAAATAGTTGAACTTACCTGGCCAAGACCCTTTGGCAAGGCATTTTCTGTATGAAACAGTTGGCGTTACCTCGCCAAGACCATTTGGCAAGGCATTTGCTGTAAGAAACAAATTATCTTATATGGCCAAGACCATTTGTCAACGTATTTGTTGTTAGAAACAGTTGATGTTACCTGGCCAAGACCATTTGCCAACGTATTTGTTGTTAGAAACAGTTGACGTTACTTGGCCAAGACCCTTCGGCAAGGTATTTTCTGTATGAAACAGTTGACGTTACCTGGCCAAGACCCTTAGGCAAGGTATTTTCGATATGAAACAGCCAAGACCATTTGGAAACGTATTTTCTGTATGAAATACTTTAACTAGGCAAGACCCTTTAGCAACGTTGTGTGAAACAGTTGCTGTTACCTGGCCAAGATCATTTGGCAAGGTATTTGTTGTATGAAACAATTGATCTTACCTGGCCAAGACCCTTAGGCAAGGTATTTCTTGTACGAAACAGTTGACCTTACCTTGCCAAGACCATTTGACAACGTATTTTCTGTGTTAAGCAGTGGCTGTTACCCGGCTTAGACCATTTGGCAACGTATTTTCTGTATGAAACACTTGACCTTACCTGGCCAAGACCATTTGGCAAGGTATTTTCTGTGTGAAACCGTTGCAGTTACCTGGCCACGACCATTTGGAAGGTATTTGTTGTTAGAAACAGTTGTTACCTGGCCAAGACCATTCGGCAGGGTATTTTCTATATGAAACAGTTGACGTTACCTGACTAAGACCTTTCGGTAACATATTTGCTGTACATACAAAATTTGACTAGTCCCGGTAAGAGAGACTCGGGCTGACAGGACATTGTACAAAAAAACGCATTTAATCAAGTCGTTCCGAAACTGATGAAGGTATTATCACCAGATGGCTACAATAACTTTGGACATGGACAAGTCTAACCATTGATCACTTCAGATAAAAATATCTTATCTGCTCTGGTGCACCTCAACTGTCATTAAAAAGAAAGACAGAATGATCATGGTCAGAGCATTTTTTTTACAACTACTCACGACTTTCTATGTCTTTTTTGGATCTCAAATCACAGTTTTAAACGATTTATGAACTTCTAAATCTGAACGAGTTATATGATTTTTTAGGCCAGGGCATCCCTCTCAAGGGATTCCCGTGCCTATAGGGATCGTAAGCTGCCTATTCAGACAAAAATGTTGGACGGTGTGTCCACTCTATATCGCTGAGTCCGCCAAAACAACTAGTTTCCCAGGTATATACAGAGATTGCTTATCACACGGTGTAAATACTTTCCTTTCCTCAAAGCTTTCATCTGCAAAACGCCATGGAATTGCAAGGGTATTACAATCCTTTAATAACTGACGAGTGTGTGTTTTTATCCCGTTTTTTGCGTTAACACTGAAGGCGTAACCTAATGAACTTGGCTTTATCTGGCAGTTGTGTATTCCTACGCGCTATATACGGTTAATATCTATAACGCTCTCTCTTGCACTCCCGATCATTCACATTCAGGTATGGTGAGATTAACGAACGACGACTCTGCTCGGAGTTTGACTATAACGTCGGTTTACATTTGAACATGTGTGTCACAAAACGCGTCTCCGCTAAAATGCGATTGTAAATAAAGCAAACTACATATAGAATATTGGCCCGTGTTATGTTTATCACTTTTTCTTATGTATATCGACTAAATATAGGGTACTTCAGCGGAATGCTGGAGAAATCGGCCCCTGGAGAAATCGTCCCCGAACTGCTTGGCCCGTGTTATGTTTATCACTCCGGAGAAATCGTCCCCTGGAGACGATTTCTTTGGTGAAATCGTCCCCAAATGAAATTTTAGAGTCGTTCGCTTGTCATTTAATGTATTTTCTCTCTCTCTCTCTCTCTCTCTCTCTCTCTCTCTCTCTACTAGTGTCAAATGACATACCTGTGATCAATACCATTTAGCAGGGGCATCAGTGTGTCTGACACTCATATTTCTAGTGTTCACTAGGGCTTGTGTGCATCCGAATATTTCCGGTCCATAACTTCTACAATTGTGGATGGATTTCAAAATAAATTGGCACAATTGACCTCCATCACGGTTAGATGTGGCATTTGAAACATCTGTTCAAGTAGGTTCAAGATCAAGGCCCCATTGAAGGCCAATTTTTCGTCCGAACCATAACTCCTACATTTTTGGATAGATTCCGATATAAATTAGCATAATGCATTGTTCTCCATCATGAGTAGAAGTTCCCTTTGAAACATTAATTCAGGTCCAGGGTCTAGGTCAAGCTTGAGAGTCAAGTGTTCGCGGGCTTGACACAAGTTTTCCTTGGACAACGATTATGAATTAGGATTAACGTCTTTTTATATGATATAGATGTAGATATAAGTATCGAAGCTCAAGTCACTGTGACTTGTCCGTAAAATAGGCAAGTAAAATAGGAAAACCGAGCCTAATCGTTTTCCCAAAACAATCCAACCTTTTCACAGTATTTTATTGAGAAAATATTTTGGCTGAAAGAGAATTCGCTTGTAACAAGCAATTCCTCCAAATTTCCCCATAATCTAACTTTTCAATATACCCAAAGAACTACTTTGGATTTTCATCTACAACTTCCTTCAAATATGACCAGTTCAAAATTTCGTCGACTTGTGGAAGGTAGAGACAACATGACCAACTGCCGTATCACTCCAATCTTTATTATTCATTACATTTTTCCTTGATATCTATCTTATGTATTTTCATTGAAATAAAAAAAAGAATATATATATATATATATATATATATGTTCTTGCATCATAAATGTAAAAAATAGCGTCATTCAGGACTACAAGACATCACATGTCTCAGAAAATTCAGATAACCAAAGTTGGTATTGCACCGATTGAATACGGTTCAATTTTGACTTGGGATTGTTTACAAGCACGACAAATTACTAAGTATTCTAAGCCATTATCAAACACCGCATAACTGTAAGCACATGCCTAGCTCTGGCTTAATTAGTTTCTGGCTGGTGCTTTCTAGTATCAGTTCAAAATTTCCTGATAAAACCAAGAATTCCAGGGGCTTAGTGGAGTCCGCTTGTATCCCTGTCCGTCTACCTGTTTGTATTAATTAAAATTTACCTCATGTGTTGTTTCGTATCCTCAATTTCCTGGCCTTCAGTACTATCAGTACTTTGATTTTAATATCTACTGACATTGCGTTATTTAGTATGGCTTGCAGCAAGTGAAAAGGGGCATTCGGACATTTGCGCAGGCTGATCCGGACGATGCTTTCCGTTCATTCTGTAATTTTCTGTTTCAAGCAGGTCTACGGTAGGAAACAAATCTAATGTCGTCGGACTACGGTAGGAAACAAATCTAGTGTCGTCGCTGGCTAATCCGACATGACACTTTATGCAAATGTCCAAATGTTCCTTTTTGCGTGTTGCAACTCATATCTATTTATTGTTTACATAGAACATTCAGATAAACTCCAACAGGTCATACAAACATCCTTAATTTTGTTGTGAATTCTGTCTTCATGTAAATGCTCTTGCATAAAGAGGATTTATTGCATTTTTTGTATAACATTTTACCTAGCAAATCATCTTAACAACTGACATTTATGAGGTAAACTAGTCCTTTGACATACAGACAAATGATCGGTTGCGGAAGGCTTTGGCCCGGGTCAGGCTGCGCAGAATGCTTTGTCGATATTGTCCACAGCTGCATCTAACCTGGTTTTTACAGGGGATGGTTCAATTTTTCGGACCATTTTTAATCATAAACTGTATATCATTTAACTCTATAAGATACGAGAAAGGTTTTTGTCTCATCCAAATTTAAAGTATTTGCAGACGATAAGATTAATGCAACTCAAAAACTGAAATTTTACTCGGGATGGGTAGAAAACATTATGAGAAAAGGAGAAAATGCTGGTTACCAGCATTTTCTCCTTTTTCCACAATGTTTTCGAAATGTTTCTTTCTTAGAGTCGTAAAACCAGGGATTCTTTGGTAAAGGGTTAACTCTTAAGATCTACCAAACGAAAACATTTTAGACTCATTCTTAATCAAAGTGTAAACAGACGACAATCGAAATTTTCAAACAGGCTAATGTGATGAAAACTAACAGAGGGTAGAAAACATGGCTAGAAGCGGAGGCTCGGTACAAGTAATTCCAACATTTTCTCCTTTTCCTAGCATTTTGTTTTTCAAAGGCTACCATCTTCGTGGTCATCAATATACGAGATTGAGTTGTATATAGAATTTTACCCGGTAACTTATTGCAATCTGTGTCACTTTCTCTTTATCTAGAGAACAACTCTCCTTGATGGATTGCACCAAACAAGTCCTAATATACAAAACAATACACTAGTAAAATCTATTTTCGTTTTCCTGACAAACAACAGTATTATAAGATACACCCGACCCAGCTGACATTGGTCAAAAGATTTTGCTAATTGTAAATTTTTCTGCATGTCCAAACAGCTATTTCTGTGTCAAAATCACATGATTCTGTATCATAGTGATATGAATCAATACTTTCTGCCGCGACATCGAACTCTCTTCCTACGGAACACAACTCATTTATTTGAGTAGATGAAAAAATACTCTTTCTGACTCCCTCACCCCCCTTTAATGGTTAACCCACCCATCTGACCCACCCACCCCCTTAATTCACTCCCCTTAATGCTTACCTTACCTGATCCATCCTACACATTTACGGCCGCGTCATAATGCGCGCACCAATGAAATGATTGTTACATATAATATGCATGATTTGTATATTATATGCATAACCTACTTACATGGATGGGCTTTACAGTGAATTCAATTATATATCTCCATCCTCCTCCATACATTAAGTTTATAAAAAAAATTTGTAATTTTTATAAAGAAATAAATTGTTTAAATTAAAATATTTTTTGAATTAAGGAAATGAATTATAAATAAAAAAAAAAAAAATGAGTGTGTTAGATAAATTTAACCCTAACGTTATTAATACTCTTGAAGCTCATATTAATAATAAGTATATGGAAATGCCTGTTTATAATTACCAAGAAAGAAGAGTATATTTTCCAAGAATTTATGGAGATACCATAAAAACAGCAAAAGCAGTTATATATTATTGTTTTAGTCAAGATAGGTATCAATATGGTGAACATAATTTAACTTTATGGATTAGTTTTTATAATAATACATCCCAGGACAGAAGATGGAGAGATAGTCACTTTATAGTTAAGGCTAGACCAGGAAATGATATGTATTTATCTACTTATGATAGTGATATAAAAAAAGCATTTGAATATGACTTTTTATTTTTATCATGTGGATTAAATGCAACTAGAACTAGAGAAAATTTACATAAACTTTCTCCATTTATAGAGTTTGGACGAAGATGGGTTAATTTAGAAAATGGTATGGAGGTACCATCATGTCAAAATATAAGTGTTAGACAAATTAATAATGATGATAAAACTTACTATGAAGAAACATGTGTAATATGTTATTTAAATAAACCAAATGTATTATTTTGTGATTGTGGTCATATATGCATGTGTGATAAATGTAATAAAGATGATTTACTCAAATGTCCCATGTGTAGAATGGGATCAACTATTAAACGAAAAATTTGATATCCCCCACTACAACGAAATGTTAACGATTACGCTGTAATCTTCAATGAATGTGTATAATACTACCTACAACCAAAGAGGAAGTATAAATGTCAATGATTACGCTGTAATCTTCAATGAATGTGTATTGGCAAATACTACCTAAACCCTTTTACTTTACGCGTATAACTCTAATCTTAAAAAATATAACTTTTTTTTGTTTGAAAAGTTATATTTTTCTATTAATTTTATTTTTGATTTACCAAATCCTTTAATCAACATCTAAACTGAAAAACATAATAATATTTAAATTAGTTAATTTTAATTTATCTAATATCAAAATATTTACTTTATCACCTTTTTCCATTGTTAAATCATCATCACTATAAAGGTCTAATAAATTTATTTTTTTAAATAAACCATTTGGAAATGTAATTCTATAATCTTTTTTAGCTCCTACACCGGATATTCCAGGAATTGTTTTTTGTATAAATATGGATATTTCACTGTTAATAATATTAATTTCATCAGCATTAGGCGCTGGTAAATTAGTTCTAAGTAATAATGAAATTAATTTTGCTTTTACTGGTAATACATATGTCCGATCATAATAATGAGGAATATCTGGTGGTGAATAATTATTTAATATTGATGAAAAATCATCTTTAAAATTTTTATAAGGAATAAATTCAAACATTCTACCTTCATCTAAAATATTTTCATTAACATTTTTAATAAAACCAACACTATAGAATTGATTAATAGGAAGTGTATCAAGTTGTAAATGAGCAGCTTCAATTTCTAATCTCCAAATTTCCTTTACATTCTTTAAAATATCTTTAACATTATCAGCAATAATATCATCCACATATTTTTTATTAGAAGCATCAGTAGGATTAGTTGGATCAGGTAAATTTAATAACTGTTTAAACCCCATATTAATATTCTCGGTAGCTTGATAATTCCCATTCTCCTTAAAAAACGGTGATTCGTCACCTCCACCTAAATTACCATCTCTTACATTATCCGCCACGAGCGTATCCACATATTTTTTGTTTACAGCATCACTATCAATAAAGCTGTCTTGAAAAAGTGCAATTCGATGCCTCGTTCCAATTACACCCTGTGCTACATAAGTAGGTTTCTCATCTAGTAAAACGGTAACCTCATTACCATCATCATCAGTTACAATATTTGTTTTAGTAAATGGAATTGTTTCATCCACATACTTCTTTGTAGCAGCATCGGCATCCTCTTCAGGTTTAGGTAAATACTTCAAAGATTGAAAAGTCATATTAATAGGAGCGTTTGCAGCATAATTTCCATTTTCTTTTACAAAAGCGAAAGGAAGGTTTTCAAAACGTTTTCCTAGCAGTTCATTCGACTTATCTACATACTCTTTAGCATCGCTTCCTACTCTATCAACATATTCCTTATTAGCAGCATCATTTTGAGTAGATGGGTTAGGTAAACCAGAAAGTTTTTCACCATTCATATTTACGGGTGAATTCATAACAAAATTTTCATTTTCATCTTTTAACTTTTCAACATATTCATTTATAGTGTCATCAACATACTCCTTATTAACAGCTTCACGACTGTTTATAGGATCCCTTAAACCGCCTAACTTATTATTTGCTAAATATATTGGTCCTTTGGCTGTAAAACCTCCATCCTTTCTTAGAGTAAAAGCATTTGTGCTATCCGCATATTCCTTTGTTGCAACATCCTTTGAATCAGTTGGCTCTCCTACATTATTTAGAGTAAAACCTCTCATATTTATTGAATTTTTAGCTGCATACCCATTTTGATTAATAAAAGGTGTATTTATATCAGAATGTCTTTTAGCTACCTCATTTAATGTATCGACATATATTCTATTTACAGCATCACCCTCATTTTCAGGAGAGGGAATATTTAACAGTTTATTACCATCCATATCTAAATCTTTCTTTACCACAATGTTTCCATCTTGATCCCTTTTTAAAAAAACCCTTTCCTTTACTTGTATCTACATAATTCTTTGTTGCAACATCTTGAGGATTATTTGGGTCACTAACCTTAGTAAGTGTATTCCCACCCATATTTAAGGTACCGGTAACTTTGGTTGTTCCATCTTTCCGTAAAAAGTTATTATTTATGTAAGTGAGTGGTACACCATCACCGCTTGTTTTAGATTCAATATCCATTCTTCCAAATTTATCAACAGGCATTTTTTTTATTACTAAAATAAAGTATTTAAAACATTTTGGAACTCTTTACCTAAACCTAACTCTTTAAGTACGTAAAGACACAGATGCCCGCAAAATACCTCTTCAGCTGGTTGTATCTGGTCACTATTGTAATGTATTGGACTTTTTAGGTACTCTCGAATTTCAATAGGGGGTTGTATACCATAACTGTCAAAGTAATTTTTAGTTTTACCGTCTTTATACCAAGCAACCCAATGAGTACCAGGACCACCTGTGTCATCGAGGTTTAATATCCCGCATTCCTTTTTTCTACACTTTTTCGGTAAAGCGTCTCTTACCATGGCTCCTCTAAAAGAAGGAATCTTTAATTTTTTTGCCGCACTTTCTAATTCGAAATTGTTTAACGGTCTATTTGGTAGTATAAGGTTTCCGACTGCAATATTTCTCATTTTTATTATGACGAAATATTTACTATATCACTATTATCAACCCATGAATTAAACTCATCGGAATAACCCTTCCACTTTACTAACGATTTATTTTTTCCCTTTTTAATAACCTTTTCTATCCTATACAACTCTTGGCTAGTTTTTTGTAGCTCGGGTTCATAAAAGGTACCTTGTATCTCTTCACCATTAAGGTCTTTTATTTTATATGTTACAGGCTCTGTATTTTTAACCTCAGAAACCGTAAAAACCTCTTCAGTCCATCTTGTAGTATAACCTTTCTCGAAAGTCTTCTTCTTTTTAGTTATCCTTACATTATCTCCAACAGAAAACTTTGGTTTAGAGTCTCTTATTTCGAAACGATCGGGGTAAAGATTTCTCCAAACTTTGGTTTCATTTTCTTTTTTACTCGCGTCTATTGGTGTCATCTTAATAGAAGAATGCCTCGTGTTATTATATTCTTTAACGAGGTCTTGCAACACGTTAATGTAAACATTCGTAGAGTTAGCAGAAAAATACTTCCACATTTTTTCTTTCATTGTTCTAATCCATCTCTCAACTACGCTAGATTTTTCCTCATTCTCAGTAGAATATAATTCAACCAGGTCTTTAACATCTTTGTTATAAAACTCTTTACCTTTATCCACCCACATTTTCTCCGGTTTTCTCTCCTTGAAAATACTCCTTAGTGCTGCAGCAACAGATTTCCCCGTTTTGTCTTTTAATGGCACCAGATAACCATATTTAGAAAAGATGTCAATAACAGCGAGAAGATATTTTACACCACGATTAAATTTAGAAAACGCTTGCATGTCTACTAAATCCGCAGCCCATATCCTATCAATACCGCTTACTTCAACTCTTCTTTTCTTAAATTTTCTCTTTACGGGCTTGTGTAGTTCTTCCGCTAAATCTACGAAATTTTTTTTTTAATCCCCATTCCAAATCGTTTCTTTGTTCCAATTAAGCTAGAAACAATCACTCTTTCCATTTTCTCTCTTAAAGTAGGATTGTAAATACCTTGTAACTCTGTTAACATATTTTTATCACAAACAGCATTTCTTGTAGCTGTATCATCGTTTTGGAGATAACATATGTCGTGATGATAAGCGGCCTTATCTACTCTATTGATAGGTTTGCTCCATTTCTTTGGAGTTAAATCTGGGTTTAACCTTTTTTTAAGGTTAGTGCCTGGCCCCGTAAAATTGTGACCAGGGAAATGCATCTCAAAAGGCATATTGTTAATCATTTTGTTTACAAATCCACCCCCTTTTGTTGCCTTAATAAACTGGGTTTTAGTTGTTCCACAAACCACACATTTTCCCCGTTTCATATTTCTTCCATTCTTACTAACAGTATATTCTATGTTATTTGTATCAGTAACTTTTTTACATTTAACGCAATACATTTTTATATAATAATTAAAAAAAGTTATATAAAAAAATGGATGTAATTGATTTATCATGGAACGAAAAAGTATCAAAAAGATTTAATAACCCTCTTTTACCAAAGAGTATCAGAGGATTAATCATAGGTAAATCAGGATGTGGTAAAACCACCCTTTTACTTAACCTTTTGCTTAGACCAGATTGGTTGGACTACAACAACTTATGCGTTTTTGGAAAAAGTCTTTTTCAACCGGAATACCGCATACTTAAAAAAGCCTTTGAAGAAAGACTACCGAAAGAAGGTATCTTACGGTTATTTAACATGCGAGATGATATACAAGATTTAAATGTTCCACCAACAGCTTTGGTTGAAGAATGGGTAAAAACATTGAGAAATAAATCGGATATAAAGTGTAGTTTTTTTGAAACAGCAGACGATGTACCTGACCCACGAGAGTTAAACTCAGAAAACAAAAATTTAATGATTTTTGACGATTTACTTTTAGAAAAGCAAAATAAGTGTGAGTGTTATTACATTCGTGGAAGACATAGTAATGTTGACTGCTTTTATCTTTCACAAAACTATTTTAGATTACCGAGACAAACTATTAGAGAAAACGCAAATTTTATCTGTCTTTTCAAACAAGACCTAAAAAACATTAATCATATTTATAACGACCATGTAAGTGAAGATATGTCTAAGGAGGAGTTTAGAAAATTTTGCCATAAGTGTTGGGAAAGACCACATGGTTTCGTTATTATCGATTTAACGAGTAAAAAACATGATGGGAAGTACAGGTGTGGTTTTGATTACTTTTACATACCGAGTTAAAAAATATTTTAATATATTAAAATTGGAAGAAGAACTTTTAAAACAAATTGTAAAGAATACAGAACCCAAAACGTCCTTTCAAATTATAGTAAGTTGTAACAAAACACGCATTAAAACTAGGTTTAACCCACCTATTCAACTTGACACGGATAAAAAATACGAAATCGCTCTGGTAGGCCTTGAAACTTACTACTCTTTTCCAAACATTGATGCAACAAACAACATCTTCATTTATTCTCCGGATAATGGTACTTCATGGAATAAAGTTGAAATACCAGAAGGAAGTTATGAAATCACAAACATTAATGATACCCTTCAGCAGGAAATGAGAAAAAAAGGCCACTATGATGAAGCCAATGATGGATATTATATTAATATTTCTGCAAACACTAATACCCTTAAGTCAGTTATTGATATAGAAGATGGATACCAAGTAGATTTTAATCATCCAAACTCCATTTCTAAAGTATTAGGGTTTACTCATTCAAAATATACTCAAGGATTTCATGAGTCGGAGAATACTGTAAACATTCTCGATATAAACAGTATATTCATAAATATTGATATCATTTCAGGAACTTATGTTAACGGTTCAACACAAAATACGATTTACTCTTTTTTCCCAAATGTATCCCGGATATAAAATTGTTCAAACTCCTCGAAACCTAATATACTTACCTATAACAGTGTATGAAATACACAACATGACGGTAGAAATTACAGACCAAAATGGAACTTTACTAAATCTTAGAGGAGAAACTTTAACAATTAGATTTCATATTAGAGAAGTGTAATAAAAAAATATCACATATATAAAAATGACAAGTTATACGACTGTAAAAGTTAATATATCAGAAGGGCAAAAGCAAAAGCTTCAACATGCTGTTAAAGGTGGATGCCCAGTAAGTATTCGTTTAGGTCATGAGGATTTAGAAGGTAATGATATTATAGGATTAACCGATTCACAAGTAAAGAAAATGGCAAAAGCCTATGAAAATGGTAAAGGCATAACGATTAGAATGAGCGCTAAACAGCTTAAACATAACATGAAGATTGAAGGTGGTTTTCTCGGAATGTTGGCAGGATTGGCTGCTAGAGCTTTACCAATGGTGGCTGGATTGGCTTCAAAAGCGTTACCAGCTTTAGGTCTTGGAGCTCTTTCTGGATTAGGTTCATTCGGAGTAAATAAAGCATTAGGGTCAGGTCTTTACCTTAAAAAAGGAGGTTGCGTTTGTAAGGTAGAAACTGATGGAAGGGGGCTTTACCTAAGCCCAATGAGGGGTAACGGGTTAGAGTCTGTTGGTGATGGTTTGTATTTAAAGCAAGGAGGAAAGTTTCATGATGGTAGTGGACTGCTTTTAGGTCCTAATAGTCCATTTGCTAATATACCTATCTTAGGGGCTATATTGTAATGTTATAAATATTATTAATATTTATATAAAAATGAAAATCCATAAACTCGGTGTTACGAAAGGAAATATTATTCAACCAAAAACAATCCACTGGATACCATTACAAGACTTAAAATATCCACCTCGAAAAGTAAATACGACAACCTGGGAAATTTTTTGTCAAGAAAAGCTTACACTAGAACCTAAAGAAGTTAAAACTATACACTTAGGGTTTGGTTTTAAGATGTCTAAAGGAGTTGTTTTAACCACATTACCATACTACTTAAAACTAAAGTGGTGTAGTTTACAAAATGAAGTTAACCTCGAAAATGTTGAGGATATTATAATTACTATTACGAACAATTCTATCAAAAGTGTAACAATTGAGGAAAAGGAACCTCTATGTCTCGTTCGCTATTCATTTTAAAAAAAATATAATTCTAATAAAAAATGGAGATGAAAGAACCCAACTTATACCCTAAATTACCAACGGCTCCTCCAATTGATGAGGGGCAAGGATATCGGCTACAAAAAAATTAATGAAATTCAGAAATTTTTAGAAGATGAAAAAACCAAAAGAGAAACCTTAAGTAAGAAGTATTTTAGAGCTGCAAGAATAGTAGATAATATAGATACGGTTTTAGTTACGGTTACCATGATTTCAGGGGCAGGCGGGATAGGTTTACTATCAACAGTAGTCGCGATACCAGCAGTGATAGCATTAGAAGGAGCCGCGGCTTTTACTGGTCTTTTAAGTTTAATTGGAAAGTATAGCGTAAGACGCTCCACTGCAAAAGCTGAGAAACATGAAAAAATTAGAACAATCGCTGATACCAAGTTAAATACGATATCCTCTCATATATCGAAAGCTTTGAGTGATAACAAAGTTACTGATGAAGAATTTCAACTAATCTTGGAAGAATTGGAAAAGTATAAAGTAATGAAGGAAGAAGTTAGGTCAAAAACGAAGAAAAAGATATTGGCTGAAACTGAAGAATCATTAATTGAGAAAGGGAGGCAAGAAGCGCGTGAGTCCTTTCGGAGGTTGGTTGAAAAGAATCATAACCCCAACTAAAAGTAGTAGCAAGCCTAAAATAAATTTTTCTTTCCAATGTAGTTTTAATTGCGTTAGCGGTGAACGTGTTGAAAACTGCGATTAAATCTACGTTAAAAAAATATGTTGCTAATTAAAAATGTCATTTCTAAAAATAACTGACCCTGCAAAAAGAGACTTAATTGTAAAAGAGTACCTCGAAACAAAAAGGAATATCCGGAATAACCAACTAGCAGAGAGAACTGGGGAGAAAGAATTGCAAACTGACCTTTCAAAGTTTTTTAGACCTATTACAGAAACACAAAAAGCTACAGCTAAGGAGGTTAAAGAAGAGCTTAAACCTATTAAGGAAGGTATAAAAGCCCTACCAGGAGCTATTAAGTTTCCAGTTTATGAACCAACTGAAGAAGCGAGTGGAACTTCAATGCCTTTAGGGGAATTATCGAGAGAATTTTTAAGAGAGCCCGACGCTGATAAAACATTTGGAATAAGAAGAGATGAAAAAGGTAAATTTTACATTGGTGACAAATATGTAGAAATTGATGGTAATGATATTGTTGTTGGTAATAAAGAATATGAGGGTACCAAGGGGCTATGGAAGTTACTTATGTCAAAAGATCCTAAAATAGGTGAATATGATGATGATGATTATGACAATTACGCGAAGTTAATGATACAAACCAACGCTCTTTATCGTGATTACGACCCAGGAACTGGACGTCCCAAAAGTAGTAAAGGAGAGAAATGGAATAATATACTTGCTCCTATTTGGCATAATAGAGGAAAGTACAAAGGAAAGGGTATCGTTGTTATCCCAGGTGATCCTAACGCATTAATAGAAAGACTTGACCTGTTGTTAGCGAGCAAAAAAGCGGGTAACACAGGTGTAAGAAACGAGTTAGTAGGCATATGTGATGAATTAAAAAGGCAAGGTGTTATAGATTCAAACGCCTATAAAAATTTAATGTCTATATTATAAAAAATGATATCGCCTAAGAAACGAGGATTTAATAAAAGGTATGCATATGGTGGTAGCGGAATCTTTAGCAGTATTGCGAACTTTCTCACGAGTCTTTTTACTAGTAGCGCGGCTAAACAACTTGCATCTTCTGCCTTAGATGTTGGAAAGAGTGTTGCTAAGGAAGGAGCAAAGAAAGCTTTAGAGGCTGGAAAGAATGTTGCTGTAGAAGCAGGAAAAAAATTAGTTACAAAAGCTTTAACGCCAAAATCGCGTAAAATTTTGGAAAAACATACTTCCACACCTGTAAACACGGTTAGCAATCCTACAACACAAAGCATTAGCAGTTTAATGGATGGGAGTGCCATTGCTATTCAGGATTTAGTAAAAAAATTAAACAGTGGGTCGGGTATTAAAGTAACATGAAGAAAAAAAATAATTTAAGTTAAGTAAAAAAGTAATATATAAAAAATGGTAAGATTAAATTTTACTCGTGAGGATTATGATAAATATGGAACTAAATCTATTAAAGTATTTGGCCCAATTCTAAAAATGGAGGATTGTGATATACTTGAAGTTAATGATACAGAATATAACTACCAAAAAGCGGATGTGAAGTTATCTCCTGAAAAAGTAACTATAATGAAGGAGATTGAGGAAAAGGTAAATGAGTATTTAAGCTCTATAGGTATTATACCAGTAACAATTGTGTATGGAAACAGAGTTTTCCCTAAAAAGAGAAAATATATCCAAGAAGATAAACTAAAAAGCATTAAACTTAAAGGTGTGTTTATTAACAAAGAGAAAAAAGCCTTTCCCCAGCTTTGGTTGGAGTATTAGAGACAATTATAATTTTTGCTTTAAAAGATTATAATTGTATTTATAAAATGGACATACTAAATATCACCGAACCAATTGTAAAATATGATAGTATTGATGAGTATGAGCACTTTGAGTATAGCCCAATTACTGGTACAAGGTTAAACAACTCAGGAGGGGATATTAGGATTAACATCGAAACCCAAGATATTTTTACACATCCGAGCGAAAGTTATTTACTTATAGAAGGCCGCTTAACAAAGGCTGATGGAACAGCTTACGCAAATGCTGACAATATTTCTCTAACAAACAACGGTCTCATGTATCTTTTTAAAAATATCAAATATCAACTTTCCGGTCAGGATATTGAATCCATAATAAACCCTGGTCAAGCTACTACAATGCTTGGGTTGTTAAAATATCCGGATGATTTTTCTAAATCACAAGGATTAAACCAATTGTGGTATAAGGATACAACAGCCGCAGCACAAGCTCAAAACTTAGGTTGGAATATAAGGAAATTATATATCATTAATAATTCAGACCCAAAAGGAACATTTAGCTTTAGAGTTCCGTTAAAACATATATTTGGTTTTTGCGAAGACTATAATAAAATTTTGTATGGAATGAAGCAAACTCTGACCTTGACAAGAAATGGTGATAATGATGCAATTTTTAGAGCTAACGGCGTTGATCCTGGTATAATTACATTGGATAAAATATCATGGTTTATACCGCACGTGATGCCTGCGGATAAGGAGAAAATGGAACTTTATAAACTTATCGAGAAAAAAGAAAAATTTCCTGTCGGATATAGAATGATACAGTGCGACTCTATCTCAGTTCCTCAGTCAACATCATTTACTTGGAGGCTTGCAGTTAAATCATCTCCTGAGGTACCTCGTTTTATTATTGTTGGTTTTCAGACTGATAAAAATGAAGACCAAGAGCACAACCCAGCTATATTTGACAATGTAAGGGTTAAAAATATTTATGTTATGTTAAATTCTAGAAGATACCCAACTGCTGACTATAGTCTTTCATTTCCAATGCATAAATTTAGTAGAGCTTATGGTGATGCTGCATTATTTAGGGCTAAGTTTTTTAACATGGATGAGTTAGTATCAAACCCTAATATTTCTCCATCAGATTATGGGACCCTATATCCTTTGTTTTTGTTTGATGTTTCTAAGCAAAGTGAAAAGTTAAAGTATTCTGTTACCGATATTCAAATTAAAGTACAATTTGATGAAAATGTACCTGCAGATACCGAAGCATATGCTGTTATTATTAGTGATAGGTTAATTAACTTTCAGTCTGATGGTAATAAGATGAGTGTAGTGTATTAAGTTAAGTATTTTTTCAATATATTAAAAATATGATAAAGTTTTCAGATTTAAAAGAAATTCTTAAAGAAAATGATATAAATTTTCGCTCTTACTGGGATAAAAAGCGGTTATTAGAGTTGGTAAAAGAACATGGCTTACTACCAGAGGAAGAGCCTAAACCTGAAATTAAAAAAGACCCTAAGTATGATAGATTACAGACTATTATGAAAAATCCTAAAACGGTTACTTTAGAAGATGTTAAAACTGGAGAAATAAAAACTTTCCCATCGATTTATAAGGCTGGTAAATATATAGACCGTTGCCCTCAAACGATTATGAACTGGGACGGAAGGGTTTGGAAAGATAAATATAGGATTAACATTCAGTAATTTTATTATATTTACACACAGATATAATAAAATTTTTGATAGATAGCTTAAGAAAATTATATTTAATATATAAAATGAGTTGGCTTAATAGAATTTCGAATATAGCTAGACAAGCTGCGAGTACCGCTTATTCTGGTGTAAGAAGAGCTATAGCAAATGTTATACCTGAATCGGTTCAACGAAGAATCAATAATTTTAGTAATTGGTTAACTAATAATGTAACTGAAGAACAAATACCACAAGTTCTTGATGAAATTGTTACTCGCGTTAGAGAGAATTACCCTCCAAGGCAGCCGTTTGAAATTAGAACTAGACAATCCGCATTTAGAGAATATACCACTCAACACATAATAGATGGTAGAGAAGGTTATATACCTGATAGATTTTTTATGGAAACGAGGGGAGTTCTTCTAAACACCCTTCGAAGAAACCTACAAACAAAGGTAAAACTTGTACTTAGGTGTAGATTACATCTACCTACAAACCCTAATTCGGATAATGAATATGCTTTTCATTCTAAACAATTATTAAACTTGAATGCGGAAGGAGTAGAGGAGTTATTACAAGAAATGATAGATGAAATTTTAGAAAAGTTAGCTAAGTTTCAAAGAGAAGGTAGTGGTTTTACTTTTTCAAGAATAGTTAGGTTAGAATTACACATAGCTCCTTATGTTCCTTTACGTGCTGAAGGTCACTTACCACTACCACAATGGATTGTAAATAAGAGAGTAGTTTTAAACATAACAAATAAAGATAATAAATGTTTTTTGTGGTGTATTTTGAGAGCGTTAAATCCTAAACCCAAAAATGCAGAACGAGTTGATATGGCTTTGAAAGAAAAGGAAAATACCGTAAACATGAAAGGAATAAACTATCCTGTAACAATACAGGATATAAATAAGTTTGAAAAACAAAATTTAGATATTAGTGTAAACGTTTATGGATTTGACGAAGCTAAAAAGATTATTTACCCTCTAAGGATTACAAAAGACAAGAAAGATAAACATATCAATCTGCTTTTTATTAAAGATGGCAACAAAACACACTATGCCCTTATAAAAAACTTTAAAGGTTTAGTAAGAAAACAAGTAAGTGATAACGGTGGTATAGAATATTGTGAACGATGTTTGAATCATTTTGGTAGTAAAGAACTTTTAAAAAAACATGAAAGGTTCTGCAATAATCATGAACCTGTTACTTTAGAAATGCCTAAAAAAGGGAGCGTTTTAAAATTCGAAAAACATGCTAGAAAAATCCTGGTTCCCTTTGTTGTATACGCAGATTTTGAAAGTGTTTTGATACCTATACACACATGCCAACCAAACCATAAAAAAAGTTATACTATAAAACATCAAAAGCATAAACCTTGTAGCTTTTATTATATTATAAAATGTTTTGATGATGATGTTATGAAGCCCATTGAAGGAAACTATACTGGAAAAGATGCTGAAGAAGTTTTTATAAACTGCTTAATAAATGATATAAAAGAAATTTACCAAAAATATTGTCAAAACCCAAAACCTATTAAAATAACGGAAGAAGAGGAAGCAAAGCATCAGGAAGAAACACATTGCTGGATTTGTAATGGAAAATTTACTCATGAAGATAAGGTAAGAGACCACTGTCATTTTACAGGTAAATATAGAGGCGCCGCACACAATGAATGTAATCTAGAAGCTAAAATACCTAACTTTACTCCGGTATACTTTCATAATTTAAGTGGTTATGATGCACATCTTTTTATCAAATATCTGGGTAAATCTGCTGGTAAGATTGACTGTATTCCAAATAATGAGGAGAAATATATTAGTTTCAGTATAATTAGATTTCTGGACAGCTTTAAATTTATAAATTTTAGTTTAGATAAGCTTTCAAGTAACTTGAATGACAACCAGTTAAAAATATTATCAAGATTCTTTTCAGAGGATCTGCTACCATTAGTTAGAAGAAAGGGAGTTTTTCCTTATGACTATTTAGACTCTTTTGAAAAACTAGAAGAAAACCAACTTCCACCTAAAGAAGCGTTTTACTCTAATTTAAGCAAAGAACATATTAGTGATAAAGACTATGTTCATGCACAAAACGTGTGGGAAACTTTTGGTATGAAAACATTAAAAGATTACTTAGAACTTTACAACAAAATAGATGTATTGCTTTTAGCTGATGTGTTCGAAAACTTTAGAGGTCTTTGTTATGAAAATTATGGTTTAGACCCCAGTTGGTATTATACCTCCCCAGGCTTAGCTTGGGACGCAGCCTTAAAAATTACGAAAGTAAACCTTGAACTTTTATCAGACCCTGATATGCTTTTAATGGTAGAGCGGGGTATCAGGGGTGGAGTTAGCATGTGCACAAAAAGATATTCAAAAGCTAACAATAAATATATGGGTAAAGAATATGAGTCACATAAAGATTCAAAGTATTTATTATATATAGATGCAAACAGTCTTTATCCTTGGGCAATGAGTCAACCACTTCCCACATGCGGCTTTAAGTGGATGAATGAAAAAGAGTTAAACAATTGGAAACAGATTCCATGTATTTTAGAGGTAGATTTAGAATATCCTAAAGAATTACATGATTTACATAATGATTTTCCTTTAGCACCAGAACGTTTAAAAGTAGAAAAGGTAGAAAAATTAATTCCAAACTTAAGAGATAAAACGAATTATGTTTTACATTATCAAGCTTTAAAAACATATCTTGATTTAGGTTTAAAACTAACAAAAGTTCACCAGGGAATTAGGTTTAAAGAAAGTGTTTGGTTAGAAAAATATATCGATTTAAATATCAAATTGCGAACCGCTGCAAAGAATGAATTTGAAAAAGAGTTTTTTAAGTTAATGAACAACTCCGTTTTTGGCAAAACAATGGAAAATGTGAGAAACAGGGTAAACATAGAATTAGTAAATAATGAAAACCGCTATAAAAAACTAGTAGCAAAGCCAAACTATGAGCATACAACAATATTTGACGAAAATTTAATAGCTGTGCATATGAAAAAGACCAATATAAAATATGACAAACCTGTTTATTTAGGAATGAGCATTTTAGATATAAGCAAAACACATATGTATAATGCTTACTATAATTATTTTAAGAAAAATTATGATGAAAAAGTTAGATTGTGTTATACTGATACTGATAGTTTTATACTAGAAATAGAAACTGAAGATATTTATAAAGATATTACAAAGGATGTTGAATTGTGGTTTGATACTAGTAACTACAAATCAAATCATCCTTCAGGTATACCAATAGGAATTAATAAAAGGGTAGTAGGTAAGTTTAAAGATGAATTGGGTGGAAAAATTATGAGTGAGTTTGTAGGTCTTAGAGCAAAAATGTATTCTTATAAGATGTATGATGAGGAGGAATGTTTGGATTGTAAAAAGATAGGTAGAAAGGGATGTTGTAAGTGTAAGGAATGTAAAAAGTGTAAAGAAAATAAAATATTTAATGATGATATATGCACATGGTGTTTAAAAAATGAAAAGCTTGAGGAAAAGGATAAAATATATAAGGAAAATAAAAGATGTAAAGGAATTAAAAAGTCAGTAATTAAAAGCGAAATAAATTTTGATAACTATAAAGAGTGTTTAGTTACAAAAAGGGAACAGTATAGGAGTATGCATGTATTAAGGAGTCACGAGCATGAAATATATACGGAGGAGGTAAACAAAATAGCATTAAGCAGTAATGATGATAAGAGACATATACTTGAAAACAAGATAGACACTTTAGCTTGGTTTCATTATAAGATACCTAGTAGTAAATAAAAATATTTTTCAGCAAATGTGGAAAAATATTTTTTATTTACAATCCCTTAGTATGTATCTTTTAATTGATCCCTCTCTTCTACACATAGGACATTTAAGTAAATCATTTTTATCACATTCTTCACATATAGGTATATGACCGCAGTCATAAAACAGTACATTTGGTTTATTTTCATTGCATACAATACAATCTTCTTCACAAAATGTTTTTAATTTTTTAAGGTCTTTCTCTTTAAGAGGGTAAAAACAATCTGCCTCTAATGAAATTTGTATTGTATGAGGAATATTATTATCTTCATCACCTTCTAAAGAATTTATTTTTTCATCTAAGTATTCTAAAAAATTATCTAAAAAAGGGTGCCACTCTAAGTGGAGACTATCTAACTCAAAACTTAGTGTTTTATCAAATTGTATTGAGTAAAGTACAGTTGTTATATTAATCTTATCGTATAATTCATCACTCCATAGGTAATAGTAAAAACCTTTTAAGTTATTAAGGTACCCTATTGCATCTGTTAAACTATTAAATATCTTCTTTACAAAATAAGTATTAAAAATGGTAGTATGCTCTTTGTCTTGAAATATCTTACGCATATTTCCCTCCAAAGCATGTTTATCCTTTAAATGTTTTTCTAACATAACTTTAACATCACTCATTTTTTTTTTTTTATTTATAATTCATTTCCTTAATTCAAAAAATATTTTAATTTAAACAATTTATTTCTTTATAAAAATTACAATTTTTTTTTATAAACTTAATGTATGGAGGAGGATGGAGATATATAATTGAATTCACTGTAAAGCCCATCCATGTAAGTAGGTTATGCATATAATATACAAATCATGCATATTATATGTAACAATCATTTCATTGGTGCGCGCATTATGACGCGGCCGTAAATGTGTAGGATGGATCAGGTAAGGTAAGCATTAAGGGGAGTGAATTAAGGGGGTGGGTGGGTCAGATGGGTGGGTTAACCATTAAAGGGGGGTGAGGGAGTCAGAAAGAGTATTTTTTCATCTACTTATTTGGCTTTAAAGTCTTTCTCAAAAGTAAACTTCAATCGTGCCATTGTGATTTCTTAATTACGGAGCGGCAACTTTTTGGGCGATGTTGCAAACAGCAGCAGGCGAAATAATGAATGTGCCTTAAATGGTGGAACAGAGTTTTAAAATTGTAAATGTAGCAAACATTGTGTAAAATGGAGAAACATGTTTGTTATAAGTATTAAATTCTTATTTGTCTGCAGTGTTTTAAATCATCTTTCGTGAAAACATAAGAAATATGGTCATTTAGTTATTTCATCCCTCCTCCTACCTGGCTGCTAGCATGAATTAAGTTGAAAGTCAAGTAATGTGTTTTTGTCGTTGCATGCACCTACAATGTACCTACCTATCTATATCGTTGATGCTACATGTCACATATCCTGTTTTTACCACTCACAAAATAAAGAAAATCTAGATTCATCCAAATTGAATGCACCTGCAGACAGCAAACTAATGCTTAGCTCATATGGAATTTCAGCTATAACACATTAGAAAACATTGTTGGAGACAGAAAAATACTGGTTACCGCGTTTTTTTTTTTTTTCTCACAATGTCTTCATGGATTTTTCTATCAATGATCTTTAAAACTGGGGGTTGTTTGGGAGAGGTTGAATCACTTAGAATTTTATAGAAAGCAAACATCCTGTAGGCTCAGTAAACAGGGGAAATAGCTTTGCTGCATGTATATAAAGCGAAACCAAGATATTGGGGTCTCGTTGTCGTCACATCACACAGTATATTGTCTGCGGTATACTTTATGGTTTAGTCAGCTTGCTCTACAAATGATCGAAGAAAACATGTTACATGAATTAAGTTGAAAGTCAAGTAATGTGTTTTTGCAAGTTTAGGCTTGGTCTAGGAATATGTTTGTCATAGCCCTTTCCCAAACAACAAAGTTTGGACTCTTCCAAACCAAAAGAGTTTGCAGATTTGAAGAAATTGGCAGAAAGTTCTCAAAAAGGGTAGAAAACACTGTGGGAAAAGGAGAAATGGCTCGTTACGAGCCATTTCTCTTTTTCCCACAGTGTTTTCAAAAGACTTTTACTGCAGACACGTAAAAACCAGGGCTTGTTTAGGAAAGGGTTAAACAGGGACTGGATTGCTGATAATAACAGATTAAAAATCTGACAGATGGATAGGACAGATATGGTCTGCTACTGGTGATAAAACACTGACGTCATAATCAAAGATCAAGTGTTGTTATCGTTTAACTCCTTTCCACAAAACTAAAATTTTTACTTGCCAAGTTGCCAAGTGTTTGCAGAAGACAAAATCAATCTATTTATGACCATTAGAATGTGGTTTGAAGAATGAATAAAACACTGGGACAAAAAGAAAATAAAGATATCTGCATTGTCTCCTTTTCTCACAATGTTTACAAAAATCTTGACTTTTTGGGTGGTTAAAACTCGGGGCTGTGTGGTACAATATGTAATAGATAGAGTTCATGTTCACGAATTTATGAAGATGTAGCCTTTTTTCCTCCACACAACTTTTCCTTTTTTCTCATTCTATGTATTGTCAGCCCTTTGACTCTAATTAAAAAAAAAAGTAACAGTAATACTTCAAAAGAACATACATGAATACTTTGATTTGTCGCCATGTCAGGTTTTAAGCTCCACTCGCCGAAGGTAAGCGACCTGATATACGGTGGTGTCCGTGGCTGTAAGGTAGAGCGCCGGCCTCGTATCCTTCGGGTCCTGAGTTCGATACCCGGGAGAGGGTGTCAGCTTTGGGATTTTTCGTTGGCCAACACATTCGGCGCGAGTAGTGGTGTAGTTCCCAGGAAGCAGAATCGAGAGAGATCAGTATAAATTGTTAGAACTTGTTTCTCAATTAATGTAAAAAAAAATATAAAAAAGCCTGATACATGGCCCTGTGTCCGTCATGCATCTGTCCGTCCGTGCATTAACTTTTGTTTTGAATAATTTCTTCTATGAAACTGCATGTCCAATATATACAAAACTTCACAGAAATTAACCTGCCAAGGCCCTCTTAAGAACTTTGATTTTTGGAAGAACTTGTTGCCATGGTAACAGAATGTAACTCTTTGAAATTCTTCTTGTTTGGGAGGATGAGACCGGGGGCTACCAACTTTGGCTTGTACATTCATCTACATTTTTTTAAAATTATAAGCCTAGGGTCGAATTTATTCCCGTCCCGGGGGTCACAAAGTTTGCTTAGACTTATGTTGCGAAAACTTAAAAAAAATCCTCTGGTTCTTAACCATATGGCCCCGGTCTGTAGACCACATTTAGCTTTTAACGTCATCAAATATATCTCTAGTAAAATTTTTCAAACTAGAAGCCTAGGGCATAAAGTGGCCCTAGCCAGGGGCTCAAAAGTTTCACATGGGCTTGTATATATAGCAATAATACTTAAAGGTAGGTATTTAGATTTTTCACATCTCATTGAATTGAAAAATATATATATCACTGAAATTTATATGAAAAAACAATACAAATCATCAATAAATAAGAATCATGAAATAAAAAAAAAAATGGATTGTATTCCCTTAACAGGCTACGTAGCCTCTTAAACTATTTTTAGATTTCGAGATAAAAATAAAAAAAAAAGCATTGTGGGAATGTCAAATGACTGGCACGGGAGTAATGCTGCTCAAATTCCATAACATAATAAACATGTAATTATTTCCATAATGTCTTCTTCGGACGCTATGTTTGAAGCTTCGTCTGTGTATTTCCGGTATGTAAATGAGCGAGTTGTTCATGTAAAAATAAACGTTGTTTGGTGTCGACCTGGGCCGTAGTAAATCTCGAATTTCTCTTGTTGTCGGATGGTTTTCGACTACTGGGATTTTATGAATGAAAATTAAAAGGCTTTGGGAGTATAAGGATGAACAGGTTTTTTTTTGTATTTTTATAGAAAGTTTCGTCCTAAAATCTGAAGGTCCATCTTTAAAAACAAACCTCTAATTCTAAACCGTATGGCCTAGGGCTATCAAATTCAGCATGTAGCTTAAGTGATGAACTTCTACAGAAATGTTCAGTTGAGAGCCCTGGGGTCAAAATTGGCCCTGTCCAGAGATTGCAAGTTGCACATGTGCCTTTATAATGAAAACTCCTCATTCTTCACAGTAAGGCTTAGGGTTATCAAATTTGGCTCGTATAGGTTCATCACTTCTGATCATCTCTCATGTTTTACAAGGGTTTTGTATTGAAGAAACTTTGAAAATTGTTCTTGTTTATTTGGCCTAAAACTGTACTATTAGATACATGGCTGTATATTGAGGACGTCTACCAGGGTTTGAGTAACCATAGCTCTATAGTGAAAAAAATGACCTCGTCCTGGGTCACAACTATCATTAAGGCATATAACCCTTTACCAAACACAATCGCTGGTTTTTACGACCCTGGAATAGAAGCCTTTTAAAAACATTGTGGGAAAAGGAGAATATGCTGGTAACGATTTCAATTTTTGAGTTGCGTTCATTTTGTCGTCTGCAAATCCTTTCATCAGGGACTAGTCTAAAAGTCTATTGTTTGCAAAAGAGTTAAAGAGAAAATGTATAAATCTTGTTCGAAACCATTTGGTCTATACTTGTAGTATTTGGTGTCTGTAATTTGTACATATTCGCAAGTTTAGTCATACAGGGCCTTTATGGTCCTCTTGTTATGTTTTGGTATAGATCTAGTTAGATAAAAAAAGATGATGGAAAAAAATGAAAAGACAATACTAATTATCTAATTAACTATCAAATATCTTACAGATCTACTCGATGCCTTTTGACAATCATAAATACAAAGACGGACACTATGTTCTTGTAATTGCAAGCACCACACAGTATAGATGGATGAAAATTGTAGTTGAAGTGAAATTCTTCCTACGTCATAATCCTTCACAAATTTAAAGGTTGAATTTCTCATCCTGTCGTATGAAAAGTCCAGGTCGATCAGATCATCAGAGATATATGTCAAAAAATTGTGAAAATTGTCGGAAGGTAGCCTGGACACTACTCCGTATAAACATTCTATCTGTTTGTTACAATGTTACAATGTTTTGGCTTTTTCTAATTCTTGTATCCGCAAAAAAGAAGGTAGGGCCTAACAGCCGAAATAACATATGGTGTAATAGGACGAGACCCACGCAAGTCACTTGTGTTAGATCACGTGATCATTTTATCCACTATGATTGGACAGAGATACAGATTCATTGTCATACTGAGGACAGCTTTATAACTGCATGTTAGCAGCAGCGGGTAACAGATTTCTCTCAACCACTGATCTCTGCTTCAACCACCCAGGAAGAATTACATTACTATACAGACGAGGCCAACACATTCTCGCTGCTAGTACATCTAGATCCACACGCATTGAATAATTTCCAACGACTGTGACAACACACACACTAGGAGGTGAGCAAGTGCCCTTTGTTTACCTAATTTGTAACGTAGATAGATTGAGTTTTAAATCATTTTTCCGGCGGCTTGAAGAACATTCCAAATATATATTTTTTATGTTTTAACCCATTATCACACAATCCCTACTTTTGACCCCCCTGAGAAAGAAGCCTTTTGAAAACACTGTAGGAAAAGAAGAAAATGCTGTTAACCAGCATTTTCTCCTTTTCCCACAGTGTTTTCTACCCTTCCAAGAACAAATTTCAAATTTTCAGTCACTTTTATTTTGTCGTCTGCAAATGCTTTCAATTTGGACCAGTCTAAAATTTTCTCGTGTGGTAAAGAGTTAAGGGACACAGATCTAGATCTATACACATATATTAATCGTGCTCTGTATTCCTTATGTAAATCAAAACATAACGTTTATGTCTGTTTGTGGATGACTTTCAGCATACAGGAAAACAGTGCAGCAAGAGTGAAGTTCTGCCCCTTTTAGCGAAATATTACATTTTGGGTTACACTTAATATGTCGTCTGCAAATATTTTGTAAGTAGACAAGGCTTAAATAATTATCTTTTGCTAAAGTCTGGTAGCTAACTATGTCGTAAAAACAACAATTAACCGTATGAGCCTGTACTAGATCTATATGAGCCATGCTCTATGTAAAGGGAGGCTTAATGCAATCACGATAAGTATCGACACATGTCAGCCTGCGTAGTCCGTGCAGACTGCCAGGAACCGAAACTTTTCGCTATCTTTAAGTTTTCTGCATTTCAAAGGATAATTCTACCTCGTGATTCAGTGGGTTGTTTGACAAAATATATAGATCTATAATTAGGCAATGTCTTGTTTGGTATCATACATCACGGAGATGTATTAAGCCCCCTTTTGTCAGAGCATGGCTTATATAAATGTATGTAATGGATAAGTTATTGTTATAGTAATTCATTTATTCACCTCGGGGTTCACACCTTTAAAATATAGTTTTAGAGCCAAATATGGAATTTAAATGCTACATTCTAGCAGTCGATCACGAAACTTTTGTTTTTATGAATCACAAAAGTATACCATTTCTGGTCATCAGCATTTTCTCAGTTCCGGACAATGTTTTCCATCTTATCAAGCACACATTTCAAGATTTGATCCATATTTAAATTGTCGTTGGCAAATGCTTTGAATCTGGACAAGTCAATGTTTTATTCTAGTGATAAAGAGATGGTATTGATTGTATGGTATTTAACGCCGTTTTCAACATTATTTCAGTTATATCGCTGCGACCAGTGCACCGGTCTATGCTCTCTGGGCTTTCTTTTACCAGTACTCCGCTTAACGCCATTTCAACATGTTCTCGGTAATATCACGGCGACCAGTGCACCTTTCCATGCTTTCTTAGAGTTATTTTACTAGTAAATCTACTCCGCACAATATTGTTTCAAAGCCTCTGGCTGCTTTCCCACATAACCATCGTCAAAACAATGTGGTGAAAGAGAAATGACTATTATCAATCTTCGGAAAGAAATTAACCGAGCTGAGATCGAACCAGCGACCCCCGTTCTTTATTCCTGTACAGTACCGGCTGTTTACGGGTGCTCGGCTAGATGGTATAAACTGACCTCGGGAACACGCCGAGTCCGCTACCTTACAACTGACAAGATTGTAGCAGTTCAAACTTAGTGCATATCAATTTTATTGTTGGACTTGGTGTCAATGTTGCTGATCACGTGGACAACACACTTTAGATCCGCTCTCTGGTATTTGTTATTCCTTGGAAAATTTGAAGTCTCAGTTTCGAACACCCACTTGAAGTGCTGCAATTTTTATGAAAGTGTCCTTGAGCTATAGCCTAGTTTTGATGAAACTATGGACATGTATAAACTAGCGAGTTGTAGCGCTGACTTTTGCTCTTAAAATTGCAAATGTGCTGGTATGAATGTCTGACAGTCAAAACTACACATCGATTATATCAAAATGGACCGTCCCGTTATTTTAACGGCAAAAAATAAAATTTCTCTTATTGTATATAACCGTTAGACTCGTCCTTGGATATTGTAAAGCATGTAGCACAAGACAAATCAAATCAGGTTCAAATCACCGAATTTTTGTATAATTCCAAACCACTGTGGATTTGTAAAAAAAAGAAATTCTGAAATGACCGCTGCTGCCACTTTGGGTAACGTGGAAGTGTCCTTCGGCAAGGCATTGCAAAGCCAACCATTCATCCATTAGAAACATAAAAAGGGATCTTCATGTAAGACCTGATACAAGTTTTTTTGTTACTGTACCCTTCAGTTTAGTCGATCTCGTTCACGGTTTAACCCTTAACCACACAATGACGACTTTTAACACCACTGAAAGACAAGCCTTTTGAAAACTTTGTGGGAAAAGGAGAAAATGCTGGTAACTCATTTCATATGAGCCACAATGAAACTGTCATTAGCAAATGTTTTCAATTCGGACAGGTCTAAAATCTTGTCTTGTGGTAAAGGGTTTACCCTTATGCCGCGTAGCTCGACTCACTGGCCTCTTGCGGACAGTGTAGATCAAGATCGGATTGCAAAGAACTTGCAGTCTTATCTGGGATCTACACTGTTATTCCGGACATCATAACTTTTAAATGGCAGTATTTTTGGTTTTACTGTCGAAATGTAAATTTCATTTTAGTTATTTAACAGGGTGTGGGTTTATCGATTTATTACCATAGACGGAAACAGGGAGTATTGCGGACATGTAGATCAAGATCAGACTGGATAGAACATGCCGTCTGATCTTATATCTATACAGTCTGATTGTTTAGTCAAGTACACGAGAAAAATATTGTGGACATGAAGAAGAGACTGGATATAACATGCAGTCTGATCTTATATCTATACTGTCCGGTTGTTTAGTCAAGTACACGAGAAAAATATTGTGGACATGTAGATCAAGATCAGACAGGATAGAACATGCAGTCTGATCTTATATCTATACTGTCCGGTTGTTTAGTCAAGTACACGAGAAAAATATTGTGGACATGTAGATCAAGATCAGACAGGATAGAACATGCAGTCTGATCTTATATCTATACTGTCCGGTTGTTTAGTCAAGTACACGAGAAAAATATTGTGGGCATGTAGATCAAGATCAGACAGGATAGAACATGCAGTCTGATCTTATATCTATACTGTCCGGTTGTTTAGTCAAGTACACGAGAAAAATATTGTGGATATAAAGAAGAGACTGGATAGAATATGCAGTCTGATCTTATATCTATACTGTCCGGTTGTTTAGTCAAGTACACGAGAAAAATATTGTGGACATATAGATCAAGATCAGACTGGATAGAACATGCAGTCTGATCTTATATCTATATTGTCCGGTTGTTTAGTCAAGTACGCGAGAAAAATATTGTGGATGTAGATCAAGAAGAGACTGGATAGAACATGCTGTCTGATCTTATATCTATACTGTCCGGTTGTTTAGTCAAGTACACGAGAAAAATATTGTGGACATGTAGATAAAGAAGAGACTGGATAGAACATGCAGTCTGATCTTATATCTATATTGTCCGGTTGTTTAGTCAAACACACGACAAAAAAAAACCCCGAGTTTCCTTGGATCGTATTTCCGTTCGTCAAACGACTTTGTGTTTATTTATTTGGTACTGAAAGAGCTTAATCAGAGGGTAGGATGGTCCGTATTCCCAGCTTGTCCAATTTCTTCCGAGGGTTGATTTACAGTCATTGCGACATGATTCATTCATTTCTGTCTCACCGTCCATCTCTTTTTTCGACGATAGTAATGTGGAAAAGCAGAAATTCTTTCGAATAAGCAAAAGTCCTATATGCTTGTTTTAACCATTTACCAATAGTGTGTCTTAGCTTTCCCCGTGACAAACAGCTTTTGAAAACATCGTGGAAAATGCAGAAAATGCTGGTATCGATTTTTAACGTACTTTTTAGGACAATTTTCATAATTTAGGACACAATTATATTGTTGTCTGATAATGTTTAGAATTTGGACGGGTCTAAAATTTGGCAGACTGATCAAGATTTAATTCGATAGAAAACAGCATGAGATTAGACTCGTCCCAAGTGAAAACAACTTACACATATAGTATAGACTAGGATCAGGCTTCACAGAGCGTACAGACTGATCCTAAATCTACACCTTTCGTTTACTCTACTAGGCAAAAATCCCTCGTTACTATCACTGATGATAGTTATTGATACATTGGTTTTTTTCTCTTACCGTGGAACATTGTCTTTGTGAGAAAGCAGCTAGATCTAGTAGCTTGTAAAGACCATTGACTGTAGATTAGGATTAGACTACTAGATCCAGCAACATTCAGATTTACGCTAAATCCACACCATCTGATTACCTGGTTTGATGAAAGGAAAAGAAAACAAGAGGAACATGATGGTCCTATATCGCTCACCTGAGTATATTTGTATCTTATATGGTTTATCAAGGGTAGGCTATTCTTTTCAAATAAGGCATACCCTGGGGTTTGTCACAAGAAGATGTTTACAGATTTTCTTCTTTATCTTTGGCCAGTGGAGCTAAAAACTGCTGCTTTTTTCTCTTCACAGTGTCTTTTTCCCTTTTTGACTTGTGGGTTGTTTAACCCATTACCAGACCACAAAATTTTAGACTGGTCCAAATTGAAACAAGAGAAAAAGAAGACGCAAGGGCGTAAAGGTCGCCCGAAAATGAATTTATCCGCACAACCCTTTCTAATTTTGTTAATAATGCTAACAATTGTTGGCTAAGAGACCACAAAGGGCACAGACACTGAGGGATCAAAAAATGATACGATTTTTATAAAATGAAATGAATAAAGTAAGATTGATAAACGGTTATGTCATTTATTCTTAAATGACGACATCGAAGACACATAGAACCCACCTTTTTATGTACATACTAACAACGAAACGTTGAAAATAAACTATTATGCAACCTTTTATGTACATACTAACAATGAAACATTGAAAATAAACTGTTATGCAAATTAATGCCAAAATCTGTCCAGTTGGCGCCAAAAAGAGGCCGTTATAACAATGAAACATTGAAAAGAGACTGTTATACAAATTAATGCTAAATCATTAAAATGTATCTTTCCAGGTGGCGCCAAAAAAAAAAAATAGGGCGGTGGTTGGGGTTGTGGGGGTTAATAATTTTTTTATGAGCATGAACACTAGGTGTGCATCAAACAAAGAATCGATTAAAATGATTCTCATTGGACCAGAATGAAAATTCAGGCTTTTCATTGGCTGAGAAGTTATATAACGGTCTGATGTAAATCTGATGGAACAGCCTCGTGACCAACTCTTGTAAAAAGGAAGAGCCAGTATACGCCCCATCAGAAAATGGGGAAAAAAAGAGTTTGCAGATAAATCAATTTATTTCCAATAAATTAACATTGTTTTTTTCTATTATTAAACAGACAAATATGTAGACAACAGAATTTATCTGACTCCAATTTTTTTACTTATTTTTCATTTGTGAAAAAAATTAGCTTTTGTTTTTCAATGAAATTGACATGACAATAGTGACCTACAATGTGATGAATTTGCCATAAGACCAACTGTCAAAATAGAGCATGGGTTTTCGCACTGCGAAACGTTCAAATGCCCGATTTACATTTTATGCTAATTTTATGCCAATTTCACCATCTGAGAATAACTCCATAATAAAAACAAATGCTACAAATACATTTTTTCAGCCATGAGTACAAAAATACTGTATTTCGTTAAAAATGGAGATATACCTTATAATTTGTCAATGATTACAAATAAGCATATTTGAAACCAAACGTGGTTACCAAATAGATACTTTATTTTACAACTTACATAATACATGTAGTGACGCTATATTTTCATTGCAAAGTTTGCTTTTCCATTGCGCCGGTCCCGCTCGATGGAAATTTAGAAGGAAGTTTTATTATCTGGGTACCCAATAGGTATGGGGAAAAAAGTTTCAGCTTATTTAATTTATAACTTATCATATAACATACTCTTTATATGGCATAAAAAAACAACATATTTATAGCCAATATAAAATACAGTTTAACAAGACATGCACGAGATGAGAAAAGACAAAAATGCATGTACTAATATCAGTATTACCTGGCTAAAGAAAAAATAAGTGTGTGTCGGCATTACGTGAAATACTTCTTTTCCGAAAAAAGGGTAAGTACAAATTACGTTGTTTACATTGAAAAACCAAAAAAAAAAACAGTTGACATACAAGAATTCAGATATCACCAAAACTACCTGCCGCTGAGCGCGCCTAAAAACGGTCTGATAACGTTTCGAACTGCTGAAATTAAAAAAAAAAGTTTTCATGTACATTTATACAAGAAAACAACTGCGAATGATATAAACATATACATATACACTGATAAGTGCCACCAAATTCTGTTGGTGAACTTTCTGAGGATAGTGTAGATCAGAATCAGTCTTACCAGAAATGAAGCCTGATCTTAGATCTACACAGTCCAATACACTGATCAACACGCTGAACTGCGTACATGTATATCCTGACAAAATAAGTAATAATTACGGATATTGCTAAACATGTAAGCTGGTATGTAAACTGATAAATGTAACCAAAGCCGGTCACTGAAATATCTGGGGACGGTGTAGATCAAGATCAGACTTAACAAAACTACAGTCTGATCCTATCCCACGCAGTCTAATGTATGTAAATTGATAAATGTAACCATAGCCGGTCAGCGAAATATCGGAGGACGGTGTAGATCAAGATCAGACTTAACAAAATTGCAGTCTGATCCTAGATTCACGCAGTCTAATGCATGTAAACTGATAAATGTAACCAAAGCCAGCGAGTGAAATATCTGAGGACGGTGTAGATCAAGATCAGACTTACCAATATTGTAGTCTGGTCCTAGACCCACGCAGTCTAATTATCGTAAACTGATCAATGTAACCAAAGCCGGCCAGTGAAATATCTGAGGACGGTGTAGATCAAGATCATACTTACCAAAATTGCAGTCTGGTCCTAGATTCACGCAGTCTTATGCTTGTACACTGATAAATGTAGTCAAAAGCCGGCCAGTGAAATATCTGAGGACGGTATAGTTCAAGATCAGACTTACCAAAATTGCAGTCTGATCCTAGATTCACACAGTCTAATGCATGTTAGCTGGTATTTCAAATCAAATTATTATCCATTTTAAAATTCATTCTGAACTTTAAGATCTGTTTTGGGTACATTATATAGTACTTGTTCGAACTTGGTAAATTTTCCATTTCACCTTCTGACATTACCAGCTTAAAGAAGGAAATATTGCTACAAATATTTTTTTTAACGGTAAAAACTTTATTTTTCAACATTCCTGTAGATATACCCTATAAGAGATAGATGAGTACAAACACACACAATTGAAATCATACATATTTACTTTATACAGTAACAAATATATATTATATTTCTATTGTGTACTTTCTTTTCCATATTGCCATTCCCGCACAAAGGAAAATTAAAAGGTTTTAAACAGTTGTACTTGTAAGCATAAAGAAATTCCAATCATTTCCTGCAATTAAAGACGTTTTCTACAGTTTTGTGAAAATTTAATTTTTTCATAGAATTTTCTAATTCTTTCATATGTTTGGTAAAATTCAATGGCAAACTCAAAAATAAAAAGAAAAAGGTATGTTGCCGGGTTAGATTTTCTGCAAAATTGCTGTTTCTATTGTAACCTTTTGTATCAAAACACCTAAAATGACTATATCTTCATAAAAGACAGTAATACAGTGATAGAAAGTTTATTATACAATGCAAATATTATTTTCCATATCTAATACATTATTTCTTGATTCTATATGAATGAAATAATAATCTGAATTCATTTTCTTTTTTTAAAAAATATTTTTCCTATTTCTTGACTCGCCAAAATATTAGCAAAATCAACACGTAGTCTTCAATTAATTCAAAATTTTGAAAAGCTCCTTTCATAGAATTTTCTAATTTTTTGGTATATACAGTAAAATTTAATGGTAAGTACAAAAATGAGAAGAAAAGGATATGTTGCCGAGTTAGATTTTCTGTAAAATGACCGTTTCCATAGTACCCGTTTAGGCACTCAGACTGACCGGCACTGTCATGTTCAGTAGACTCTAGTCTTTGAGACAGTCGATACTTTCCTGTATTCTTCTGATCGTTTCCCCTTTAAATCTTTTTTTGCAAAATGTCCGTTAAGTCGATATTGTAGACTCATTTTTCGCTTCGAAACGTACCGTATCCGAAATTCAAGGTATAGTCCGAACGATAAACAAATACATTCTTTGAGAAGAGTTACTGTCTGTTATTGTCTCCCATGAAATCGTCCAAGTGATGTGCAGAAATTAGTACCGAAAACGTCCTTAACTACCTATAAGAAAATACATTAAAGAATGTATTTCTTAATTAAAACTTTGTCATAGATCCAAAAACATGTTACGAAATGGTATGACTATGGTACGAAGGGGAAAAAATATGGTACGAAATGGTATAAATTATGGTACGAAGTGGTCAAATTATGGTAAAAAGTGACTGGTACGAAATGGTCATGGTACGAAACGTCCGTAATTCGATTGGACGAGTTCATTCGCGTAAAACAGATGCATTCTGTACCAGATTATTAATTGTTTCACAAAATATTGTGCACCACACCGTTGGTAATTCTTTCACGATTCATTATCGGGTTCAAAACCAGTCAACAGCTTGAAAAAAAGTGATGAAAACCCCCACATTACAATATCACAAACATTCACACCTATTTTACCAATATAAACCTGGCGAATATGATGAAAGATTTCAACCAGAAGTACCTACACTCTCCATCAACATCTCTTCCCGACTATATTGAATATAGGTCGCCGGCTTCTGCCGGGCGAGCGATAAAGCGAGTCATTTCTTTTTTTTTTACATTTGTAATCAAATCTATGATAACATAAAAAGCTCGTAGATATATCAAAAATTTTCCAAAGTCTTTTTTCTTTTATGGTTTTGTATTTTTTTAAAAAAACGGAAACAATCAATTGCTGATCATCTACATGGCAAATAGTTTAGGTGCATTCCTACTGGAAGCCACTATCAAACGGCTTCCAATAAGTATAGTTATCAATAAAAAACATATCAAGTTGTTGCATGAATTATGTTCTTTGATTAGAAATTACGACGGCCATTGTGATTTTGTCACAGCTTTAATTCACTTAATAGAGAAGTTGAAACATGGTTTAGTTTGAAGTTGAAGCCTTAGCATATTTTTTTTACATCGATTGTAAAAGTAAGTCATCGCAATGTATATTTATCAGTCAACAAGTACTTGTGCTGTGACGTAGATAAATCAAAGGGATTGACCCCTCTCATCAAATGTTTCGAACCCGGAACCTTTTCTGTGTAGTTTTGTACCCCAACAACTGAGAAATATTCTTTCTCTGTTTGTTTACGTTATTTGGCTGGTTTGTTCAGCTTTATACTTATACGTCTTTAAATCTCATGTGAAATAAGAACAGTTGGACAGCAGTTCTGATAGTTGTTATTCTTTTGTTTCCAATCTACTGTTCTGTCAGCTTTACATCAGAAATACATTACAAATACCGCGGTATCTGTTCCTAAACAATGACATGTACATATCAGAATATTGATATTGACAAAATGGTCATTCTACAGATACATATCTTGAAACTAAGAAAACCTGTTTCGACAAACAATACAGAAGAGTCTTAGTGGCCCTAAAATCACTCGTATGAACTTTTTTTAACAACCATGATCCAATCCAACCTCTTTAATATATTATTTACATATATATTTTGACAAACTTTCATAAATATTAGACTGAAAGTGTAACCTCTTAAAGAGCGTACACACACTCTTTCTAGAATTTGTCTCCATAATATCTCAGCATGACCCATTTTCAACATGCTGTAGATATGATAAAATTGAACCTGTATGTAATGGAAAAATATCTGCGTGTCATGAAATAATGTTATATCAGACAGGTCAGGCGTTCCATAGAATCATGGTCGCCCAAAAATCACTCATGTGAGCCTTTTGCTAAAAAATGGCCGAATCCAATCTCCTCTGAGATATCATTACATACATTTTAACAAACTTACATAAGTATTGGAATAGAAAAAACTTGTGTAGCCTCTGCACGAGTTCTAGAATTAGTCTCGGTAATATCTCAACATGACCCATTTTCAAACATGCTGTAGATACTACCAAGACAGACATTCTGACCAACTCTCATTAATGTTGGACAGAAAGTGTAGTTTCTAGAAACATGGTGTTTCCAAAATTTTATCCACTAACCTAGTTTTGGATCCATTTGACCATTTTTTACAATCTCATCTGAGATATCATCAAAGAAAACATTCTGGCCAACTTCCATGAGTTAATGCCGAAACGTGTGGCCCCTAGAGTGTATATTAGGTTTTCCAAAAGATTGGACCTAGTGACCTTTTTTTTTCTAATTGTATACCACACATTTCCTATAAGGCGTCCAGGATGTTCTCAAGATAAACATTTTGGTCAACTTTTATGAGTATTGAACCGAACATGTGGTCTCAAATGCGTTCACAAAATACTTCAAAATGTTTGACCCTATGACCTAGTTTTTGACCCGACTTGACGTATTAAAAAGTGGAATGAGGTATCGTCATGGCAAATATTCTTCTTATTTGGCAAAAATTTGAATCTGTGACGTAGTTATTGAACCCTACCTAACCTATAATCTTGTCCAAAATATCATGAAAAAATCTAACCTAGTTTCATTGGTATTTGACTAACATTGTGGCCTCTAGACTTTTCTACTTTTTGACCCCCCACCTGACCCATTTTTTAACTCAACAATCATCAAATATATCAACAGTATAAACATTCTGATCAATTTTCGTAAGTATTGGAGTAAAGTTGTTGCTAATAAGCATACACTACCCTTTTTTAAGATTTTTTGTTATAACCTAGTTTTTTACCTGATGAGACTTCTTATCAAACTTATGTAATACATTATCAAGACTAACTTCTGACTATGTTTCGAAAATATTAGACTGAAAATTCGGCCTCAAGGGCGTACACAATTTTTTTTTTTTTTAATATTTGACCCAATTAACTAATTATGACCTGACGTGACCCATTCTCAAGGCTGTCCGACTTATCATCAATTCAAACATTCCGACCAAGGAGTGCCTGAAAAACAATGTGGTCTCTAGAGTGTACAGAGGATTTTGTAAGATTTGACCTTCTGACCTAGTTTGTTTACCGGACATGTTCTTTAACCCTGTACCTGACGACAACATTTTAGCTTTGTCAAAATTGAGAGCATTTGCAGATGACAAATTTAAATGTGGCTCAAATGGTGCAAATTTTAATTGATAGGGTAGGAAACATTGTGGGAATAGGAGAAAATACTGGATACCAGCAGTTTCTTCTTTTCCAACAACGTTTTCAAAAAGGCTTTTTTTTTCCAGCAGCGTCAAAAATCGGCATTTTCGTGGTAAATGATTAAACAAACATTTCGAACATGCGTATTAGACAAAAAATGTGACCACAAGCAAGTCTTTTCAAAGATTTGACACGTTACCTACTTTTTGACCCGCTGTGGCCAATTCTTTAACGGTATCTTATTGAAAATATGGTTCCTAGGGTAAAATTTTTCTAAAATTTCATCTGGTGACCTAGTTTTATCGCCCTTGACTCATTTAAGGAAGCAAACATTGCGGTAAAACAAAATTACATTGCTGCTAGGAAGTCTTAATTCCTTAAATAAAAACAGAACAACAGGCATTTTTAAAGATTTGAAAGTGTGACCCAGTGTTTGACCCGATTTTATCGTTTCGTTCACTCGACTGAGAAGTTACAAAGACAAAATGTTCTGACCAGATCTTACGAACATGAAAGTTCGCAACAAATGCCTACCTGACATACAATCAGCATCTAGAGGTATTCCAACCCATGCGGACAGATATCCTCGTTTTTCGACATTTTAAGGACCAATGCCATAATCATTGCGTTAAAGTGATATCTCTCTAACGCTATTGTTAGGTATTGCAATTAAATCAGGACGAAGCTATGCATCAAGGAGTAGTCTCCCTTAACACCAAGTTTTCAGTGTTTAAGCTTACCGCGACAAGGTTTTCTTCTTAAGTTTGATCGAGTAATCTATTATTTTACCTGGCACAACTCGATCTAGAATTCGTCCGAGATATCATGAAAATGTGGTCTTTAAGACGAACCCAAGCATTTTCGATAATATTACCCTTGACCTGGCTTTTGAGCCAAGTTTCCTCCGAGATACCATCAGTGCAAACATTCCTACCAAGTTCCACGAGTTTCTGATATAAAATGTGGCCTAAAGTATGTAAGCAAGGATTCCCAAGAATTTACTCTCTGACCTAGTTTTTTACAGGACCGGACCTTTTTCAAGAATACAAGCATAGCAGTAAAACAAAATTACGTTGCTGCCACAAAGTTTGAAAACGATCAATATGAAACGGAGCTCTGGGGATCATTATTTTTGGAAGATGATTTAAGCATTACCAAAAATCTCATAAACCTAAAATAGTAAAGGAACACGTTCTGCGTACACTTACATAAGACTCTCTTTAAAAAAAAACTCTCTGTATTATGAAAGGAAGGGATAAACTTTTTTATCAATATCCCAAATTAAGACGGGCCCGAAGAAAATGGCTTTCGAAACCAACATTTCTTCTTTTCTAGCAATGTTTTATATCTTCTCTAAGACGAATTCAAACTGATCTAATTTGTCTTCTGCAAATGCACTAAATTTGGACAAGTCTATAATTCTCTCCCTCTCTCCCTCTCTCTCTTAAAAACATGGCCATGTTTTTACTTCAGTTATCCAAGAGTGTAGATCCAAGATCAGACTGCAAACTTCTATGCTGTCTGATCTTAATCTACACTATTCACTAAGTGTATAGAGTCGTCGCACTTAACAGGAATGGGAGGGGGTATTAGTTTTTTTATTGATTAAACAAAAATGCTGGCAAAAAATGAATTTTATAATCAGGCACAAAATAAATAAAAAGATAGAGTGTCATTACAACTTTTAGCTTTGAAATTTATTTCTGTGTCAGCGACTTACACCTGGACATACTATACAATAACATACTGACTTACTTACAGCTATTTCCAATAACTTTTCTATGGTATTAATATTATTTCAGAAGGGACAAAACAAAACCAGACTAAAAGGCATGTATCTTTTAAATAGTAATTTAGTACTTTTATTTTTTAATGGTTGGCATAAATTGGGCACGGCTCGACAAGCAATATTTGGGCCGCCGACAAGTAATTGGCAGGCCCCAACAACAACAACAATAACATACAAATTCTTAAGCAAAGAAAGGTACAATGTGTTGACCCTGGGTAACAGAGATCAACAGCAGTACCACAATTAGTATTTCATCAACATATACATAACATCATCTCCACAGGATTGTCAATGTTCATCAAAATTACAATAAAACAATTTTCATTCATGGCCAATTGGGCCAAATAAAGTCACCGTCCGCCAATCTAGTGAGTGTCTTCTGATATTAATTTAAATATGCATTTTATCAATTGCTTCTTTTTTTTCTCTTGGGCAGTTCCCTTTTTTTTAAAGACAAATAGATGTCCAGAATGTAAGAAAAAACTACGGAACCCCAAAAGTGACATACTCGACTTTTTTTTAATATGCAAATTTCTCAAGTTATTTCGTTTTTACGAAATAATATTTCGTAAAAACGAAATATTATTTCGTATATAAATGCATAAATGATATGACTGGTAAACTCAAATCTATTCATTCAGTCAGTCAGAGAGTCAGTCAGTCAGCCCCTCGTCTATCTGTCCGTCTGTTACTTCTTCTGTTTATGAATTGTGTACGCACAGTTGTAATTGATAATTAAAAGAAAGTTACAATATTCACTTTGTTTATAGAACGGCCCCAGTCGAAAACTGGAGACTGAGGATCCGATTCCCAGCCGAGTCATTTTTTAAATCTAATATTTAGAATCTAGGGCTCTCTTTCTTATCACTCGGGTGCAGGAACCACAACAGGCTCTTCATTGTGAAGGTGGGGGACTTGTAGAGTACGGAAGTGGTTGATTGATTGATGCCAGGCTAAATAATTATCAACCATAATGACGAATAGCACTTATTCGTGTATTCTTGTGTTTCACCTGCGGCTCTGATCTGCATTGCCGAAGAACTGACGCTCAAACATCCCCGCCAGTAGGATTCCAACCCAGAACCTCTTTGATGTAAATACAGTGCCTTAACGTCCGTGTATAAGAGGACTCGTAACGTTCAGGCATCTGCAAGATGGACAAATCAACGTCTAAGCACTTTCGAGCAGATATACAGCTTGTTTATTTTCATTGCATTTGCATAGAATACAGTGCACACCAGAGCATTTCTATTTCGAGAGGTTATACCGCTTATTTAGGCGGGTGGATACCGGGCTGTCCTACTGGAGAATCGGAGGCAGCGGGGTCGATCCCCTGCAAATCCATTTTTTAAGTCTTGCGTAACGGTAATAATAGCGCGTTCCTTATTCCTTTCCTTCTTTGCTCTTGGAAAGACGGGATAACATTACGACTGTGTCTCTTTAAAAGTAACAGGGTATGGAATTTGTAAAATGATGATTAAGAGAGAGACAGAGAGGCAGGCAGGCAGGCAGGCAGGCAGGCAGACAGACAGACAGATAGACAGAGAACTAAGGTAATATCACGGTGGTTGTCGTGAAAATATACTGAAATTTAAAAAAAAAAAACTGATGCGACTTTAAACACGAATCAATCAGACCTGATTGAGCCTTGCTCTATGAAAAGGGGGCTTAATGCAACTGTGCGATCAATGGTACCAAGCAAGACATCACCTGATTATGCACCGGCGGATTAGCTGGGGGTCAGGTGGGCCCTCCTCTACAATTGTCTAAGTAACCGCTGTCTGCCGGAAATTTTGACTAAGTATGAAAGTGTCATACAAATTCTAGATCTATGCGAAGACTTAAATCAAATCCGCAAAAAACTTCTTCTATCTAGATGAATTGCGACAAGGACTGATGTTTAAAGCTGTACGCAGTAGCAAATTTGAAATCGAGCCAGCTCTGACAAAAGGAGGCTTATTGAATCTCTGTGATCCATGGCACCAAGCAAGCCATTACATACTGATGGATCCATACTAGATCTATCCGTTTTTTGTAACAGCCGACGGAATCTTACGTTAGTTCTAGTCCATTGACATACAGAAAATTTACTGATAGCGAACAGTTTAGGCCAAGGCCAGCCTGCGCAATCCGTGCAGGCTTGCCTGGGATGATACTTATCATGCAGAAAGTTGGAAAATCATATTGAAAAAGGATTGGCCCATGTCAGCCTACAAAGACTGCGCCGGCTGGTATGTGTCGATTTTTTCTCAAATGCAAAAAGTACCCTTTTATTGAGCAGGGTTCATTATGTTTTCGCCTGGGTATAAATGGAATAATGATGACAGTGGCGTTAACACCAGACAATAATGCAATTCCAGGCTACGTGGCCTTATTGAATATACAGACTGGTAAAATTATTTCGTAATTACGAAATAATTCTTTCGTATTTACGAAATATTTTTTTCGTAATTACGAAATAATTATTTCGTTTTTACGAAATATTATTTCGTTTTTACGAAATAATTATTTCGTAAATACAACATAATTTTAACCATTCAAAAAGGCAACGTAGCCTTGAATTCCATTATTGGCTTGTATTAACACCGCTGTCATCATTATGCTATCTATATCTGGGCGAAATCATAATAAATCGTGCTCTGTGAAAAAGGTGTCTTATGCATTTGAGAAAAGAATTGACCAATGTCGGCCTGCGTAGTCCACGCAGGCTGACATGGGCCGAAACTTTTCGAAATCTTCAAGTTTTTTCCATGTCAAAGGGCTATTCGAACTCATTTTTCTATCGCACATAAGACAAAAAAGATTTTCTGGATCCATAACAAGGGCAGTCCAGGATATTTTTCGGGAGGGAGTCCAGAATGGATCATTTTTTATAAAACATGCTCTGTGAAAAAGGCGCTTAATGCATATGCATTTAATGTAATGCGCGTAGGCTATCTTGGGCCAAACTTTTCGCTATCAGTAAATTTTCAGTATGTCGAACTAGAACTACCATAAGATTCCGTCGGCTGTTACAAGAAATGGATATATGTACTATGGATCCATCAGTATGTGATCGCTTGCTTGGTGCCATGGATCACAGAGATTCAATAAACCTCCTTTTGTCAGATCATGGCTCAACTTTGCTACTGCGTACATCTTTAAAGGTTATTCTTTTACGCATTTCAGCTACTTAGAAGAAGGTCTTTGTAGATTTGACTTATATTTGGTATAGATTTAGAATATGTTTGACACTTTCATACTTGGTCAAAATTTCCGGCAGACTGCGATTACTTTGAAAGTTCTAGAGGAGGTAGGGATACCCCTGACCCCTACTCTCCAACCACCACCCCCAACCCCGCTGAGCCGTCGATGCATTATCAGGTGATGTCTTACTTGGTACCATGGATCACGTAGAGGCATTAAGCCTCCTTTTCATAACACACGGCTCAACCATTTTCACAAAACATTTTTCACCAGCTAGCACTTGAAAAGTCCCATAATCCTAACACTGGTAATGCAGTCGTTGTGCTGTACTAGAGACCCTGAGTTCCAAGGAAGGAATTCCATTACTACCATTTTAGAATTTGTTTGTATGAGAACAAAACCACTAACGTTACCCCTCGCTGTTCTCAACCTCAAAGGCGGTTTCTTAAGAACCTGGTCTCAGACTCTCAGCTTTAAAAAAAGTTCTGTCAGTACTGGTGTGAGAAAGCTGGAAAACACATGGTTGCATCGCTAACCACCGTGATATAACCTTAGCTATCTGTCTGTCTGTCTGTCTGTCTGCCCTTTGTTCACATAGCATATCTCGTATATAATGATCTATTATGGTCCCCCTCTCGAAAAAATCCTGGATCCGCCCTTGAAATGGATCCATAAAGTCTTATTTGCGATCGAATGAAGAGTTCGATAGCTTTTAGACATGCAGAAAATTTGAAGAACTCGAAAGGTTTTGGCCCGTGTCAGCTGACGCAGTCCGCGCAGGCTGACATGGGCCGAATGTGTCGATTCTTTTCTGAAATGCTTTAAGCACCCTTTTCTCAGAGCACGGTCCAATATGTTTTGGCCTAGATATAGATAGAATAATGATGACACCGGTCAGTAATGGAATTCAAGGCTACGAGGCCCTTTTGAATATACAAACAGGTAAATTATTTCGTATTTACGAAATAATTATTTCGTAAAAACGAAATATTATTTCGTAAAAACGAAATAACTTGAGAAATTTGCATATTAAAAAAAAGTCGAGCATGTCACTTTAGGGGTTCCGTAAAAAACAAATTATTTTAAAGGCTTTTTTTTTTCATTTTGCAGAATACTTAGCCCCGTACTTTGTTGTGTTTTTTTAGCTCTACTGGCTGAAGGCCAGCAGAGCTTGTCATGGCGTGCTTTCCGTCGTCCGTTCGTACGTACGTCTGTCTGTCTGTCCGTACGTACGTCTGTTTATCGTTTGTTTGATTGTGTATATATGAATATATTTACTGTTGAATGTGAGGGTTCTGTGCTTCTGTGCGTATATGTAAGTTTAATTTTATGTATGTATTTATAACGTATACATGATTTTTTTCTATATATGTGAATTTTGTAATCATTAATTATGGAGGAAATAAAGAATTAGATCTACATAAATAAATCCTATCTGTAGCTCTGACTATTCTGTAAACAATCACGTGTCTTAACGACCCCCAAAACAGACAGGTTTTGAAAATGTTTTGGAGAAAACTAGAACATGCTGATTCTCCACAATGTTTTCAGTCCACTAAAGGACAAATCTCATAATTTATAATTAGAGCCACAATTTTATTGCCTTCTGATAATGCTTTCAATTTGGACTGGTGTAAAATTTGGTCGACTGGTACAGATTTGAGTCAATAGAAAAACAACGATTTTACACT